>JAOXNN020000006.1:3145764-3204130 GCA_028571205.2 Hydropsyche betteni
CTAAGTAGCCTGTGCGTTGCCCACTACTAAATAAAGGCATCCTATAAATAATAGAAGCGAAACAAAGATATTAAAAGGGGAATACAAATATGATTTCACTAATTTATTAAACGTGAATTTGTATCCTTTCTATTTCTTTATGATTTTATCATAAATTTTCATAGCATTAGAAAGTTGTACGAGAAAAAAAAACGAATCGAGAAACATATATATTTATAATTCAAATTCTCGCCGTTCGGATAACGCTCGTCTTGTTCCAGAACATTCTAAATTGTGTAGAGCCGATGCGTAAACAAGCCACAGTCAAATTCTTGACCCCAAAAAGTGGATTATGCACCGAATCATTTCGAGGTACTTTCTAGTCTGATATACTGAATCGACAGGCGCTCCCAACCGAAACCGAAATAAATTATTCAATCGTGAAACGCAATTTGCAAAACGTTTCTAATGCAAAGCGAGCATGAAAAGTATTTTTTTGTCGCGAGTCTCATTTGACGATGTGTGGAGTCGTGTGAAAATTTATCGGTTTTGTAATAAAGAAATTGTCGGGATTCAGTTTTGTACCTCTGTGTCTTGTAACAGCATCACCGGTGATCACCATACATTTGAATTGAAATCGGATAAATCTAGTGGACGATTCGTGTCGACGCCGACTCTGATATTCTGATCGTGTTCTGAAATTTTCGCTGGAAAACTTTCAATGCAAATTTTCAATATATTATACGTACAAATAATATGTATGATTTCAGTAAAAGAAAATAGTATTTTTACTTATTAGATATTCCAAATAAAATTTTCATTTCAAAATATATTTTTAATTATTATTTTAAATGAGTGAATAGAAAAAAATGCGTGCTTAAAAATCTAATAAGAATTTAAAAAAAAATCGCTTCGTGTCCAATAAGAAATTTTCTTCATGTTTCCCGATTTCGGTATGTAATTTTTTAATCTTTCAATTCAAAAATTTGTCGTTTGAATCTAATCGTTTTGATAAAAAATAAGAGTAAATCTGAAGTTTTCCAAATGCAAAAACGTGCCTAGAAAACGTCGAGGATGGCCAGCTGATCGCGTTGTTTTCGCCTACGATCGGTCACAGGGGGGCGGGGCGGGGAGAATAGACCTCTGGGGGGGAGGGGGGGAACATCGTAATGAGGCCGACGAGGGGCAAAGAGAGGGCCCCTGAACGGGGAACGAGAATACGCTCACCTTTACAATGCCGAATTCGTGTTTCCATGTCACAACGAAAACGATTTTGTATCAACGAGCGGTAAGATGCATATTCGTGTACACCTTCCTAACAAAACAGCAGGAAAACGGCACGGTGCGCGCGCATTTCAACGTACACTTTTCGATGACGTTTGAAATATAATTGTTTTACAATTTAGATTCTTATTTGTATGTGTTTTTGAGTATATATTCGCTTCACTAGAATTGAAATTCGTTTTTTGTATGGTATACAAATTTAGTATTAAATTGAAATGAGAATAAGAGTGTTAGTTGCGTGTATATAAATAGGAATAGAACGTAGACGGCGGCGTAGCGTTAGAACCACGCCTCCTCCGCCCCCACCACGTGCGGCTGCGGCCGGCAGTCGAGCGTGCGTTGTCCGTGTGTTGGGACGTGCGAGCGAAGCGTTTCCGACAGTGCCGCCGACGACGCCGTGCAGCCCCTCCCCGCCAACTTCGACGCAGGTGCGCCAACGCGGCGGCGAGAGCGCTTGCGCCGCGATGCACCGGCCGCGTGCACTTTTCGCCACCCGCCGCCGATAAAATGGCGATCGCGCGTCGACCGTCGGGCGCGAGAGGTGCACGCGCGCCGCGCTTACGTAACTGTATGTAAACAGGCGCACGCGGCGCCGCCGTCGCGCCGCTATTTTGGTTCGCGTCACGTGACGCCGCCGTTTTGTTTTGACACATGTACCCGAATCGATATCGCGCCCCTTTCGAGTTTTGTGTGCGCGCGTGTGTGTGGTGGCTGCGCTGCGTCTCGTCGTCGTCGCCTTCCCCTGCCCGCCTGCAGCGCTATCTGGAAATGCATTGTGATGATGCATTTTCGGTTTGTTTATGTTGTGCCGGTCTGGATTTTCCGGGACGGCGGCGGTTCGTCCAGTCGTCGAACGCGAACGGTTTTCGACTGTGGATAGTGATTCTTCTCGAGGATTCTTTCTCGAGAAAAATGCCGAAATCGAGAATTCTCATTTAAGAAAATTCGGTTTTATCATTGCTTTGTGAATAGTGATTCTTTCTCGAAAGTTTCTCGAGAAGAATGCCGAAATCGAGAATTCTGAATTCTCGTTTTCGAAAATTCGATTTTATCATTGCTTCGTGAATAGCGATTCTTTCTCGAAAGTTTCTCGAGAAAAATGCCGAAATTGAGAATTCTCAATTCTCATTTTCGAAAATTCGGTTTCATCATTACTTCGTGAATAGTGATTCTTCTCGAGGATTCTTTCTCGAAAGTTTCTCGAGAATAATGCCGAAATCGATTATTCACATTTTCGAAAATTCGGTTTTATCGTTGCTTTGATAATCTGCATAAAAACCTGCTCCGGTACGAAGAATTCGTTCTGCATGGAAATCGGAAAAATGCAACATTATTTAGGACTAATTTAGTTTTTCAATAATCAAAAAAAAAATTTTTTCTGTAAGGGTGTTATTGAAAATTGTTCTCAATATATACGAGAGCCAGAATTTCGTTCTTTATTTGACTTTCTGAACCAAATCAAATAATAATAATATTAATGCACCCATGTGTTTAAATATTGATTAAAAAATGTTAAAATAAAAACCAGAAAGGCGTCGACAATACTATACTGAAATTACATATAATCGAACATTACATATATGCATTTTTTTCATACATTAAAATTTCTCGAGAAATTTTAATTGAGAAATCACAATCGCTAATCGTGAATTGATTGTTTTTCAAATTTCGGCCAAACTTCGAAATAAAATGATTACACGATTGTTGCCCGAAAATGGTGGCGTATTTTTTTATATATTAATGTGTGTTTGCATGATTCGTTTCAAAAATAGTTTTACACGCGTTTGTTGTTTTTTTGCTGGGTGTAATTTTATTTGATAGCCGTGATTCATCGATTGTACGATTTGCGTCCTCTGTCCTGAGATTTTCAAAATGTGTGTACGTTGAATTTTTTTTTCGCCAATCAACGCGTTTTTAATTTCTCGCGCGCGTCGCGAACGTGTTTGAAACGTTCCTCAATTTAAATATTCGAAAAAACCGCCAAAAGAGAAAGCATGTACAATTAAAAATGTAGATATTGGGTTCTCTGCGATGTATCAAAAGTACAAATTGAAAAAGATCTATTTCTGTGTGCGCGCCAATTATTATTAACGTTCATGAACGACGCTGAAATATCGCAATTATTATTTTTAACGAGTTGGATTATTTTCGAGGTGGATTCGAATTCGAGGCGGGGCGAATTCGAACCGCGGTCGATTTTCCCGCCCCCGGAAATTGTGTATTAATCCCGATTTCAACCGTAAGACTCAATTAATCGTCCTTTGTCTCCGCGCGAAATGGATTACCCGCCTTCAAATCCGCACATTTCGCACGTTTCTATTTGCGTTTTTCATGTCGAAAATAAAACAATGAGTTGTTTCGGATTTGCCATCGCTGACCTGGGTTACGGATTTCGCGTTTGCGTCGTTACGTCGGATCGGGCTTTATCTGCAAATTTGTCCCATACAATATCGAAATTATCTAGGAGCTTGTCGGTTTCTGGTTAGAAACACAAAATTAGTTGCCAAGTCGAGTTGGAATCTAATAAGATTTTCAACGAAATCGATAGTTGCAAAAACCGAAAGGGAACGAATTTTTATTGCGCGTTCTCGTATTTCTACATAAATGCATTTAGAGTTGAGCGATTGCGTTTGATTTGTATTGTTTTTGTTTTTATCTTTGGCAAAATAGGTCAATCTATGTCATAATATTGTAATAGTCATCGTTCCGTATCAGATTGTACCTGATACGTGTAGATACGAATTTTTATCAAATTTGTTTGTAAACATTAATTTCGAAAATCGTCTCGATCGCATTAAAATTTAAGCAGTATCTATTTACTATTTCTATTTTGACACTTTTGGGAAATATTTTGCAAGATAAAATAATTCGACGATTTCAGTGTTGTATGTTTTCAGCGGGTCGTCTTTGTTTTTCGGGCATGTCCTTTATCAGACGATGTTTTCATTCGATCCGTCGATTTTATACTTGCTAAATACCGATTTATATTTATAGCACGATTATCATTCATCTATTGCGGAATTATCTCGAATCCGTATTATTTTAGTTTTAGAATATAAAACAAAATGTAAAAGCGGAATGGACGCACATACGAACGATACGGACTTTTGGAACAAATTTATTGCATAAATAAATATCGCTGTGCGTGTTGAAAAGTAAAACTTTTACTAGCAAATCCTTCCTTTAAGGATTATGTATATTTTTTTCGTATTTAATTTTATTTTTCGGTCGAAAAGTTTGGCGATCGCTAGCGAGGGGCTCGAATACAAATGAGCGCGAACGATTCTAAACACGAACACTTGTACGTGTATTTAATTTTTCCACCGTTTTGTTTGTTCTATGGAATATTTGTGGTCTTCGATGGCGGCGAGTTGTCTCCTCTTTGGTTCCCGTCAGAAAAATTCAAAATTCCCGCCGTTTGCGAGGCTTCAAATGCGATCCGCATTCGAAGTCAATGTTGATCAAAAGTATAGTATTTTTTTCGAATATCGCAATCTAATATTTGATGAGAATGATTTGGGTAAATAGTCTCGATTGCATTTATAATATTTGTCGATGCTATGTATTCGTTCGGTTTCGATGATCCATTAAAATGGGCATCGGTTTAAATTATTTTTGTTGGATAAATATTGATTCAATATTATTTCAACTTATCTGTATTGATGATATGATCGATCATAGATGCGGTATGAATTTTTTACAGTGTTCTGTATCAACATGCGACTCAAAAACCCATTCTTAAACGTTCGTCCCACAGTTGACGAACCATCTACCACTTTTGCTCTCGGTTGCATCTCGTTAATGACTCCAATGGTCGGTGCATCCGTTTGTCGGGACGAACTGACTCAACTGACCCAGCAACCACTCGCATCTCCTCGTCTTTAGTTATCCAAGTTTTTTCTCCGTCTGCACCTTTTTTGATGGTTTTCCTTGACTTTTTGCCAGTTTTTTATTTTAATTTGTTGTATGACACACGCACGCAGCGGCGGTATTTTCGTAATCAACATCGCAGATGAATCTTCTGCCACTAGACTTTTGATCATTTCGTCAAAACGGCCAGATATATATATATTCGTCTTCGTAACGTCTGACCGTTCTGTGTTGCTGTTTCTATGAGCTCAACGTCGATTAGGATAACTTTTTTAAATTTATCGTATGCAACTGTATAAAGTTATGGCGTTCGTCATGAAACAACTTATTATTGCTTATCGAGATTAATGGACTGTTTTATTAATTGGCACGATCAATCTCGATGATACTTGATGGACTCGAATTTCAATAACAATACATTTTGAGCGCAATATCGATGTTTAACATCGAAAATTCGAATTTTCCTCGCGAAGGACCTCATCCCTCGGGGATCCGTTCTGGATAAGCTCCAAGTTCTGAGCGGCGATAATTTATGGAACTTGTTCCGAAGACGTCTCCGTCTTATTTTCTCGTCAGCTTTAAAACCCCGAAAAAGAAAGTGGAAAAGTCGAAATTTCATCCTCGACTATATTTACGAGCTTTAATCGAGCGTGTGATAAAAACTGAACTCTGATTCTAGAGATACGCAAAAGACGTTGACCTTAGCTGATTTTACGTAACTCTTGGCAGACTCGACTCAGATTTTGAGCCGCTTGATGGACAGGTGTTAAACGAAGACCGTCTTTTTTCCGCTGTCAATTTCAATTATTAGCTCGCCAACAATTAGCGAACGCTCTGGACATTGCCGATTGTTTTTTTATCACTTTCATTATCGTTGTTTTGGCGACCGGCGTTTTTTTTCCCTTTTTTTCTGACGGTTGTTGAACGACGCAATATGCGCAGTCCGGCACTCGACTGTGTAAGTACGTTTGTTGATTTAAGTGTGACATTTATGATCCATAAAATTAGATACTGCATGTGCTTCTGTGAATTTTTATTATAGAAAGTGTCATAAACTGGACGTTTTTCCAAAAATAGTAGGTATTATTTTTTTTCGATTCTTTATGCGAATCGGACAAAGATCAATTACGAACATTATGAAAAAAAATGATTGAGTACCCCTGTTCTTGGTGTGCAGATAAGCGTCGCGTTTTTGCACGTCCTTGAACTTGGCACTCGATTTGTTCGGCGCGCCCGATACGGTGCGCCAATTTACACCGGCCAGGGGTCGCAAACTAATATCCCAAACAATCCCACTATTTTTTCGCAATCGAACAAAACTTCCATCCCTTCATTGAAAAAACGTCGGCACGACGGTCCGATCAGAAGGTGGTTAAAAAAATATATTTATAAATTATTCGAGGCGAGTCTCATAAGGAAAAGTCGTCGATTAGTATGCTGCACGTTTCTCTTTTCGGCTGCAACCATATGCGTACATAAAATAATAATATATTATAATGAATGGCTTTTTGGGTTTGGCGTTGAGGAATTCGGCTCTTCCCGGTGTGATTATGAAATTTTGGGATGTCCGCTCGAATGCATATCCCACACTTAGGATGGGTTCGTTATTTTAGATCAGGCGGTTGCAAAACGAGGGTTTTACGAGTCGTTTTCCTCGAAAGTTCAACGACTTAGGCTTGTGTGTACAAAACGGTTGAACCGTGAGTTTTTTCGGCTGCGTTTATTCCTAATGAGGGTAATTAATGTTTTCCTATATTCATATTCTTATCGTTTTCGAAATATTTTTTCAAACACGTGTAATGAACGCGTTTTGAGTTGGTTTAGCTTCGGGCGGGTATTATATTTTTTGAGAGTGATTTTGGTTATTTATTTTAGCAATTTGTGTACTCATGCAGACTTTTTTTGAATAATTACTGAGCGTTCAATTATGGATAGTTCAAATACAAAATATACGTATCTTTTAAAGAACTATGAACGATTTAGAAATTGGAAAGTAATAACCTTTTTATTTTGTTTAATAATTTGTGTTTTTTATATGTATATGTTACAGTTCAAGTGTTCACTTTTGTTTATTTATCTCCATATTAGTTTGGGTATACCCAAACTATCGATTTTAGTTTGAATGTCAACTGTCAAATTTTACCTACATATAATTACGTCTAAACTAAAAATAGACGTCATAAGTATCATGCTTAGATTAGGTTGGGTTAGCGTTTTAGCTTGAGTTGTGAAAACGTGTTCAAAAAAAATTCTCGAAGTTCAAACTGACATGACGGGTAGACACTACGCATATTTTTCGATCATTAGTTCACATACTGATTTTAACCTTATTGATATTTAGCATAAGAGCGTTATCTGAGTGCAAACAACTTAAATTTTCGTACCACACTAACAATTGGACTAGAGCTGTTTTGAATTTGTGTAAACAGACTAGTTTATTCATACACAAACGAAGTGGACACTCAAACTGTAACATACACGTTATTTTTAATGATATGTAAAAATATGTTATTTCAAATTTTATTGAAACTATATAAAATTTTAAGTAAATATTTTTTGTCTATTTATTTATTTAAAAAAAAAAATACAATATAATTAAGGGCTAAACATACGTTATTCGAAAAAATGTTGCTCGCCCGCGTTGAACTTTTATCGTTATCAGCTCTCCCTCACTCTGTACTCGAAGCGAGTTGACTGCTATCGATACACGTGCTTCAGACTGGCGGTCGTCTTCGACGATTTCTTCTTCGTCATCGTCATCGTCATGGATGCTCAAGGTCGCCAGCTCGTTTCGGCTGCGAGTCTCGAGTTATTTACGTGACGAGCCGACATACGTGTATTAAATACACGTACGAACGTACACACGCTCGAATAATAATGGAAACCGTGTGAAAGTACATCCGGGTACAATGGACTCGTCGTGCGACAACGCCGTTTCCAAATAACACTTGTGGTGTTTTAGTTGATGACTCTGGGGTTGAATGTTGATGGTAAACGATCAGGGCCCTATTTGGTTTGTTTTAGCAGAATCGTATGAATTGATGTTTTAACGGTTTTGAGTCATACCGTATAATTGGTTTTGTTGTTCTGAAGGTGGAACAATTTTATGAAAAGCACGATATCGGTCTGCATGGTTTTGGGTTCGAATTTTTCAGTCATGCTGTCGTTTCAATCGTTCGAATAATGCTTCGGACATGATTGAATGTTTTCAATTTTGAATTAATTTTTATAATTGGCGCGGATGATTTGATGTAATTTGACAATACTAGTTTGGTTAGTTTTGCATGTTCAGTTTTTTCGAGACGAAACTGGATTTTTTTGAATCTCTAAGTGATCTGTGAATTTATTTTATTGATATATAATGGATTTTAATTCTTGGACATAGTATACTTAAAATTTCACTCAGGTTCGTCAATGTCAATTTCGAAATTATAATTTTCGGTCTAATTCTAATACTTTGCGGTTTTTTGTGAGTAAACAATATATTTGACTGATTAGATAACCTTAACGCGTGCTATCATCGTCAAAACTGTTGTTTTTATTTATTAGAAAAATTTCAATTGCGACCACATATTCATAGTCATAAATTTATCGATATTTCAGATAACCCCTTTTTACAAAAATTTAAATCGTTACGAAATATGTATAGACAAGTATGTAATAACACAATTTGTTCCAACACCTATGAACAATATATATATTAAAAAAAAAAATGTTATGAAACATTTCCACTTCGACTGAAAATAACTCATTCCACAATACGTACAAACAGAACAGATTAAACGACATCGATATCTGGTCATATTTGAATTTCGCCTACCGATAACCCCTACGCCCGCTTTTATTTAGCATTGACCAGAATATTCGGAAGATCTGTCGGCTTTTGTAGAACGTGACGCAAAACGCCTTTTCATTTTATTATTGAGCCACCAGCACATATTATAACCCGTTGCGGACCGGCGCGTTGTCGTCGTCTGGATTCGATCAGCTCCTCGGACTAATGGTCCGATCAGTCATTGTGTGCTTCGACTGTCACGAAAAGGCAGGCGGATTCCTCAGAATCTATAACATTACATATCGCCGTGCCGTTTTTGAATTTGACCCACTGGCCTTGCGCTTGTTTTGATAGCTTTCGAGAGTTTACACGATTTGATATATGTGTCTTTGCGTGTGAATAAATTGTGTTATTTTCAGTAATCAGGTACTATTTTGCCCCTTTTGTGCGGTTATCTTGTTGTTGTTTTTTATGTTGTGTTTGCTTGAATTAAGAAATTTGCGTGTTTATTTGAGAAAGTGCATTGAAAATTTTTTTTGCTAGTTCGTCATAAAATTTGTTTAGATGAAATTGATCAACTTTTATCTGTCGATGAAACAAATATATAGTTAATTTTACTGTAATTTATGAATTTAATTTAATTTTTTTTTCTTTTTATACGACCCTGTTACTATTGGGTACTTGTATACATTTTTTGTAACATTTTTAATAGTTTTCCCAAGACTTAATTAAAATTCAAATACGTTAATTTAAATGTAAAAGAGAAATCCGCCTGGCAGAGCATTCTTATTAAGAACCGTCTCAAAAATTCAACAATCTCTTCCTCAATGTTAGGCGATAACACTTCGGAATGTATGAACTCGCAAAAACTAATTTTGATTACAGAACACATACACTAGGTAATTGATTCGTGATCCTTTTATTGCTTTCCCGACGACACCTTTTTTCAGTCCAATTAATCCTAATTACTTTTTGTGAGATCTCGTGCGTGAACTCATTCCGATCACGTCACGCACAAGGAACCGAGACAATCATGATTCCTTACACATATGGTATGCAAAACGATTTTATTTCGCTCAACCTTGAACTGGTAACGACGGTATGTACTAGCAGGCCCTTTGTATAGAGTACGTACATACTCCCGGCTCTTCAATTACACCGCTTTTCCACCCTTTGAGTACGATTTCTTTTTTTTCAGGAGCTTTGTGTGTTTTATGTGTCGCCATTCACCCGACCGAAATGGGCGAGCGTATACGGTTGTGTAGTACGCTTTGATAAAATACTCTGATTGTTGGTTCGGATTATTGCATTTATTTAATTAATTTTTTGGAGTGTAATTCTGATACTGTTGTCGTTTTAACTATTGTGGAATAAATCTTAAATGAAATTGTTGTGAATGAAACTTTATTTTTGAGATAATTTGGTAAGGTTTTTTTTTAAAGAGTTAATATTTCATCATCCTGTTGAGAAAAAACGCTTAGACTTTTTATGATATCGGAAAAGCTCTATCTTGTAGTAGATGTCAATAAAAATGAGGATAAATAAAAATATTGATATTATGAAAAATAATTATCGTCCATTTGAGAAACTTTCTTTATAGCCTTGAGCTTGGTCACCGTTTCTTCTCCCCCTGTGCAATTACAATTCGCGTACACTTATGCATGTACGGCATATTTAACTACCCTATGTACTTTTTTGTAGATTAAAGCACATGCGTATTTACATCACCCTACTTGTGTGTCAGTAGACGCGCGTGTGACCCTCCAAATCCAATAACGAAGAGTCGCCTTTTATGCTGAACTAATATGTATGTGCGTATGACCGATCCTCTCGTGGCATTCTACATAGGGGGAACGGAATGCATTGTTGCAATTTCCAAAATCTAATATTTTCACAATTAACCCTCATTGTTCGTAATTGGATACGGATATGTAATATGTGTGTTTTTTATTTTGTTTTATCAGGTGATTTTATTAATCATACCGATGTTTTTTCATAAGTTGCGTAATGCCGATATACTTTTCGAAGTGTGTATGTCCTTATCGAATTCTCGTTATGTGTACAAAAGGCCGCAAATAATCGTGTTATATTAATATAATAAGTATTGGCAAGCGGATGGTGGCCGGTTTGCGATAAATGGCCCTCTCGTTGTCCGGTCATTCATTTCTTTCGCGGTTTATTAACATACTGAGCTAATGTAATAATGTGTTTGATATAATCGTAATATTTATTTAAACTAGTACCAGGGAAAAAAGAAAATCACGTTATCTGGTCTCAGTGTGTTGACCCAGAATCGTAGTTATCAAGCGTTATGTGGTTATCACGCCGCTGCGTATCCTCGCTCTCGAAATTCTGATAATTATATACACACATAGTAATGTCGCCACAGATTTTGTTTATTTTCGTATTAAAATATATACCATGATTTTTTTTCATGTAATTAAAAAGGGATTTTAATTTTGTGATGTAGGTTCGATAACGATTTGAACGAAATTCTTGTTCGACAATAAATATTGTATAGACAATCCACGTATGCGCTAAGCCATTCAAGTAATTGAAAAATTCAATTCGAATAGCGCAAACATACCGAATCGAAAAAAAGCAATTCATTTTGAAATTTGAAAAATGACGAATCGCCCCGACACATATTCGAATCGTTCGCGCGCTCCTGGCCATGCTCACTCGGTCTAGTGCGCACACTAAAAATAACGAAAAATTATTTTTGGACTTTGAGCTATTCATTTGACTGGGGTTGGTCGTCGTCGTCCACCATCCATCCATACGCCTAACCCCCTCCGGAGTGCGTAATCCATAGGCCACCCCTGCTTTCGGGTGGAAAGTGGGTGGTTTTGGCGGTGGAAATGGATGTTCGGGTGGATAAGGGTAGATTGTGTCGGGTTTTCCCTGCACCATCCCAGTGTTTCCACCCCAGACTTGTTTACGCCGAGGTGCCTCTTTGTGCCGAATCTCGAAATTATCAACGTAACCTTTATTTCCATCAGGCTGTTGGGTCATTATTATAACGAGCGAGCGGATCTATGCACGAGACACCCTTTTGTATGATTTATTATACCGTTAATATTTTCTCCTTCGGTGGCGTTTGTAAAAGAAATGAAGGTTTTTTAGGAAATAGTTTTATGGTGTAGTCATAAAGTAACTGTTTGTATTTGGGAATCGGTAATTTTTAATACGATTGAAACGGATTTTTGATCGACTAATGTTTGCAGTAATATGTTTCTGAATAGATTTCCATTTAGGTCAGATAATCAACTTTGTTGTAGTTTCGTTTTCAGCAAATGTTCTTTTGTTTACAACAGTTCATAGATTAGTGCCAGATTTTGTGAAAATAGAATAGTGCGCTTTCTTTCATTACGCTTCGATTTATCTTCGGTTTAATATTTTGGGAAATCAAACAAATACTGAAAAATTAGGCCATCGCTTTGCCGTTTTCGTTTTGAATAACAGAACGGCTAAACAAAAGTCATAAATTTGGCACAAACTTATTATCATAGCAAAGAAAATGAATTTGTATTTTGGCTCCGAATGAATACTGATTAATCGGCACGCATTAAAGTCTCGTATATATTTAAATACTAATTTATTTATTTATCTGTTTCATGCATTGCAAATGTGTTACATTTTACTAACATGAAAATTGTGTTGGATTTGCTTATTCCCAAAATTAATATTTTCTCAGAAAATTTTTCTCAAACCTTGTACGAAAAGTTTTTCTTTTGATTTCACAAATTGCTTCCTCAACATAAAAGCGTCTTACAACTGTACTGTACAAGGCGTTTGCTTTTGTCAAATTTAATCGCAAACTCAACTCAGAAAATACTGTATACATTTATATTAACGACGTCTTAACGATTTTCCCATAAATATTTTAATGATGAAACTTCTTAAACTTTCCAATTGAAGCTGTCATGAATATTCCGTTTTGAATCGTACAAAACGTATGTGCTATGCCACTAACATTTTATAAGTATTTGCATTTGTATATGTGTAAAAAAAATCATACAATTAATATTTTCGATTTTTTACTAAATTTCCCAAACGCGTACTTTCGTAACTTTCTTTTTACAACTCGGCTAATCTTTCAATTAAAAGTTTGAGACTACTTTTCAAATATCTGTTCTTTTCGTTTGAATGAATTTCCGACTTCTGTTTGCCGTCAAACACTTTTTTCTTGTTTAATAATTGAATTTCAATATATCTGTGTCTGAGAATAAAATTGCAGACTTTTTTTCAGTTACTTATATAAAATAATTTTTTAGACATTTGAACTACTCTCTGTTCCAGTTTATATAACAAGGGCAAGGTAAATTTAACGTACTTTAGGCCGTTTTGCACGCGACGGGGTGAAAAACACCAAACAATATCGACGTCATTATGTTAATTCATCTTAAATAAATTTGAATACGATTAGGATGTGGAATTCAACAAACAATATTTAAATCATCGTATAAATATGATAATTATATTACGTCGCATATTTCGCCAAAATACAGATATAAAGTTATTTTCTAGGAATCCTTCACATACGATCCGTTACCGTGAACATGTTTATGCCCGCCACCTAATGTATTCTCATTATGCCTTATCACGTTAACTTCTTACGTTTTGATTATGTTGAATTAAAATTGAATTGATTGCCATCGATCAAATCGAACCCGAACCCGAATGTGCGTGTAATTAATGAATGCTTTATTATAATATAATATAAATTCAACGCGTGGAATGCGATGGTTTAAAATCATCTCAAATTGTAAACATTGTTATATCAAATATCTGTTGCTAACGTACTAATATTCGATTTTCGAATTGCGGTGGTTGGAAAGTGAACCGTAAATTGTATAGGGAATGTTTATTTTTACTGTATAGTAAATGAGTACGTTTAACACTAAAAGTACTGATACCGAGGTTATGAGAAATTAAATTTTAAAAAGTCTCAATTGTTGTTTATATAATATTTTGATTTTTTCAAATTATTTTATATTTACTGTCTGCATCCAAAAAGTAATATTTTTTCCCATTAATGTTCCGATGCATATTTCTAATAACATAAATTTTGGACTAAGTTTTTAATATTATCACGTAAATATAATACAAATTTTATTCAGCGATTTCGTAAAATTATACTTTCTTAGTTGAGCACAGATTTTTCGGACATTTTACGACACAGTCCGAAGAAATTCAAATTACCATCATTCACGGAAGCAATCTGATGGATTTTAATCACAGCACCGTCCTGCATCAGCCGAAACGTCTAGAAAATAAATAAATAAAATAGCTTGGCCACTGCGTGTTTGGCCCGAGGCGCGACTATTGATCGGCTTTTTCACCCTCATTCATGGCACAGTGGGTGCGCGTACTCCGCCCCAAATCCTCCCACAGGGCTCTATGCAGGATATCCCGAAAAGACCCTAACCCCCCTTAGATACACATGTAGTGTCCCCCA
The DNA here is from genome assembly GCA_028571205.2 of Hydropsyche betteni. NCBI lineage: Eukaryota > Metazoa > Arthropoda > Insecta > Trichoptera > Hydropsychidae > Hydropsyche > Hydropsyche betteni. Next base: position 3,160,134 of record JAOXNN020000006.1, read on the forward strand.
TGGCCCACCTTGAATCCGAGATTGCCCTAGCCATCTTTTTCTTGGTTCATAGATAGGTCATAGATGCTCAATTTCGTGTTCGCAGACGAATATGAGTTGTGAAATTGAGGGTTGGCTGTATTTATGATTTTTTTTTCTGTCAAAGAACATACATATTGTGCCAAGTACTAATTTTTATTGAGGCGATTTCCTGTTTTTCTTAAAAAGATTAATGAGGATGTATAATACGTACGCATAAAATGAGTAAGTTATTAGAGCCATCTGTGTATCGATAAAATTTTAAATTTTAATGTGGAAATCTTTGATTTCACATCTATGGAGGATAAATGAAATTTGAATTGAAGTAGTATACGTCACGGAAGAGGGAGGTTCCGCTCTTTGGATCGTTTCGTGATTTTTTTTTGCTTTGAAGATACGCGTCTTCTCTTGGGTGGCGATGTGTCGCGTTTTGTTTGATGATTGATGGCGCCGCCAATGGCGTTGGGAAAGTTTTTCGCGCAATTTTGCTTTTTATCGGTCGTGCGATGTGATGGTTGAGTTGGGTTGTTTTTCATAGATTAGGTACATATAGTGGAGGAGAGCTTCTCAATCGAACGTTTGAGGGTTGCTCAATTTATGTGATGGGCTCATATTGGCTATCGATTCTACCTGTAGTGAATAATTGACGCGTTTCTTTCAATTTTTAATAATTTAATAAATGGGTATTTGTAAAATTTAAGGCATGTAAATGAATGCGCCGGAAAATTTTCAAACCCAAAACTTTCGTTTGTGTAACGTGTGAAATAAATGAATTTTATGCGGTTTTAAATCGTGATATACAAAAAAAAAACAGTTTTTCCGCATTTCAGCCGCAAACGATATACACACGATAAGTTTCGTCACGCAAAAAATGAATTGATCCCCCAACCATATGTTCTTTACGTACACGCAATATTTTAGAATTATGGCTCATTTACAATTAATTTGATTTGTTTATAAATTTGATAAATACGAATTTGATTTCGTTGACTGATGAATGCATTGTGCGGAAACTGTGTGAAATCTTAAATCACGTTATTGTTGAAAACAATGCTACTATTTTTCGTGTTTTTGTACAGTTTGATACTAGGTCAAATTTTGAAATCGCATAGTTTTCGAATAACGGCTACGCGCGTGCATCAATTTCTATTTACAATTTAGTCGTACGCGTTCTAAAAAGAGACATGGGCATTTTTATAATTTTGAAAGCTTACACAGGTGAATTACTGCTTAATGTAAGTATCGCATGACTGCGGTAATCGTCGACAATCATCTTGTACGTTAGTCCCGGAATCCGTTCAAATAATACATAATGCGTTTTAAGGCCACGTGGTATATTATAATATCAAATATGACCCGGCTACGAAAAGTTCAAGAACATTTTTTTTCATAGTATTTTTCTTAAAAGGAATCTTTAGCGCATTTTCCTTCAGTGTAATCCATCGTGTTTCCTGTTTCGATCCGAATTTTCTCATAGTTAATCTACCAACATATTTATTTAATCAAAAAAAAACGTCGAGACACATACAAGGTTAGTAGTTTTCCATTTCAAGTCGCGGTTCTCTTTTAAAAATTTATTTTTGTACGGAAATGTTCCATTGTTTCGCCTCCAGTGGTGGTTGAAATTTTTGGCAAGCCGTGTCTTGGCAGAGTCGTTTAATTTTGTCTTCAAAAAATGGCATGAATGAGAAACTTGCACGGTGATTGAAGTCGTTTAAAAATAGTTAAATTCTAAAGCGAATTAACACATATTAGATTTAAAACTTGCGCTGGCTATATCATCCCTAATGCCAGTGAATTATTCCATTTTTCATCTGTGATCCAGTTCTTATGAATGTTATGAAAGGGGAATCATCTGATCAAATTGAGTAGTAATGTTGATAGAAATCATTATGTTTGAACACGTGTTGTGTGTTTCGGTATGCGTACTTTTTATATTCTGGTCTTTGTACAAGTCAACACAATTTGTATGTATTTTAAATAGTGTTTCTCGAAACAAGCCTCGGCATCCATATTCATTGTTCTGTTGAAGAAAATGCTACCGCATAGTTGATTATTCATTAAATGAAACAATTTTGTAATTCCTTACGTGTTTCGTGAATTCAGACGATAAAATTTCAACCGCGTTACGTTCGCAATAATTTTCGTTCGCAGAATGAATAATCAAAAAGTGTATTACATCGATCAAAACTATGACTCAAATTAAAATTAGTGTATTTCTCGATGCGATTAGGTTGCTTTTAACTAAATTAGTTTCTTCGTTGTTAATATAATATATCATCGACTGCCTTTGAACTTTCTTGAACTTCATCCAAACTGTTTCAATCACTTTTTTCATTTTGATCTCACAATATAAACCAGTTCATTCCATACGACTAAGGATGGCATTTTTTTGATTTTTTTTTCGCATTTCAATACTCTCACTTTAATTTGTTAATTATATCTGCACCATCCGTCAATGTCGCGCTTTTGTTTCGCTCATTTATACTGAGAAGACGCTTCAAGAATTGAATTAGTTTTTTGTATGCGTTGCTAAGAAAGACCCAAATTAATGATATAAAAAAATACTATTGCAAAATTGAATATAACCAAATGATTACATATTTCTATTTTATTAAAATAAATATGTATGTGTATGCACCAGTGGCGGCTCGTCCTAATGGGCTGCCGGGCTGTAGCCCCTCCGCTAAAATTCTAAAATATATATTAAATAATAATTATAATTTATTTATTAACGATATTCTTTTTATTAATTGGACGGGCGAACTATTAATTTTTAAGGCGACAATACTGCCGAACTCGATCTGCGGTAAAGCAGCCGCAGCCCGGAGAGACGATGAAAGAGCTACGATATTTACAGCATGTGAGTGAGTGAGACGCATATTGCAACTGCAGATGCTATCCTTCTCATTCACACACATGCGTTAAGAATTTTCGTGTTTATTCCCTCTTCGGGGTGCAGTTTATTTCGACCATCCTGCAAGCGGCGCTACCGCCGTTCGCTTGACGTTTGACACTAGTCATCAGATTCCCGCGTTTGGCTGCCCTTGATCACAGCTAAACGCGATTTATGACATGATAGAACGATTATGGTGACATTTTTTTTAACTATCAATGCAGCCCCGCCACTATAAATACTCACGAGCCGCCACTGGTATGCACTCGATTAATGTTTGCCGAATTACTGTATCAACAAAAGCGACATTGTACATCTTTGTTTTCTCACTCCAGAAATTGGAAAAGGAAAACACTTCGAAGTTTCGCCTCGCACACCCCCCTGCTTGAGGATATTTGGCATTTAAATACCAAACCCCATCGCCCCCTCGGATTTCTATATACACACGAAAACTGTATAACGTTCGAATACACTGAGTGGCATATTGATTTTGTAACCGAGTCCGATTTCTAAAACACGCGCCAGTAGGCCGAGTTGCATGATTTCGAACCACCAGTGCTGGAGTAATTGCTTCAATTGATCCAATCACACATACACGCGTATACATCCTCTTGTCTGTACGTAGCAATACAATTACAGTCGCACGCGTATGACCCAAATAACTGTGTACTACGGCTGTCGGCCACCGCTCGACTGATATATCCACTGTAGAAATCTATTACGTATTGTCGCTGTTATGTCTTTGGAGATCGATTGGTTTTCTCTAGATCTCGATTTTCTCCACGTGGCCGCGTTTTTTTCGGATTTTTCTATAGGGTCGTGTTGTTATTTGAATCGCGGGTTCAGTAGGCCAAGGTGCGCTCGTTGCACAGTTCAATAAGTGATAAAAGAGTTTGTTGTCAAATAATTGCGTGTTGTTTGCTGTTTCTATATATATATAAAGTTTTATCGTCGTTTTTGCATGATATCAAAATTTCAGTGTTGGTAAGCGTGCGCTGTTGTAAAAAACTGGCCGTTTTTTGGTTTTTTTTTGGTGTGTGTAATAATAATGTTTGCAAGAAAATTATCGTGTGATTGCGAGGTAGATGGTTAGATAAAGAAAGAACGTACTCAATATTTTTAGTAAGAATATTTGGAATATTCTAGAAACGATTCATCGATTGATAGTTGTCATAATTAAATTAACTAATATTTAAAATCTGCTGTTTTTGTACCGTTAAAGCATTTTATTTTGTAAAAGCAAGTTTAAGCAAGTTTTTTTTAAATTGGAACTGGGTTAAATAATATTTATTATACGTATATGTTACAGTTTGAGTGTCCACTTCGTTTGTGCACGAACAAACTAGTTTGTTTATTCACTTTCTAAACGCTCTAGTTCAATTGTTAGTGTGGTACGATAATTTAAGTTTTTGCACTCAGATAACGTTCTTATGCTAAATATCAATAAGTTGGAAATTGATATGTAAACCAATGATCGAGAAATACACGTAGTATCTGTTTGAACTTCGAGAGTTTGTTTTGAACACGTTTTCGCAACTCAAGCTAACCCAACCTAACCCAAGCACGATACTTATGATGTGTGTTCTTAGTTTAGACGTAATTATATGTAGGTAAAATTTGACTGTCGCCATTCGAACTAAAATCGATAGTTTAGGTATACCCAAACTAGTATAGGTATAAATAAACAAAAGTGAACACTTGAACTGTGACATATATAATATGAATGGTATTGTTTGTACTTAACATATCAGGGCTCCGCTCGCACGTACAATCGCCTCGTTTACAAACAGCCTCAATCCCGAACGTTTCTGAAGTATTTTAATTCTTTAATATTGCATTTTTAGAATATCCTATTACATTAGTCCTATTATGCGGACATCGTTGTCGGATAGAGGCTACGGAAATGACGTCGCTTGCATTCATAATGCACATTCGCCCGTCTGCCATTGCGTCATTTCCTCACCACGCTAAGCCAGACCGACGCGAACCGCGGAAATTTATATATTTTAATATTATAAAAAGCGTCGAAAGACAAAAGGAATTCAAATGGAAACGATCCGCCGGGGCTTAGTAATAAGTGGCGTGTCTTCCCTTTTTTAAAACTATATACGTTCAATCTCATTTTCAGTGAATATTCCTCGAGACGTTTCTGCCATTCTTTCGCGGACGACATGCCCTTTTATTGCACTAATTTCGCGTCGGTTTGCAATTTGTGTGCCTCTCCTAGGGTGGAATGAATATTGAATTTTTGCCGTATAATATTATTGCACTTTTATTGTGGTATATTAAATTTTTATTGTTTTTTTCTTTTTCTTTTTAGGTAGTTTCGGCGCTGCTTTTCCCCTTCGCTTCAGATGCCACCCGCCACAGCAGCGGAAGTCAACTTCGCATCGCTGTTTATCTTTTTAAATACGTAAATTCGAACAAACTTTATGTATTATCGGATTAATTGAACATTAATATATTGTAAAATAACAGAAACACCAGTGAACACTGCTTAGTAATAATATTATTATATAATATTCGTTCTTAAAAGTCAATTTTTCAACATTGGAAAACATCGTTCATATTGCTTTTTATTCATATGAATTATGAAAATCGAGTTCAGTAATTAAGGCGCACTTGTTATTTAGATACACAATAACATTTGTCAATTTTTACATAAGTTTTAATACAGTACAATGACTATATACTACAACGATTCGTGCTTGGAATGTGCTTGTGTTTTCTACGTCTGAAAATAGTTTTCTAATTTCAAAACATGTGAATTACGTATGTTAATTGTGCTACAACGAGATTAATAGTGTTTTGTGTGAAAAATTCTCGTATATTTTATGAAGTGACTACTTTTTAATAAATCTCTTGGATTATTTACCCATCCCTGGATTAAATCGGACGCACGTCTTCATTCAGGTAATTGTGTACTTTCCATTATTTAATTAAAATTGGTACTTTCTGTATGTAAATGTTTAATATTATATATTGTCACCAATATGTTAAAAATCAATCACAGGTCGTATTTTCGAATTTACTTTCAATTAAAATTTTATCTTAAATATATTTGAACAATATTGTTCACTTCCAAGTATATTTGTTTTAATTTATCTAATCTTACTTAATAGGTTATCGAACTATTCAAGTGCATTTGCGCATCAACAATAATACAAAGATTACATATTTACACATGCTTAACTTAAGTATTTCAGATAAATCGATGTGAAATATTTATTAGAAATCGAACAGAAACAACACAATATCATATCTTATTATCTATTAGTAATTTACCCACCTATTTGTAATATTTACGTTTTTATTGGAATTAATTATATGGGGCAAAGTTTTTTCATATATTATGGTAGAAAAGTTCAATGTTTAATTAATTAATTATTAAGATTTCTCTTTATCATGTCGGGATTTTTGTAAAGATTATCGATGAAGTTAAAATCAATTTTTAGAATAATTAATAATTGTTAAAAATAATATCGTGCGATTTTTTTCAAATATGAAGTGCGCAAAATTGAAAACTTTTATTTGACCAAATCTATATATATTATGGAAACACCCTCTGCTCTTTATGCGCTCCCGATACAATGAGAGTCTCGAGCGTCATCGACACACACAGACAGACAGACAGACACACAGAAATCCGCTATTATATATAGGGGATATATAAAAATAGATGTTTGTTTGTATAATAACCGTTTCACTCCAACACTGTTCGACCGATCGCCATAAAGATTGGCCTGTATATGTAATTTTTTTTCGAGATGGTTTTTGTATCATTAAAATAGGGTGACCATATTTCCCAGAATCCAAAACGGGACGGTCCGTAAAAAAATGTTTCCCCTATATAAAAAAAAATGTTGCACGTTCAAAAATTGTGACTATACGCGGCCCGCTTTATGCTTTTATTTTAATGAATTTAAATTTAAAAAAAATTAATTTAAAATTTAAGTTCCTAGCAACGCCAGATACTATCCATTAGTTACTTATAAACTTACTAACTAAAGACTATAATTACACGAATTTCCCAAAGACTCTCCTATATATTGTGAAAATTGGAAATGATCCCGGCTTTTTTTCGAATGAAATTATACACACTAGACCCGAATTACACCTCGCACTAAGGCCATAAGCCCTATAAAACTCGGGGGGGGGGAGGGGGGTCAACATAACACAGAATCTGCGGATTTTGCGCAGTGTTATGGTGCAGCGCGTGCATCCGTTGCACGAATCTCGTGTCCGCGGCACGTGCATCGTGCTATTGAAAGTCGTTGAACTTCGTAAGTATTCCGAAAGAGGATAGACGGTGCAAATTAAATAGCTCTGACGTTTTCTAAGCACGTCCCGTGGTGTTTTGAATCGCCTTCGTGTGTGTTCTCGGAATGCATACTTCGATGGTAGGTTTCAATTTTTAAAAGCGTCACATAAGTATGATTTTTCTCCCTGTTTTTTTTTTTTTTAGTATTATACGTGGGTAGAAGAAATTCGACAATGTTTTCGCATCGTGATTGCATATTCGAAAGTAGACAGTGATTGAAATTTAGCGTTTAGTCCGAATTCTGTTTTTGGATTTTCCTCTCGCCGTATTTTGGCTTTTGTGCGAATTTAAATTTCGGGCTGAATGGATTTTGTTGTCAATACAATATTCGAGCCGAAGATTGTTTTGAAAGGTGAAAATGTCTGTGTTTGATTAGAAGTTTGCTATTCGTTCGAACTCTCGATGAACTTTGGTTAATTTATGTTCTATGTATTTTAATTAGGGCCGCCGAACTTTTTAAAGCGATCGCAAAATGGGAAATTTATTTTTTTCGGTCGTGAGTTTGATTTTATGGCTAATTAATTTTTAATAACTTGTATCGTTCAATATTTCATTATTCGTGATGAATATCAGCTAAAGAATGTGTTTATTATTTGGTTAAACGTCACTGTTCCTTGAATTTATTTTTATTTATAATTTCACCTATAATATTAAATTTTGTGTTCATAAAAATAATAACTGTGTGGACATGAAAAAAATATGATATTTTAATCTCTTAAATTTTTGATGTTTTTGCAATGTTTAATGAATTTTTATGACAATATTGATTAAATCCATTAAAAGTCTGAGGTGAGGGGCATCTTTTATGGAAGGTCACGTTTTCTCTTATAGCTATTCGTTATGGCTAATAACTTAATAAAAAAATAAACAGTAGATTCGTACCTTAATTAAACCCTGTTACAACACGTGAAATTTTCTGGCACTTATTGAATAATTATTAACTGAAACAAATAGAATTTTTTTTATTCATTTGATTTTATTTTGCACAATAGATGCGGTTTTTTTTGATCATACCCGTTCCTTATTTCTTCTTCTATATTCCTCAATTATTTAAATTGGAGCGGTTTTCCGTTCCGTCGAAAACTCGAGTCGTTTGCGGTTTTCATTTTTTCTCAACGTTTCCTCTATTTTTTTCTATATTGAACCGATTTTTAATAAGCCTCCGTAGTTTCTATAACATCCCTACACAGATTTTAGACGAGAATTTTACGATCCGCCACAAAAATCTTTTTCGCATGAAATCATTATAATGTCAACGTTCCAAAATTTTCGACCAAAATCACGATTGAAATCAAGGCTACGCACGACGCAATATACGCTACGAAACTTAACCTTATTATGCAAACTACATTATTATTCAATTTTGACGTTTTAATTAGTCTCGTTACGATACTTCCAAAGCGTATTCAGGGGCCGTCGAACTTAAACAGTTCCCTCGACCAACACCCGCCCATTACACCCAGTTTGGCCTAATCCGGAATTATCCAAGTCACTGGAACGTGGGATTTGGGTGTCAAAGTCAAACGGCCATGTCACCTAACTGCCCCCATCGCACCCACCCCATAGCCCGTGTGTGCCTTCGGCCCGTTTCCACCATATGCAAATGGTTATTGATCAATTGCATATCGATCGGTTGCGGTGTCGTTGACCGTTGGTCTACTATGCGCCACCATGGCCACCATGGGCTCACCTGGGCCGGCTCATTAGCGCCCCATGACGCAATACGTTCTCGCTGTACGTTTATGTGTTTTTATTTTTCCCTGGCCATATTGATCTGAAATGGCGATAGTGTGCACGTGAACGCAAAACTCGATAAGTACGTGGAAATCGAGGAAAAATCGTTGAAGCCGGGGCCGTTGGACGTGGAAATTGTGCGTAAGTTCAACTATAAATTTCGGTGGAAGTTCGTTTATATTGTGCCGTTTATTCAATTAGTTTTTAATGACTTTTGTCACATGTCGGGGGAGAAGAGAGGGGGAGTCCATTTGTGTTAGATCAAACTGTATGGTTACATAAATATAAGACATGTGTGATGAATTAATTATATTTACATGTATGAATTCGTTAGTGTTCTTAACATTATTTATTAATTACGTCTGTTATTATTTTTTTAATTGTATTTATATTTTCTACTCAAAACATAAGGTTACCCTTTTTTAATTAAATACTGTTTTCGATTATGGCCCGCATACACTGTTATCTATTTTCATAACAACGAATTTGATTACAATGCATTCACTGTACCATGGAGCGTTTAAAGTTTACGCTTCGGTGCCCGAAAAATAAATAAAAATATTTAGATTCAGATAATTCGCAAGGTCTCTGAAAAAAACCAAGGCTCGTCACATAAATTATTCTAATTAAAATTCTAAAATGATGTAACAAAGTGAGTTATAGTCAGCTTATTGTGAAACCATGCATAATTTCGAAACTGCCGCTGGTTCATACGATTGAACTCCAGATACGAATTTTCGCTCTTACGACTCGGCAGTTTACCGTCACTGTTTACTATTCAAACTCAAAGGTCGTCAGACTGCAGTAGCGACTGTGCACGTTTTCAAAGGGGTTAAAAATTTACGTCGTATTTGTATAATAGTAGAATAGGTGTTGGCGTGACGCGATTCAAAGGCCGTCAGTCTCGGCCGCAATATAAACGAGTTCGCCTTGAACCCAACTACACTCGAAATATGCCAACTTTTTTTTACGTATGGCAGCGATTTTCGTGAAAAAAATGTCTACGCTTGTTATCTAACATTTGTTTTGCGCAATCTTCTTCGAAATTGTTGTTATTTTCGTATGCGACCCGCTGTCGATGCGCTTTCGTATACGAAAATGACGTCTCAATATAGATTCGTGTTGTGTAATTGTACAGTGAGTGTGTAGTTGCAATTTTTCTTGAAATTTTATTGTTTGCATTTTTTTGTAGAAAAATAACAATGAAGCTTGAAACGATACATGGAAAATGTTTGTAGATTTGTATTAATCATTGAATTTGAAAATATATTGGGAAATGATTTATTTTGAAGACATAGAATTACAGTAATCTCCCCTATAACATCAAGATAGTTCGACGTTATAGGGGGGAATTAAGGAAATCAATAAATGAAATATTTTAAATTTTTTTTTGGATACGTTGACGAGATAATTGTTTTTTTCAAATACATTTGAAAAAAAATTAAAAAAACTGAATTTAAATGCATTTGAAAAAAATGAAGTTATAGGGGGAAGTCGTAGACGTTATAGGGGGGATTACTGTATTTCAGATTAATATAACAGATGTTTTCTTATGTTTTTGAACGTCGAAGAGCTTTGTTGTTTGATGTAGACTAAAATTGGGACAATAGGAAGTAATATAAAAATTTGTAGTATTAATAAGATGAAGTCATCGCAAATGACAATAATTTTTCGCCGTTTAATGTTCGTCTTTAGGTCTTAGCACGTGGGCGATACGAGTACGATTATGTAACAAATACAATTGAACTAGTTACTAAAACAATGATTGCTCGTGAATTGCATGAAAACGATCAATTTTTCATAGGAAAAATCATTATATGCCTCGTTGTATTGCGTACACATAACGGTGGACTTTAGTTCAATTAACATATTAATTTTTAGGTCGTGCATGAATAAAAATGGAAAAGCGAACGTTGTTTGTGCCACGTCTCCGCGGATCATCATAACGCGACGATGCGTATAAATAAATAAATAATAAATTGGGAGAAAGTTTTTCATTACTTGTTCAAACAGTGTGCTGTGCTGGCTTCGAATACAGTTACGCCAAAAATCTTCTATGACGATGCATATTTATGGCTGATCGATTATACGTGCAAGTGGGTCGGAATCTGTCGCCATTCGAATTATCGGCAAACAATAATAACTAGACATTGTTTCGCGTTTAAATCGCCATTGTTTGTATTTTTTCGTTGATTTGTGTCACCATCACAACGGTTAAGTCTGCGCCAATAAATCTTGAAAATCTTTATTTTCCGCTTTCTCCAGTTTTTTTTCTGTTTGGATATATTGTTTTTTCTTCCGTTTATTCCATAATGCAACAATATATTTCCTTTTTATGCTCCTGTACGACTTTATCTTCTATATTCAGAACTTCGATACTATGTTTGTGCGTATATCGATCATCGAATAGCTATAATTTCATTTCTACGATGCGATTATTGTAATTTAGCATCGCGTTCTGTGTTATGTCATACAATATAATACGATATAAAAAAAAACTTTGGAACGTTCATGTCAACGAATCACAAAAATATATTTTCTTATAAGGAGTGAAATTTTCGTGATCTATTGCGGAAAATTTGTACTCCGCGTTTCAAATCGCGCACCAGCAATTATTATATAAAATCACCAAGTCACTCGAACATAACCGAAATTTACTTTTAACACTTGACATCACACACATCAATTAACTCGAATTATAACCGCATTTTACACGACAGTGCCCCTCGATATTACTTTTCTTCCTCGTTTACGCTTTTGATAATGTTCTCGGATAATTTCACGGCTGTTTTGCAATTTTATCATACCTTTGACTCTTTAAGCGGATTAACCGTTTGATGGTTTTATAAATAGTATCTGGTGTGCATGGTCATTTATATCGAAGTGTTCTCGTTCAGTTAATTCTGTTCGTTTAATTTTTAATAGTTCTCAAGTGCATCCAGAAATTGATTCACCCGCATCTGTGTAATGAAGTCATTTACTCTTATTGTCTCCGTTTAATATGTTAGACTTCAATTCATCCTTGAAGATTTAAGTTTTTTTTTATATTTTACTTGGGGATAGTACCCGGCGTTGCTTGGGACTTGAATTTTAAATCAAATTATTTTTTAAATTTAAATTCATTAAAAAAAAAAGCATAAAGTATAGCAGCAGATCGTCGAGTACGTTGACTGATAGATATGATTATATGAATTGCGTAACCAAGGCAACTAAATTCAACCAAGGTGAGATCTTCGACTCTTAGTACTGATTTTTCTTCATCTTTAATTTGTGTCAGATCGAGTTGCAAAATGATTTTAATGATACATCAACATTCTCGACAAAAAATACATATACATGCCAATTTTGTGGCGATCGGTCAAACGGTGTTGAAGTGAAACGACATCAAATATATATACAAACAAACAAACATCTATTTTTACATATATAGATTAAAAAAATCGATCCAAGTTGTTTCGATAACTATAAAATTGGTTACACATTTTTATTGTAATACAAATTTTTCAACATGAATTTTTTCTAGCCGTAAGTCTTGACGCACGAGCATTTGTAAGAAATGAATGAAAAATGGAAACGCATCGTGTCTAGGGGCCATCATCTTAAACATTTTTACGACATGTTTGGGTGTCACCGTCTCACAACGAATCTCCCACCTCTTAACCCACTTTTTTAAAAACTGCTCACGCGCCTCATCCACATAAAATGATTATTTCGTCTTGTATCCGAAAATGAATCATCCATACTATTTTGCGATTTAATATTCTAATTTGCTCATTTTTATTTTCGAATACCTTTCAATTAAAATTCTTGGCTATCTCACTCAACGCAGTAGTAGAATATATCATTATAAATCTGAAATCAGGCTATGTGTGAAATTACTAAAGAGAAAAGCGAGTAAATATAATATATATATGGAATAAATTAAATTATTGCCAAATTTTTCATTTTTTTTTTTATTGTCTTTTGCATAGTCGATCGTAACGCTATTTTTATAATAGTAAGATCAAAATATTACAGTCGAGACTTTAATTTTATTATCATTCGGTATTGTATAAGTAAATTGAAAACGATTTTTATATAAAACTAGCTGAATCCGGCAGACGTCCTGCCAGTCTGTGTTATAACAGTTTGTAAATGAATAAATTGAGTTTTAGTAGTATTTTCAATAATCAATTTCATTTTTAATTTTCATTTTATATAACTAAAAATATTTCAAATTTACACAGTATGAATTGACAGGTATAATTCTATGAATTGCTTAACCAAGGCAACTAAATTCAACAAAAGACAGATCGTCGATTCTAAATACTGGATTTTTTTCATCTTAAAATAGCGCCCGCTGTCCCGTTTTTCTCATTTTCTTCTTGAATGATAGGATGTATATAGGAAGGTAGACCGATTCAAAGACGCGTTCTGCATACACCGGTGTACCGATTGTAATTATTGTCACAATCGATACGCGGCGCGGCGGTGTCATTTTCCATGCAAAATTACTTATATTATTTTTTGGCTTTTCTTTAAGAGTTTTTTTATTATTATTATTTTAAACCACCTGTTAGTTAAAGCGAAAAAAATAAATATCCAAACCGGTCAAGTGGTTTTTAAGTTTTAACGTTTCAAGACACGACGATTCATTTTTATATATAAGAATTTTTCTTTTCACATTGGAATTTATTTCCAAAAAAACCTGCATACACGACATAGAAAGCAAAAACAACATCAAAACAAAACTAGAAAATATTTTTAACCAATCACCAAGCCATCGAACTTCCGAATTTCCAAAACCAAAACCATATCGCCCTCGTAAACCGCGATCTGGTATTGGCCGATAACAGCTCTCGTCGGAGTGTAGACCACTGACACCGATCCAAGATGGTGCCGGTGCGGAAAGTAGCCCGAGCCGGTGTGTTGTGACGTGACTGGTATTGAGGCCAACCAGACCGGCCGCTGCCAACGAATTATATAGCAGAACTGGCTTTCTACGAGAGATCTCGGCCCGACGATTCTCGATGGTGCTGTTCGGCCCGATCTGGCCGTTGTTAACCCTTTGTGTCCCAGAGTTCTGTGGAGGAACTCATTCATTGTTTTTTTTAGTATTCTAATGGTTCCATTTCGACACCGCTTCGATTTTAGCGTTACCAGAGACATTTAGCATTTGGACATTTTTATTATTTCGTTAAACCTTTGTGTCACAATGGAACCGCTGGGATGGTTGCAAAAAAGTTATAAAATGGTGGCTCTTCCGCGGCAACACTAGGGTTATATCGGCGATTTTGAATTTTGGCGCGGTTTTGCAAGGCGAAGGTGTTCGCTGAGAATGGGCACGGTTTTAGGTCGGTCCGTCGAATGTGTTTTTCCGATCGATTGGTACTGATTCGTCGTTATGTCATATCGAAATCTAATTATCCACGTTTACATAAGCAAAGCTAACATGATCAGTCGCTGGAGATCGACGTTTTCGTTAAACAATAATCAAACTCGGTTACACATCGAAAGCTGATATTTGTCAGGTAAATAGAACGCGAGCCATCGTCCGAAATGATTGTGTTTCCTTTGAATAATATTATTTCGCGTGCCCTGCGGACTTGTACGTTTCTGCGTTTCTACGTTATGTATTTATTTGTTCATTCAAATGCCTCGAATTGTGTCGCAATCGTGACAAGGCTTCCTCCTCTGGCACTTTTCTTCAGTCTTTTTTTCAGATCAGTGGTCTTATATTTGTCTCGGCCATTTCATTTCGAGTCGTCTAATATTCTTATGTATGGAGAAAAAGTGTACTATCGAATGACTGCCTCTTCTCTGCTTTGAGCTTTTTCGACATGTTTTCTATATTTTTTTCAACGTAAATATAATTTATTATGTATCGGTAAATAGATGTCGAAATTGAAGATCGAAGCACTCGGGAGTATCTTATATCTTTTGTATATATTTATTTATCTACGTTCTTTTTCATCGGAAAAAAGGAATCTTCAATAATGCATGTGTTGTTTAATCAACTTTCTCGTTATTTTGTTGTTGGAGTAAACTGTCTAAAAAAGTAACGAGTTAGCAGATGTTTCTCAATTTTGTTTATCATATATTAAATTGTAGATTGAATGTGAGGTTTAACTGGAATATCTAAAATTGGTTTACTGGAAACGAATTTAAATAATACAAAGAGTCTGTATAACCTCATTCAACATCGCGTCTCCAGTTTTACTATTTGTGTATGCATTTCAGTCAAAGTGTATTTCTCAATTAAAATATATTTTGACTAGTTAAAATATATTTTATCTAACCCACGTAGTTATTTCATCTGACACAATGGAAATATGATTTAACTGGTCAGAGTAAGACGATGTGTATTTTAACGCCAACTAACAAGCCAGTGTTGCCAACGCCACTAGCGAACATGGACCATTAAACATCATTTGTCCATTAGTATGGACTCAAAACCATTGTTTTTGTAATGAATGCCTTGTTGACGTATTATACCATTAAAATCTTTTCAATAATCAGATGTAAAAATAAAATATATACACTCTTTTTCAAATATTCATTTAAAAAATCTGAACTGTCAAAAACTTATCTACCAAGTTGAAAATACACTTCAACTAGTGAGCACCAGTCAAATTGTATTTTCGTCTGTTGAAATATATCTTAACTAGAAAATTTGTATTCAAATGCAAATTATCTAAAACGTCAGACAAAACATACCTACTTAATAATACACTTTGACTGTAACATATGCATCTTTTAATGGTTATTTACTCTCCATTTATTCTGATACTCATTATTTATAATCATCGTACGTTTTATAGTCCGTTTTCAA
Organism: Hydropsyche betteni; assembly: GCA_028571205.2. Taxonomy (NCBI): domain Eukaryota; kingdom Metazoa; phylum Arthropoda; class Insecta; order Trichoptera; family Hydropsychidae; genus Hydropsyche; species Hydropsyche betteni. Next base: position 3,175,914 of record JAOXNN020000006.1, read on the forward strand.
TTTCTTGACAAATATCTTGTTTATTTACACAAAATATATTACACGTATGACGGCACCGCACATGGCATCTCGCATTCATTATGATACACAGTATGTAATGTTTGTTTGAGTAGTCCAGCACTGTGACGCAACACGGCTTCCCCAACCACGACAGCACGTGCTAACTGTTACATAATACACTAATAAAATACACGTTCGTGCTGTTATTACTTGCGATATGATGATATTTGCAGGATTGCGCAACGCGATCATTATTTTTCGGGCTATGGCTTCGGTCCCGAATTAGCGCTTTTTTCAAAAGTACCCGTGCCAGAAGGTGAAGATGAATCTTTGAATTCGCTACAAACTCGTTTCTAGGTTGTGTTACTTAGTAGTGGTCTAATTGCGTTCTTTGATTGAGCCAACGGGCCGTCAAATGAACGTTTTTGATGCGTCGATGCGGGGTATGTGTATAATATTATAATACTTATGTCGAAATGAAATGTTATTTTGAACAGATTGAAGCGTAGATTTTGTAAATTATTCCGAATTAAAATATAGGTTTTCAGTTAATAAAATGAGGAAGAATTCGGACGGTTTATTATGAAAAATTATGAAGATGCGATTTATTTTATCTAATGTACATGTAAAATGAATCTAGAAGATACACTTTAAACGCAGCAAAAGATATTCGAAAGCGTATTTTATTGAAATTTAATAAATTGCCGTTCATTTTTTTTCTATCGGTGTATTGCCGATTGGAGTTATTCGAGCTTCTAAACCTTCGAGTCCTTCACAAATTTTACGTTTCAAATAAAATCAGGGACGAACTGGACCGTAAATATCGATTTTATGAAACGAATTTTCCTTCAAACGACACAGACCAAGTTGATTTTATACATATTCGAGAAAATTTGACCGCAAAGGCATTCTCGGGTATAGTTTTCCCGATTTTCCATCTTATCCTTGAATTGAATTAACCCTCTCATGTTGATATCAAGACCGAGTTAGGTTTCGAATTAAATTTTGAAAAAATAGGATCAAAAGTGAATTTGACTTATTGCTATAAAATGGAGCATAGTAATTTGTTTTATGGAATCAAATTGAGTTGCATGAAATGGCTGTGTATATAAAATTCAACTTTTTTTTCGTAATTTTCTGCTTTTTAAAACTGATTATCAATCTAAAAGTCGCCTATTTATTTTCGTAAGTAATACTAATTAAGAGAAAAATGTATATGGACGATTTTATCTAGTTTTAAGTTTAAAATTATGAGTATTTTTTAAACATCACACATTATTCTGGTATGTCAATTGATATATTGCATATACATAAAATTTATTAATTATATTTTATGTTTATTTCATTTTATATGCCTAAAATTGTTGAAAATTTCGTAATTTACATATTTTTATTTATTCCAATTGGCATTATGATTATTTTTTTATATTTTAAATTGACTAAAAACACTCATTGTTCACTATTTTAAAACTATCTCGTCATTATACCTAACTGGTTTCGATTTCGTTTGGCACCATTCAATACCCTTCCGTTCGTTCGATTAGATTAGTTCGACTTTATTTATTATCTACGTGCGCATTTTCGTTTCCTTATTACTCCATGTCTGATCACCATACTATCGAGCCTCCTTGCGGGACGCTGCACCATTAATTTCCATTTTGTCCGATTACTGTCGCCTTCTGACTCTTCCGTGAGACTCTTTTTTCTTTTCTGGTATTCGGCGGCCCACTCGCCAAATTGATGGTGCAATTAAAGGCAGGTCACGGCACGCCTTTCGTCCCCTGTCCAAATTGAACTAGAAGATGGTCCCTGAGGGAGTAAGACCGTGACGACCTGCCGTTACTTTTGTCCACGTACCGAGATGTGTATAATGCTGTGATGGCTTTTAAACTTACCGTCTTTTCGTCGGTAATCTTGTTTTTTTCATTGTTTTAGTTCTTCGAAGGATCTTTTGGTTTAGTTTGGCGGTCTACTTGTAATTTGAGTCAAATAAAGTGGTTAGTTAAATTGGGTAAAGGGGAAGTTTGTGTAGACTTACTAAGAAAATTCTTATTAAGAACATTTCGTGAAGATTAGAAAAGTAATATAATATTTATTTTTAGATACACATCGAATATTTCATATTTCACAAAGTACCGACTTTGAATTTTGTAATTCATTATTACAATATCTACTTTTATTCAGTTTATAATGACTAATTTGTTTTGTGTATGTCACAGTCAAAGTGTATTTTTCAGTTAAAATATATTTTGACTAGTTAAAATATGTTTTATCTAACCCACATAGTTATTTCATCTGACACAATGGAAATATGATTTGACTGGTCAGAGTCAAATAATGTGTATTTTAACGCCAAATAACAAGCTAGTGTTGAATACAAACATTCATTTAAAAAATCTGAACTGTCAAAAATTCATCTGTCAAGTTGAAAATACACTTTAACTAGTGAGCACCAGTTAAATTGTATTTTCGTCTGTTGAAATATATCTTAACTAGACAATTTGCATTCAAATACAAATTATTTGAAACGTTAGTCAAAATATACTTAAATAACTAATAATACACTTTGACTGTAACATATATATTTTTTGATGTTCATAACATGCGTACGAAATTATTTCAGCCAGGTAAATAGCACATCGACCTGTTTTTTCAGCCAATTCGCACTTTGATCAGGCGCTTTGAGCCGATGTTGCGAAACGCCCAAACGTCTCGCCTCACGATTGCGATGCGTACATAAATCGGGCATCAAAAGCGGCAGGTTTGAGCTAAATTCATCGGTCACAAATAGACTTTGTCATCGAAATCAATTAAATGGCGAACGGAGCAAAGGCCGGTCAACCTTGAGTCCGTTCGTGCAACCTGTGTCAAGTGTTGTGACGCAACTCGCGTGTTCTACACACGAGATTTTTTCTTTACGTTTTTATACCTGACGATTTATTGAATTACTCGTGTATGCCTTTTTGCGTTTTATATTAATTCGCGATATCGAATCGTTCGGCGGAACAGTTTTTGGACGTCCGCGTATTGTTTTTGAATGTTGATTCAACGGTCCGTTTCGGCGCCGATCAAATAGACTTTATTCTCATATTTACATATCGATGTTAAAATCTATTTGATTTTTGAGCGCGTGTACGGTTGTGAATTGTCTTTTCCACGGGGCTAGCTCTGCCTTTCGGGGCACTCGATCAAATTGAAACGTTCTTTTATATTAAAATATAATATGTTTGAATTCTGGAAACTTTGGACCCAAAAAGTTTTTCAAGGACGTGGAGTAGATTGGTTGTAATTGTGATTGCTAAACTATGATTCGTTCGAGTTAATGTATTATTCTGAAAATTTTAATTATCTTTTCAATAGGCCTTAATGTAATATTTATTCTGTGAAAATTTTTCGGAATCAGCTCGTGTTTTTATTGTTAATCTAGAGTTCCTCATTTTTTTCATCATATAATTAATTCGTATCTTATTAATGTTTATCTTTAATATAATAAACATGCTTGAGATTCTTATATTATTTTAATATACGTTGAAAACGGCTATCTTTATATTCCTAGGTTATTTGAAAAAATCTCAAATATTTGTAATTACTTCATTTTATTGTACAAAGAAACGTTAATTTTGTTTTAGCAATACTCAATAAAATATTTCATGTAAATTAATGAACTCTATTACCATCATATACTGTTATATCCGCTGCAAGACATAATATTTTTTATATACAGTAAATCCCCTATAACGTCAAGATAGATTCCACATTCCACGTCAACTTTTCGACTTTCTTCAAACTTTGCATTTACATCCGATGTCATCAACATCGTGCCCATCACTAGTATTCATATAATTCAAAATATCTCTCCAACGCACAATTCAAAGCACAAACTACCCACATTTCTTCGGTCGCATCACGCGGCGTTTTATTTTACGATTCGTAGGTCGTTGCGCCGTCGGAGTTTTCACGTTCGCGTTGCGCCTCTCGGTCAACGGGCAGCTGCTTGTTCCCAGTTTGTCGGGGGTTTTCCGGGCCGGGGCGTTCAGGGGCTGCAAAACTGGGTCATCCAGGTCACAGAGGCCCGGGAGATACCAAGCCAGGCGGCCAAAAATCCCTAAGCTCTCTTCGGCGTGGATTTTCCGGCACAGAGTCGCGTTTGTGTGTTGGTTGAATCGTTTTTGGTAGTCGTAGAAGTGGGTTATCTTCGGCGGGATGTTTCAATGGTTTGTTTTTACAATGCACTACAATTTTGTATAAAGGTTTAGCAAAGCTCGAGGGTCTTTTTGTGGCCAGATAACTCTAACATTCCTGGATAATAAAGGTAATTTATAGTAACCATAATTAAAGATATGTAGAGAATACATTTTGTAATATTTTAATCGATCTCGTTATAAACATTTTTCATTGTATAATATCAATTTTTGATGTAATTCAAATCGAATTTTCGAAAATAGAAGCTAGAGTATTTTCGATTTTTTACAAACGAATTAAACATGAATGATATTCGTAAAAATTAAATTTTTATTTTGCAATATCCATACGAAATTCCATCCGACAATCCTCCATCTTACAAAAGCGCCATGTGTCACTTGAAATTATTTTTATTTTCAATCATCCAATTGGATATATAAATTTCACTGAAAATTAAGAAAAAAAAGTATCACAAACATTTTATATAAGAAAAATTTGGGGTTCTTTGTCGTGAATTTTCCGGCTCGGAGATCGTATAGTGTGAGCGCTCATTCGTTGAGTCATTTAGAAGGTTCGTTTTTGGTCGTGATGGAAATGGGTCGTCGTTTGCGGTGGTCGGTTTGGGAGTCGGTTAATTAAATTTTGGTGATTGGTTCGATTGGGTGTTGGTTTTATGTTTTGATGTGTATGTGATTAAATGTATTTGTGTCGATTTTATTTTGTGAACGAGCTGGATTGTTCATTTTTTTTCTCAATAATTTTGGAAGTGTAATACGTGTTTATGAAAGTTATTCTTAGTTTGAATACGAATATTTATAACAGTGTTATGCGCTTTTAACTTCTATTTTACTAGTAAATAGGCCCGATGTTGATAACATCAGCTGCCTTGATTCCCGTACCCGATTTGAATATTTAATATTTAATTAATAAAATCAAAATAGTTCTTTTGTTATTGTCACCAGACGTCATATAGGCAAAGCCAGTGGTTAGTAGGTAATAAGCATCATATTATAGACGTTAACTGTATACGCATAAAGACCATTTTCGCGAAAAAGTCGCGAGCGTCATTCGAACAGACGAACGGACACACACAAATCCGTGATTATATATAGGGGATCAGTAACTAGCTGAACCCGGCAGATAGTGTTCTGCAAATCTGTATTATAATTTTTCATAGGGATCGGTTAATCAATGTAGAAGTTGGTATGCTGCAGCACCACCTGTTATGGAGCTGCAACAAAGTGGATAGCACAAAAACCTTCTTCATAAAAAAATACATATACATGCCAATTTTCATAGTGATCGGTCGAACTGTGTTGGAGTGAAACGATCACAAATATACAAACATCCATTTTTATATATGTAAATATGAGGTATGATCGTTTAATATGGTTTTAATGTTTTTTTTAGTCCGTGTTTCAATTTGCTCGTGGTCAGTATTTAAAAATTAATACTGACCGTTTATATTGAATACTAAGCGAGCAGTGTCCTTCGTCGATGTTTTTGTTAGACATGCGACAACTTTTTGGATTATCGGGAGTTTGTCACAATATTTTATGTTACAGACAAAGCGTTCAATTTTGAAAATGTACAAGTTCGCTAATTAATTTTATATACATACAGGTGCTTCAATTTTTAATTAATGCTTACAACTTCAATTCCCGAACTTTATTCAATTTACTAAAGTTAGATTAAATAGCATTACTATTATTTATAGCATAAATAATAGCAATGCTAGTTAATCTAACTTTAGTAAATTGAATAAAGTTCGGAAATATAAATTTTATTAAATACACAAAAAATTGCTCAGTATAAATTACCTCATACTGACACTAACTATAATAATAAAATAATACTGACCCGAAAAATATTTTGTTTCCGTTTAATATTCTTTCATATATTCAGTTGATGATATCTTATCTTAATTTATTTTCGTTTTCTGATTTTTCGAAGATGTTTATTTTATACTAGTTACTCTTATTAAAATTGTATTATCTTATTTAATATCACACGAATATTTCTTTTTATATTTTCATCATAAACAACGTTTATAAGCGCAGCAAGCATTTTCATTACATAACAATAAGCGGAAAATATTACTAAAAGAATAAGATATTAAAACCATCCCATCTAGTTAATATTCAAAGTCACATAACTTCACACGTATTAGACATTAGCAAATAATTATATTATTAAATATAAATAAATATTTTATAGTTCGTGCAATCCGAGCCTAAAAGCAATTTACGTCCTGTAAATGCGTATAGGTTACGAGGGTGGTTCTACTTTTCCCATATAAGTCTCCACGCATAAACCCGGTGCTAATTCTGCCGCATTTTTTAGAGCGTGTAATTAAGATTTAATCCGTATTTTCAGGGCTCTTTCGAAATGGTTATTTTCTCGAGTCGTCGCTTTTTGTAGGCTATTGTGTGTTTTATTGCCGGATATTTATTTGTAGGTTCGCGCGGAACCCCAAATTTTCTTATATAGTTCGGGAACGTTGGAAGTTTTAATTATTCGTCATAAATTCTGTTATTTGATTGTAGACTCTGTGTTTTTTATCTTAGATGTAGATGCAATTAATTTTGTTTGAATTTTTAAGTAAATGTACGTTTAAAATTTTTTTTTTTAAATTTATTCAGTTTTTAAACACGCCATTTACATTTCACAATATTTCATTTTTAAAATTCATAATTATTATTTATTTCATAAGTATTTTAAATCATCTATATACATGCAATGTAATAAAAGCGAGTACCTTTAAACTTCTTCAGTTTGTCTCAGTGCATTTGAAATTTTTATTTTATTTTATATGAACATGGAAATTGTCGGATCTAGAGTAACTGCATTTTCTTTTAAAACAATACAATACTTTGTGTTTTTATATACGTTCAATAATATATCTTAAATATTTTCCACTTCATTCTTTCTTAGATAAGACAACAATTTTATTTTCACAGAAACTTAGTAACGCTCGATTTATCTTGAAATCACATATTTAAATTCTATGAACATTACAAATAATGAATAGGCTCTCAAAATTGGGATCATTTATCAATCTGAATGATTAACATATTTTCCTCAGTAAGAAAAACTTAAATTTTTATTCAAAGTTCTACGCTACTTTTTCACAAAGAAGAAAAGTGCCTTAAGCGTCGAAAAGTTCGTTATCAATTCAGCGACAGATTATTTCTTCTGCGGCAGCATTCGGAACTCATAAATTGTCTTTTTCACCTAAAAAAAAAAACCAATCGTTTAATATCCGAGCGAGTGCTTATTGTGGGAATTTTTTAAACGTGCGAAACGGAAAATCGTTAAAATCTAAACGCCTTCTTTCGACGATACAGTTTACGAGACGACGTCTCGACGACCGCGTCCAAAAAAGGGTTCTTCCTCGCGGAAAAGATAAACGATCCCGTTCCTATTCAAACGTCGGAAAATCTCTCCTTCCAAACACACACAGAATAAATAAAAAAAAAGAAAAGAGCAGGATACAGAAAAGGAAGAAAAAAGGGCCCGGCGGGGTGGGAAAACGTATCACGATTGAATTTTTCTCGCTTCCCGCCGTTTCGGTTCGAGCGAACCGAGATCGTCTCGGAGATTGACTATTCCCAGAAGGGTGTCTTCTTCGCGCTTTATATATATTATATTGTCACGTTTTGTGTTGTTGTGTACGTTGAAGAGGTTTCGCTTTCCCACTGTCGTTGTTTTCCTTTTCTTTACTCTCGACAACGGAGGCGTTCTGTTGCGGTTTCCTCTTCAGCGGACACTAAGAGAGCTAGAACCTAAAATGAAGCAGAGGCTCATTGTTGTCTTGGAAAATCCGCGTCCGCGGTGTCGTAAACTTTTCATAGAAAATAATATGTTTTCGCGGATGTTATTCAAATATGCTTTTGCTAGATTTTCGAACTTTTATTTTCGCCGCGTAAGAATATATTCACCGTGTGTTGTTCGTTTGTTTGCTTTCAATGAACATAAAAGTTATATTCACGTACTTATTATATAGGTAGTCCTCGACTTACGACGGTTTGCATTTACGATCGAAAAAGAATAATATATTTTTTTTTTAATTAATTATTATTTTTAAATTGAATGATAAATCTCGAGTGGATGTGAGAAATAAATATGGAGGAATTTAGAACTGTAAAAAAAATTCGTATTGAAAGAAATGACTGCTTCTTTTAATTTAATTAATCAAGGAATACAAAAATTTCAAATGATGGACTCAAATAGTGAAAGATTTTCAAATGTTATTTATTTATTATTTAATTATTGTATTAATAAAAGTAAGTAAAACTACCGAAAAAAATAATTATTATACAGATTCGACTTACGACTGAAGTTTAGGAACGTATCTTCGTCGTAAGTCGAGGACTACCTGTGTATATTTTTTGCGTCTGCTTAAAGCCTTGCTTGTTACGAACAAGGCTAACTTCTAACAAGGAACTCGTAATATTACAAATTCAAGTAATTTTCATATTTAAATTTTTTCCCAACCTTTAATTGTTGCAATCTTTCGGGTATATGTCCAAAAAGATGTTTCGCAACGAACACGTTTACTTATCGTTCCATTTTTTAACGAACTTTCATAAACTTCAAGAATTAACGTCCCGTAAAAATTCATAATGAATTACTCACATTAATAATTCGTCGTCGAAACTGCCACGCGGAACATTTTAGTTAAAAACTAACGCCCGAAAAGCGTATTTCTGGATTTCCGTTCTGTCTCTGCAATAAAATATTAAGTTTTCCGATTACTATTCTGTTAATTACTCTACTCGTACTCTACGGCAATGTGCGCGAAAACACTCGAGAAAAGTCCCATTAAGCGAGAGACGTTATTGGTCTTTCAACTTAATCTCGATTTATATGCGCTTTCGGAGTATCCCCGGCGAACCTTTATCCCACCGGATATTTATTTTTTCAGGTGTACATAGTGGTGGAAGACGAAAACGACTGCGTGCCCCTAACTGTGGAGAGTTCGTATACGGGACACGTATCTGAAAACTCCCATGGTGGCATTACAGTGCTGCAAGTGAAGGCCGAAGACGCAGACAGATCTCGATCCAGCTTAACTTTCAAGATAGTATCGGGCAATCCTTCAGGGTTCTTTCAGATCAATCCTAATACAGGTATATTCTTCTATATAAATAAAAATTAAGTCTGGGCTAATCTCAAAAACCGCTTAACCGATTTGTGTATTTATTTTTTTTCTTTTGTTCGCTTTGACTAAGGGGTGGTTTTACGAAGAAAAATAATAGGGAAATTCCTAAAGAAAAGCTAAAAAATGACGGTACAATCCGCCCGACAGTCGTGTTGTGAAAATTGCATAAAATCAGAGGCATTTTGTTTTCAATGTTTTTTTGAAATAAAAAATAATTTAATTAATTAATTTAACAACAATGCAAAAATTTTAATGCATCGGTACACCGGTGTGTACAAAACGCGTATTCACAACGGGAATTGGGAACCGGGAATCGGAACCCGAGCAACACCGGGAACTACCGCTAGTCGTATATAAAAATATATCGATAAAACTCACCATCATTGTTTATTGACCTTTTTATATTTAGGTATCATAACGACTACGGAACGGAGACTAGACAGGGAGAGTCAGTCACAGCATTGGTTGGAGGTGCAAGTTTCCGATTCTGGTGATCCACCGTTGTCTTCGGCAACGAGGGTTCTCGTTCAGGTCACTGATGTCAACGATCATCCCCCTGTCTTCCTCGAGCAATATTACTCGGTCAAAGTTCCTGCTGCAAAACGGCACGATCCACATTTTCAGGTATATATTTGATTCACGGTCAATTTTCTCTGTAGTTAGGTAGGTGAGGAAATGGCGCTTCGGTCACTTTTTGGATTAGTTTGGGTTTTTGTGTATATATTGGATCATCGTTACATGTAGAAGAATATTTTCGATTTTCTTAACGTGTGTAAATTTATATTATTAATCAATACTTTTATATGAACACAAAACATCGTATTATATTTTGACGATTTTCCTTTGTCAGTTTTTAAGATTTTTGAGTCTTAATTATTTTTGATTGCATTCTAATTAAATTACAAAAAGCATGTATAAGAAAATCACAAATCCCTTTTCATTCGTTTGAGTTTGTTTGAGAAGTGTTTTATTGAAGTGATATTTAATTAACAATAAAATTAAACTGAAAGATTATTAACCATTCAACAATGTATTTTGTTTTTTCACATTACTAACTGTATTTATCACGAAAATATTGTGATTAACCGATTGCTTATAAATATGCCATTTGTTACGCAACAGTAATGAATCGATAAAATAGATTTTCGATACACATAAAAATTGCATTTTTTGCATCTTTATCTATTTTTTTGGTTTTTTGTGATATATCGCATAAATCAGAATAACCCAGCCGATGAGCAAGTGCAAGAATTTGAAGGATCTGGAGATAATACCAATGAAGATACTGAACCATGGGAGACATACAGTGGAGATCCAAAGGGAGTTGTTCTGTTCAGGGTAAGGTCCTATGACCATCCTGCACGTCTGCATGAAAGCAACTTTCAATAACCGGAGATCAATCATATTTCACATAACCATTGGATTTTGGAGGCCATCTGGAAACGTGCATGACTCTCGATTTTCCTTTTTTGCATGAAAATCATCATTCTTTAAAATTCACTATCATCAAATGCATATACTGGAAATAATTACCGCTGTCAATGTTATGATTTGTTATTTCATTCTAATATTAAAAACTGCTAATTCCATATAGGGATAATATATTTGTTAAAATAGATGATTATTATTTTTGAGCTTGCTATTATGCAATACATGTATTTTATGATTCCAATGTCGATCATTAAATTTTAGTTATCATTGATGACATGTTAATATTGTTTCATAGATAATCAACATATAATAGTATTAGATATCAAAAAGAAAATGTATCTCGAATTTGCCTCATTTATGTAATATTATAGTTACATTATTTATTTTAATATATCAAAATCATTACTTACCTATTAGTTTTACAAATGCATGCAATAATTATTATGTGCATAAAATTTCTTATGGTACCAGGATATAAATAAACAAATAAAAATTTAATTGTGTAATTTAAAACATTTTCACTGATATTTTCCTAATTTTTCTTCCATATTCTATTTTGAATTTTCATGTTTTATTGGTGTACCTTATTTTCAAAATTTATCATTTTTAACTTAAATTGTGTAATTTCTCTTTTTATTAAATTATCATTTTGAGTTCCAATAAAAATATTTATTTATTCTATTTTTCTCTAGGTCGTAGCATATGATGAAGACGAAGGGGAAAATGGTAATATCACTTACAGCATAAAATCAGGAAAAGGAAAAGTAAAGTTTCATATACATCCAAAAACTGGCGTCATTGTGTCCAATCATGATTTAGATCCAGGAAGTGTTTATGAACTCAATGTAAATTCATTTACCATATCTTTCATGTATTATATGTATTTAATTTCATTGTAATATGAAATAATCGATGAACGAATTTTAGATTCGTGCAATCGATAATGGTACTCCTCCGAAAGCTCAGACTATTCGTGTTTCAATCAATGTTGTTAGTGTACCTGAAGATTCTCCACATCCACCAGTCGTTAAAATATCTACGCAAACAATCAAAGTTACAGAATCTGACAACGTTGGATTTTTGGTCTCACTTATCCAAGCAACTGATGAAGATAATGATACATTGTGGTTTGATATTATTGGTAAGTCTTTATTTGCTTTTAATATTTTTAATTCATAATTGCGTTGTATTGAATTTATAACAAATTTTTCCATTTTTTGTCTTTTAGATGGTAATGAAAACAATGATTTCTTCATTGGAAGTGAAAAAGGAAATGTACATTTAGCTAAGAAATTAATGTGGGAAACAAAAAGTAGCTATGCTCTTAATATTAGTGTTACTGATGGAGTTCATAAAGTTTATACACAGGTTTGTGAAATTTCTTATTTCCTTTTTAACATAAACCCTTTTTTAATTATTCATGTAATGTGTTTATTTTTATTTCAGCTCAATATCTTAGTCATTAATGATGTAAATGAACAGGGTCCAGTATTTAGTCAAAATAATTATCTCGTTAATGTCTCCGAAAACTTTTCTAGTAAAGAACCTATTTTACGTTTACGAGCAACTGGTCGTGATAATTTATTATATAGCATCCTCAATGCACGTTCAATAACATCATTGGACCTTTTCAAAGTAGATTCATTAACAGGTGATTTAACTATTAAGGAACCTTTGGATAGGTATGTTTCAAATTGTTCGATATTCACTTACCTCAGTGATTATTTTTTGTTAACTTTTTACAAAATTTTAGAGAAGCAATTGAAGAGCACTTGTTGACAGTTATGGTTCGTGATCAAGCCTTAAAATCGAAAAGAAGCTATGCTAGAGTGATCATCAGAGTATTTGATCACAATGACCATCCACCTGAATTCAGTGATAAACTTGTGCAAGGAAAAGTCTATGAAACTTCAACAGCTGGTACATCAGTAGTAAAAGTCTTGGCTAGTGATAAAGATAAAGGAGAAAATGCAATTATAAATTATTCTATTGCTAGTGGTTAGTAATTGCAAAGTTATTTGGTTCTTATTTTTTTTCTTTATTAACCTTTACAACTCCGATGTCGAGTCACGCTCGGCATTTTTTTCCAAGTTTTTCGAATTAGTTTATATCTTTTTTTCATCTTTTGTAAATTCTAAACACAAATAAGAGTGCATAGGGTTAAATTTTACTTTATTTTTATCAGGTAATATTGGAAATATGTTTTCGATTGATTCTGAAATTGGCGATATAATTTTACAACGTGAATTTGACCTGAATAGTCAATCAGAATATACTCTCCAAATAAAAGCATTGAATCCTGGGCCTCATCCTTTATCTTCTAGTATTCCTGCTCACATCATGGTCACGATGGCTGATAATGCTAGTCCAAGGTACATATTTACGTTTATTTTAAATAATTTTTTTTAATGTTAAACTCGTTAAAATTATATAATTTTTCTTTGTAACTAAATTCAGTTTAATATATTACTTGATTTAATTTTAGATTTTTAAAACAAGAATGCATCACTGAAGTTTATGAAAATGAACCACCTGGCACATTTGTTGAAAATTTGGAAGCTCGTAGTACTTCTTCCTTATTGTTTGAAATAGTAGATGGTAATATTAACGATATGTTTGATATTAATCCATCTACTGGAGTTATTAGTACGAAATTTCCTTTGGACTTTGAAAAGATTCAAATATACAATTTGACAATATCAGCAACAAATTTGGTATAATTATTTTTTACATGAAATAATTTTTCAAAAAACATTTTAATTTATTTTCTATTTTATAATTTGATTAATAGGCCGCAGCTACATCACAATGTTCTGTTATTGTACATGTACTAGACAGAAATGACAATGCCCCTCGATTTTTACAAAATACATATTATGGTAGTTTACCTGAGTCTGCGCCCATATTTTCTCATGTTGTTTCTAACAATAGTTCTTTGTTAGTCATATCAACAGAAGATTTAGATTCTGACATCAATGCTCTAAGAACTTTTGAAATTGTAGAACCTCTGGCTAGACAATATTTTAGTATTGAGTCTACAACTGGAGCAGTGAAAATTATTAAAGAACTTGATCATGAAACAATACCATTTTTCATATTTCATGTTACGGTTCGTATTATATTTAAATTTATTTTAAAAATTATTTGCAATATGCATTATAGTCATAATAATAATTAAATGTTCCAGGTTACCGATATGGGCAAACCACGGTTATCTTCGGACACTGTTGCTAAAGTGAACATAAGCGTTTTGGATATAAATGACTGTCCTCCAAGATTTGAACATTCTGATTATAATGTAACATTATTATTACCTACTTATGAAAATGTTGCTGTTGTTTCTGTCCATGCTACTGATCCAGACACAATGCAGAATGACACTTTGAAATACTCAATAATCGATGGAGATGTAGATAAGATATTTTCGATTGATCCTTTGAGTGGTGTGATTATCATATTACATCCAGAACGACTTAAAGTATTCCACAAATTACATATCAGAGTATCAGATGGAAAATTTTCAAGTGTTTGTAGAGTACATATCAAAGTCAATAAATCTGAAAGATCTGGATTAATTTTCCAAAAATCACAATACGAAGGAAGCGTTTTAGAAAACTCCACGAAAATAGTGACAGTAACAGTAGTAAATGTTATTGGAAATTCTTTGAATGAGCATGTCGAGTTTAGAATACTCAATCCTACAGATTTATTTACAATTGGTCTCACATCTGGTGCAATTCAAACAACAGGCAAAAAATTCGATAGAGAAGCTAAAGAGACATATTTGTTAATTGTTGAAGCTAAAAGCTCCGGTGGATCGTTTGATAAAGAATATGAAAGTCCGCGTATTGCACATGTTAAAGTTAATGTTACTATTTTGGACATTAACGATTTCTGTCCTATGTTTGTCAACTTACCTTATTATGCGGTTGTGTCAGTTGATGATCAAAAAGGGCAAGTAATTACTAAAGTTCATGCTATAGATATGGATAGCATGGAGAATGGAGAAGTGAGATATGAAATGAAACGTGGACATGGAGAATTATTCAAAGTATGTCGAAAAACTGGAGAAATTTCTTTGAAACAGAACTTAGAAGGCCACAACAAAGAATATCAGCTTATTATTGGTGCTTATGATGGTGGTATGTGATATTCATATATATATTTTTATGAACTAAATGTGTAGTAAATAATAACATTTTTTATTATTTTAAGGTGCTACACCTTGCTATAGTGAAGCCAAAGTAAATGTCAAAGTAGTCGATAAATCTATGCCTGTATTCGACAAACAATTTTATTCTATGAGCGTTCCTGAAAACATCGAACTTCAGAGTCCATTAGGTGTTCCCATGCAAGCTTCATCCCCTCTTGGTAGAAAGCTAATATATACCATCGTCGAAGGAAATGAATTTGAAGAATTTCAACTAGATTTCAACACTGGTATGTCTATTTTCAGTTATATTTCCATCTTCCTATTTTTCATAAGCTTCATGTTAATCTAGACATTGTACGAATTTGTGCGTTCACATTGCCATGCTTTGTCTCGTATTGTTTATTTGTGAAAAATTGTTTTAGAAATATATTTCAATTGAAATTCTTGTTAAGGTAAATAATTAATTAGTTGAAAATTTTGAAAATTTCACTTTTTTCTCTTATTAACATAATATTTACAAATTTGTTTTCCTATTTGATGTGGTTGTAATGAATAATCGTAATCAAATAATTTTCCATTGGTTTTGGATTGTAAACATATTGGCTTTCTCGAAAATATAATTATGTCGAATTATAATTATATTTATGAAACTAAAATTATTTTTTTGGTAGGTTCGAACAGTAATTTATTAAAATTTTAACACTGCATGATTTGTGCTGTCGCTTTTGGATTATAAATTTACATAATAAATAATAATTTAATATTGCGTATATTTTAAAGTTAAAATATTTTAACACATTTTGTACATATTGTATAAAAAAATATGAGGTATTTCGTTCTGCACACAAAGCTGTGGTTATTCTTTATTGTCGATTGGGGATTATTCAACTCAAAACAAATATTTTTATTTCAATAATAATTGTCTAAATTTAATATTTTGTTAGATATTACTTATCGGTGGATATCTTTACTTTTTTTTTATGTACTTATATTAGTTGAATTTATTCTTTTTGATATTCATTCTCATGATAACTTGTTCGAATCCAAGGGCGGGAGCCATTACAGATAAAGTAACAATTATCAAAAATAAACTATTTTCCCATAAATCGCAATTCTCAATAAAGTTTACATTTGACTGAATTAAATTTTGTTATCTCCATTTTTCCACAGCACCCGACAGTTACAATGGTCCTTGTGAGTATCTATTTCTTGTCATCGTATATTAATTTTCATTTTTGTGTGATATGCTTTAGCATCTCATAGCGATCCAATACCATTTACAAGATATTCACTTATCGGTCACAATCACGTAGCTGCTTTCCCTTCTCCAATTTATCTCACTATGTCATATTTATATTATTATTATATTATATATGCTCTTGACCACAGCTTGATTTGTGCCTGATTTTTTATTATTTTCTAGAAATATGCTTTGGAAGTCTTTGTACGTTTTGTGATTTAATACTCATCATATTTATATATCATTATTAATCGCATTAACTTTTAAATGCCATCATTTTATCTGTGTTTAAACGTAATATTTACAAACTTCTTGGTTACTATAATATATTATATGTGAAATAACTAATAGCATTTGTGATGTTACGAATATAATATGTGTATGTGTCATGTCATAACAAAATACTCATTGCATGATGGAAATGTAAAACGTTTACCTTGAATTAATAATGAAAAGGAATTACATTATCAAATTAATTTATAACAAGTTGCATGTACTACAAAAAAAAATTTTTTGTCCTGTCTTAAAATTGCAAATTTGTTTAAATTATTGTATAATATGTTTTATCATTATATAATTTATCTAATTGTATTATAACTTAGTTTTGGTTCTGATTTTTTTATTTGTTAATTTATTGCTATGTTTAATGATAAAGCTAATGATATTTGCAAATAAAAACATTTTTACTAAACATATATTTCAATCAATTTAAAACTATCATAGGTATGCTGTTTGCTGCGGAAGAATTAGATTATGAACAAGAGAAATTTCATCAACTTGTGATCCGTGCTACAGACAGTGTGACTGGTGTTTATGCTGAAGTTGAAGTTTCTATATCCGTTGATGATGTGAACGATTGTCCGCCTGAATTTTCTTCTGATAGTTATCATGTGTCTATATCAGAGGCCGCACCATCCAGTACCCTTTTAATGAAACTTGATGCCTTTGATAATGATACCGGTATAATAGAATTAAAAGTGTTCTTTTGACCATTTTTATAAACTCATTATCATTATTATTACATTTTCATCTTTTTTCAGGAATCAACCAAGAAATATTGTATTCAATTTCTCCGAATAGTAGCAATGCAAGTTTATATTTCCATGTGGATTCTTCTGATGGAAATATATACTTGAAACAGTCACTTGACAGAGAGGCAGTTAGTACTCACCATTTCACAGTAATTGCAACAGACAAAGGAGTTCCATCTCTTTCTAGCACTGCTCATGTTTGGGTTACAGGTTCTGTTTATTTGCTGAAATATTGTTTTTAAAATTGTATGAGTATGTGATTGATTTTTAATTTGTTTATTTTAGTGTTGGATATGAATGATAATCCACCTCGAATTGAAGAACCAGTTTACAATTGTGTGATATCTGAACATGCTATTAGAGGACAGTTTGTAACACGTATTGCTGCTAGTGATCCTGATGTTTCAGATCAAGATCATCTCTCCTATTCGATCATTAGTGGAAACGATCAACAAACTTTTTCAATAAATAGCTCTAATGGTATAATATTTCATCATTTTTTATTGATTTTTTTTTTTTGTACTTATTTTTTTTTTTGCTTCTATCAGGTGTGATTTCTCTAATGAATATACAAAAATTTGGTTCTTCACCTTTAACTGTGTTGAACGTTTCTGTATCTGATGGAGTTTACACTACATTCAGTCTTGTAAAAGTAACTTTGAGTCCTGCAAACAGGCATTCACCCAAATTTACCCATGTTATACAAGAAGCTATCGTAATGGAAAATCAACCACCAGAACTTTTAGTTACAGTAGTAAGAATTTATTTTATTTATTTTCTTAAAACAATAATTTTTAATTAAAAAATTACTGAATAATAAACTATTTTAGGTTAATGCAACTGATGATGATTTTGGTGAATATGGAACTGTATCTTATTCTATTCCATCAAATTTATTGAAAAAGACATTCTCTATAAATAGTCTAACTGGTGAATTAAGAACACTAGTTAAATTAGATCGTGAAACTACTAAAGAATATGTAGTCCCCATTATGGCTTCGGATGGTGGTGGAAGACCCGCTTTCATGACTGTTCGTGTTAAAGTAGGTGATATGAACGATAATGAACCAAAATTTTTATTGAAAGAATACAAGGCTGCGATATATTCCAATTATAGTACTGCATTATCATTTTTGAAGGTTAGTTTCACTTATTACATTAAATAATTATGTTTATGAAAATATTATTATTATTATTATTTTGTTTTTAGGTTCATGCCATTGACCTTGATGATGGACAAAATGCTAAAATTCAATATTCAATATATGAAACTGAACGGTCTGTTGTCAAAACATTTGGTGTTAATCCTAACACTGGCTCAATATCTTTAGTAACTGATATCGAATCTCTAAGTAAATATTTGTATTTTATTTTTACTTTTATTTTTTTTATTTTTTTTTTTAAATAAATTTATTAATTAAAATATTTCAGATACTCAAGTTTTCCAATTTTGGGTCAGAGCAACTGATTTGGGTAAACCTGCTCTACATTCGGATGTATCTGTAGAAGTGTACATTATGGCTTCTGAAGATCGTGCCCCTATTTTTGAAAGGAATAATGAACGATATTTCTTAAGTGAAAATTCTCCAACTGGTATATTTTTATTATGTCTATAATGCAGTTTTGAATTTTGAATTTATTTTTAAACATTCATAAATATTTCACAGATACAGAAATAACTAAGATCAAAATGGTGTCCGATGTACCTTCAACTTTTAGAATACTCCCTGGATTATTTGATCCATCACTGTTCCATATTGATTCTTCTGGTCGCTTAACATTATCTGGTAGCTTGGACAGAGAAAAGAAAGACTCTCATCTAATCGGTATATTAGCAGAAACACAAGGAAGTCCATCAATTTCAACTCTAACTGAAGTTACACTAAATATTTTGGATGAAAATGATAACTCTCCTGAATTCCATTCTAACCCTTATATTGTGACATTAGCTGAAAATATAGAGCAAGGGACTTCTATACTTAAAGGTTTGCATATATTTATATTTTTTCTTGTTTTGTTTATAATATTATTCATGTTTATCATTTTTCTTTTAATATTTTAGTCACTGCTACTGATAAAGATTCTGGCTCTAATGGTGAAGTTCGGTATTCATTGGGAAACGATATGGAAGATATGGGAAATGTTTTTGCTATTGATCAGTTCACTGGATGGATAACAACACTTGTTGAATTAGATAGAGAAACTCATGCGGAGTACAAATTTCAAGTGATGGCAACAGATAATGGAAACCACAAACATGTTACAAAAACAACTGTTATTGTAAGATTGAAAGATTATAATGATTGTCCACCAGTATTTACGAAGGATCAATATCATGCTACAATTAATGAAGATGCTCTTCCTGGTGATTCATTTGAGAAATTACATTTTATATTGTATTATATTTACATAAAAAAAAAAAATTAAATTATACTTTCAATAATTTTAGGAACTGTTGTAATAAAAGTAGCAATAACAGATGAAGATTCAGACGATACTCCAGTTGAATATTATGTTACTTCTGGTGACCCACTGTGTCAATTCCAAATAAGACCTACTGGTGAAGTATTTATTACCAAATTACTAGATCGGGAAGCTACTTCACAGTATAATTTGGATATAATTACAACCGATGGAAGACATTCTGCAAAAACCAAATTAATTGTTGATATTCGGGATGCGAATGGTATAGCAAATTTAAATTTTACAATAAGTCAATTTTTTTTAAGTTGGTTCTATAATACTTTGACATTTTTTTTATAGATAATCCACCTTATTGCTTACGACACAGATATAGGAAGACTGTATCTGAAGGTGCTCAAATTGGTTCTTACGTTCTTAGTGTCGAAGCTAGTGATGAAGATTTAGAAGAGAATGCCAAATTAAGATATTATTTGTCTGGAGAAAATGCTGAACATTTCATAATTGATAAGCAATCTGGAGAAATGAAAACTGCTGTAGCTCTCGATAGGGAAGCATTCTGGAAATATCAATTGATTGCTCATGTTCAAGATAAAGAGAAAACATTCTGGGAATGTTCTTCAGAAGTTGAGATATTAATTTCAGACATAAATGATAACAGCCCACAATTTTTAATGGGTCAATACAGTGTGACCTTACCTGAAGATGTTGAAGTAGGTACATTAGTCACCAAAGTTCACGCATATGATAAAGACTTGGGCATCAATCGCAAAGTTAGATATTCACTAGTAGATAACTTGAAAGATCAATTTGATATAACTCCAGATAGTGGAATTGTTACCCTGAGAGCTCCTTTGGACAGGGAAACGAAAAGCTCTTATACTCTTGAAGTACGAGCAACTGATCTTGGAAGCTCGTCGCATTGGAGTCAAGCAACAATTCAACTCACAGTTTCTGATATTAATGATAATCCTCCTGAATTTGCTACAAAATATTATTCAGCTGCTATTCCTGAAATAGATTCTGTAGGAACAGAAGTCGTTAGAGTATTAGCCACTTCAAAAGATACTGGTGTCAATGCAGAAATTGCTTATTCGATTATTGGTGGTAACGAACATAATAAATTTTCTATTCATCCTAAAACTGGAGTCATTTCCATATCTGAAGCACTTGATTATGAAAGAGCGAAAGAATATTTCTTAACTGTTCAAGCTAAGGATGGAGGTGATCCACCTTTAAGTAACCAGGCTAATGTTAATATATCTGTGATTGATAGCAACGATAATGCTCCCATCTTTACTCAAGTATCTTACAACACTCTTATCAATGAAAATGCACAAGTAAATCATAAATTTTTCCAAGTTGTCGCTAATGATATTGACAGTGGGAACAACGGAAGAATTACATATTCTATTGAAAGGGGAGACTTGGGACATTTTACAATTGATCCTGACACTGGTTATATATCCGTAGCTTCACAACTAGATAGAGAAACACAATCAAGCTATGTTCTAGAAATTCATGCAAGAGACAATGGATTACCAGTTTTATCAAGTTTCATTATGGTCAACATAGAAATTTCTGATGCCAATGACAATCCTCCATTATTCTCGCAATCAAATTATACTGCTATGGTTCAAGAAGACAAACCCTTGGGTCATATGATACTCAAATTTGTGGTTCACGATGCAGACGCACATCCTAATGCAGCTCCATACACATTCGATTTTCGAGGTGGAAATGAAGCAAATGCTTTTCGTCTCGAACAAGATGGATTCCTCAGAACTGCTACTAGATTTAATCATAAATTCAAAGACCACTATGTATTGCAAGTTCGAGTTTTTGATAATGGCAATCCTCCATTATATTCTGATACATGGGTTATTATTAAAATAATTGAAGAATCTCATTATGAACCCGTATTAACCCCACTTGAAATTAATATTAATTCATTCATGGACGAATATGTAGGAGGAGAAATAGGAAAAGTTTTTGCTTCTGATCAAGATCCTTATGATGTTCTTACATATGCTATTGCTCCAATGACTTCCACGAGATATTCAATACCTGATCTGTTTCGTATTAATGAAACTGACGGAACACTTTATGCGTTGCCTCGTTTAGATATTGGTGATTATCAGATCAATGTTACAGTTTCTGATGGAAAATTTTCTTCATTTACTGTAGTGAGAGTAAATGTGGAACTTATATCTGAAGAAATGCTGAAAAGTTCAGTTGTTATACGTTTTCGAGAAATCGGTCCGAAAAACTTTGTTCTCAGTCATCGTAAAGGATTTATTAGAGCCGTCCACAATATAATGAATTGTAGGCTAAAAGATATCATCATAATTAGTGTACAGCCTTCATCAGATGATATTAATTTGGTTAGTCACAAAGATCGTCGGTCCATAAATACTTTATCTAATATTACCATATGGAATCCTCATTTTATTGACAAACGACAAATTATTGCACATGATTTGGATGTGTTATTTGCTGTAAAAAAACCATCTTCTCAACATATTCTTGATTACTATCCATCAGAAACAATAAGGAAATCATTAAATGCTAATTTACAAGAATTAGAGGAATCAACTAAATTAGTTGTTGAAGAGATTGTTCGTATAAAATGCAGTCCTCATTTTTGTGCATATGGAGAATGTCAAGATCGATACATATTAGATGTAAACAAGTTGATACCCATTTCCACAGATATCACAAGCTTAGTATCCCCTGTTCATTATCACAAAATCGAATGCAAATGTCAAGATGGATATGGTGGTGAAAGATGCGAAACAATAATCAACGAATGTGCAAAAAATCCATGTCCTGCTAATAAGAAATGTTTCCCTGACCAAACTCTTCAAGGTTATAGTTGTCAATGCGTAGAAGGAGTTTCTGATGCAAAATGTGATATTGATAGCATAAACTGCCATGGAGAAAGCTGTTATACACCTAACAATCCCGTTTATTTCGGAGGCAAAAGTTATGCTCAATATAAAATAAGAAAAGACACTACAAATGGTAAAAAATTGTTAGAAGATCATTTGACTATTTCTATGAAATTCCGTACTTTAAATCCATCTGGAAATCTTATGTTCGCATCAGGAAAAATAGATTATAACATTTTAGAGGTAATAATTTTTTTTTTGTAAATTTACCTACCTAAAAAACTCAGTAATTTTATTTTATAATTTGCTTCATTTTAGATTGTTGATGGAAAGGTTCGATACCGATTTGAACTAGGTTCTGGAGAAGGAATTGTAAGTGTTCCAACAATAAGAGTGTCAGATGGACGATGGCATGAAATAAGATTAGATCGAGATGGTAGTACAGCTCACCTCACTGTAGATGGCAAACATGTGGCACATGGGTCAGCACCTGGCACAAATGGAATCTTAAACTTATATTCTGATGATCTGTTTCTTGGGGCTGAAGTAAGGCAAGATCCAGCTATATTAGGTAAGTACTAATTGTTGGGTTTTATTTACAATATTCATTGATATGAAATATAAATATGTATTTGTTTGTAGGTCTTGAAGCAATTCATCGGGGATTTGTTGGCTGTATTGGTGATATAAGGATTTCTCATGAAATTGTTCCTATGCACAGTGGTGGATTATCAGGTGCAGTTTCAGTAAAACGATTAGCGAATGTAGAAATAAAATGTCCCTCAGCACTGAACCCTCCAGGACCTTGTGGAAGTCTTCCATGTCAAAATGGTATATATATTTTTTCGTTTTATGTGTCTTATCATTAATGCACTTTAATAACTTTTTAAATTTTAATCAAAAGGTGGGACCTGCAAAGATTTAATGAATATTTTAGAAGAAGGTGAAGGCATTGATTATGAATGTCAGTGTCATGAAAGATTTACAGGTCAACATTGTGATCTCGACACGGATCCCTGTGCTTCACAACCATGTTTGTATGGTGGTTCTTGTAAACCATTACCTGAAGGTAAATCGTTTTATAAAATGTTATTATTAAATTTTTTACCTGTAACATAACAAAAAATATTATATAATTTTCAGGAGACTTTGAATGTTTGTGTATGCCACCATTGAGAGGTAAGCGATGTGAAATTGGAAGATGGTGTGGAAAATCTGTTTGTCTTCATGGAGGACATTGTGAAGAAGGTGATGGTGGACCTGCTTGCCGGTGTCCTGGATATTATGGACCTTTATGCGAAGTATTAAAAAATATTGCATACGTTATACATATTTAAGTTCAAAGGTACTCATCATAAAATTATTAATTTTAGATCGATATTGATGAGTGTAAAGGTGATCCTTGTTTAAATGGAGCTACTTGTATCAATGAGCCTGGTAGTTTCCGTTGCGTTTGTCCTCCTGATAAAACAGGTATTTTTTTTGTATATATCAAACCAGACTTAGTTTTTCTCATGACATTTATTCTTTGTAAATCGTAACATAAAAATCTTACAAGTTAATTATAACAACTGTTATAGTTTTCATAAATAGAAATTTTTTTCACTAAATCAAATTTTGTTTTAGGAATGCATTGTGGAAATCCTCTTCATTCTAACGCAATTACATCTGGTGTTGGATTTTTGAGTGGAACAAATAACTGGTTCATCATAGTAATTACTGTCGTTATTGGAATCTTTGTTTTAATATCATTATATTGTATACTCACATTTTCACGAAGATGTCGCAAACCACCACAAAATAATCCAAAAGAAACCATCAATCTCAATTCAAATATTCATCATCAACCCATGGAAATGTCAAACATCAAGGTAATTACAAATGTTTTTTTCGTGGTATTTTTCATTGATGAGAATATTTTACTATTTTTACTTTTTCTTTATTGAATATCAGCGGGGATCAAAATTATCAAACTTAGAAATTCAACGTACTGGTGGACTTTTGAGTGGTTCTGGATTGGAAAGACCAGCTTCGTATGCTCCAGTATCTACAGCACACAGTGACCCATTGCATTCTCCTCATCAAATAAATTTATTAAATAATTTAGATACTCTTAGAAGCTATGGTTCTGCTGGTATTTATTATAATAATTTTTGTTTGTTTGTAAATTTTGAATTGAATTTTATATTGATCATATTTTTTATTACTTTTCTACAAAAAAACAGGTGATGATTTAGAAAATATTCCTCCAGATTATCTTCGCAATTTGAATATAGATCCTGTTCAAAATAATGCAGTCACCAGTTCATCTGTAGATGCTGACCTACTACATAAACCATCTTGGTCAGAACAAATGCACCTTCAATCATTTCAGGATAATCGTATCAAAAATGGTAAAATACTAGCTTTATTTTTTTATTTACCAATTAATTTTAACGAAATTTATAAATATTATTAAATGTCTTTTTGCTATTTTAGATCTTAAAGGAAATATTTCTGTTAATAAAAGTGATATGAATTCACAAAGAGGTGTACTGCAAGGTAAATTGATACAAGACCCTCGAATGCTTGGTGGTTAGTTCATTGCTTTTATCACGATTCATTAATTCATAAAATAACTGTAACTAATAATCATGGGAAATTTTCTTATTGATTACTTTTCTATCTATCTGCACAAATCTAATAATGCAATAGTATTTCCTAATTTTATTAATTTTTTCGCTAAACATAATGAATTAATTTTTGTTTCACATTAAGGATATCATTGGGATTGCTCTGATTGGTGTAATGGAGGTGGAGCGGTCTTATCTAATATCTCAGAAGTACCTGGTAGTGAAGTTCCCGATTCATCTAGTTTCCACAGTAATGAAAGTAATGAGTCCCGTCCCGAAAGAGTAGTTTTGCCTCCACCATCTTTGGTAAATAACCAGAATAGACCACCCGATGAAATGACACCGCTTAATGAAGAAGAATCTTCATATGCAGCTGACGAAGATGAAGGAGATAATACTGATTCAGTTTATAATTTTAATGCAGGTTTGTTATTTTAAATATCCATATCAGAATTTAAATTTTGATGAAATTTATTTCATATATAGGATAGCTTCTTATTGAAATTTGTTGGTTAATTTTTTTACATGGCACATTTTGACAGTCACTTTGAGCTTTTTTATATTTTGAAAAATGGTCATTGAAAAACTTCATTTTATGATTTTTTGTATAGATTATGATATGATCGTTCAACCCAATTCATCCTTTAATCTTGGTGATGGTTATATTCTGTAAGTATGATGGTAGTGAGCATTTGCGTGGATCTTTTATTAATTTTCCCACAAAACTCTTCTTCGCCTCCATCATGTTTCAATTAAATGATTACGTTATGTGCTTTCTTCCATATGTGTGCCCTCTCGTACTTTTGTATGACATTATTGAAAACGAAACCATCATTGTTTATGTTTTCAAGCATGATTTTTAGTGTGTGATATGATAAACCTAATCAATATTTTTTGTTCGTTTCGGTTTTTATATTATATTTTACAAATAACTGTTAAAATTTATTTCAATTTATATAAAGCAAACATCACTAGTTGCATGACAATAAGATTCATACATAAATAAATCCACAATTAATATTTTAACAGTAAATTTACTTTACTAAAAATGTTTTATTGTTTTATATGCATTTTCTATTTTTTGTATACTTATACTTATTATTTTATCCAATAATTTGAATTAACTATTTATGAACCCATGTTTTGTAATATAGCGGAAGCTTATCTACGTCATCCGAACAGCTACCTTCCAACATACATCCACAGTTCAACGGAGGGAGAAACGGGAGCGGAGCAAGATCTAGACGGCGATGGGGACATCCAAGTACCGCAATATGGCTTCCAATTTTCTCGAAGGAGACAGAATTGTAAAGATACTGATATGAATTCAACGTTAGCAATGCTAGGTAAACCATAGTTTCATTTCTACTTTTGTTAATTTTTTTTTTTCAATAATATACTGAAATTTTCGTGATATTTTTCAGAGGAAAGAAATTCATTGCTAAGTCAAGGATCCCAAAGTGATATATCAACTATGAATGTTTGTGAAATAGAAGATTCTGACTGTGACGTGGATACGAGCAGACCTAAAAGTAAATGGACAAGTAGCAATGGTGTGCAACACACATCAGTGTGACACAGAGGTTGCGCCTCTTGGACAGAGGTTATATACAAAAGCATCTCATTCAGAATCGACAGATTTATGTTGTGCCTCGTTAAATCAATTGTTTAAAAATTGTGTTAATACTGCAGAAGTGTTTTCGCAGTGTTACTTGCCTTATCTCTAAAATTATATTGTATGTATAAAAGTGAAGAAATAAACTACGGCTGTTTTATTTTAAGTCTTAATATTGAGTGTGTACATGTATAGTTGTAAGAATGTCGAATATTCTATTTAAAAATATATATTTTTCGTAAATCACAAGCCTGTCTATGACTGGCTGCTGGACCAATCGAGTAGTAAATAAAGATGATGCTACTGTCCCTAGAAATTATTTTTAATATAGCATTTAATAGTCGAATATATATTTGATTACAGCAATGTTCGATATAATGGTGCTCTTGAATATAATAGTGTCATATCAAAGACTTTATAGAACGTATGTATAATATTGTATCATGTATTATAATATTTAAATGTTTTAGTTTTAATTATTTAATTTCTCTACATTTTGCATTTGTTTGTGATTAACTTTGTTAATTTCGATGCATGCCAACTTAAAGACAGTTGTCTTTGTTTCCTTAGAATCGGACTGCTATTTTTTATTATATTTTTTTTATGGATTTTTGTATTAAAACTTTTTTATAAAAACCTCTTGACTGTAAATTGTATGTAATTCCACTGAATAATAAACAATATTAAGCAATATTGGCCTTTATTATTTTGACAAAATATTAGTTTTATGATTATTATATTGAATTTTCCACATTCTTTTTTATATAATATTTGAAACCTTTATATTGTTCACGTATTTCATGTGTAAGTACATATTTGTATGAACAATTTTTTCAATTAAAATTTTGAATTAATTTGCACATTTATCTCATATTCAAATTTCTGTTGCATGATAGGCAGAATGTACCCCTGTGAACATGGTGAAACTAAAATTTCAAACGCACCAATACATATTTAAAAAACTTATATTAAACTAACCTCAAGCTTTTGTATGTAGCTGCAGCTTTCCTTTCTTCATTCACCTAAAATTTTCATCTTAATGAATCTAAACTTTTTTTCAACAAATATTTAAAACAATCTTTCCCAAAGTGGGGTGTATACCCCACCGGGGGGCAATACGGCAATCTTGGAGGGGGAATGCGCAAACCAAAAAAACTGCCTTTTCGAGAATATGATGGCAGCATTGTTATGACACTTAAAATCAGTTAATGGTCGAGAATTTGTGTCTTATTTGACGAACATAATTTGAGAGGGGGGAGGGGCGGAGATTTTTGAATTGTTGAAGTGGGGCGTGGTACAAATAAGGTTGGGAAACACTTCGTTCGGGCTAAAAGTAAGCCTTAGCCCGAACGAAATTACTAGGAGTACATATGATTTATGGAAGTACATATAATAATTGCTATGCAATTATTTTTTTAATTTAATTTCGAATTTTTAGTTGGTGCAGTATGAACGAAATTACCAGGGGTACATGTGA
>JAOXNN020000006.1:3204230-3239017 GCA_028571205.2 Hydropsyche betteni
GGTTTTCACATTTTATCGTTTTCCGTTTCTTAACAAAACCACAGCCGATGTTATTAACATCGGGCCTATATACTTGTAATATTATAAACGGCAATAATAATAGTACATAATCAATTAGTTCAAAACTTTGGCGACATAAAAAATAATAGTGTTAATAATAAATACATCACTTTCAAATATCACAGATATCCAATAATATATTAGAGTAAAATATCTTTCATTCGTTTCGTGAAGATATCAAACTGTGTTTAGAAACGTATAAAGAAGAAATCCATTTTAAATCAAATCTAGGTTTAACTCATTCTTTTTAAATTTCATATAACAGCTCAAATATTGTTGGATAAATTTTGAATCGATCGATTGAAACCGAATTTCAATTAATTGTCTGAGAAATGATCGGTAACTCAATATTAATCAAAACGAACAAAACAACTTATTAATTAAAAACCAAAAGTCCTACGCGATGCGCAATAAAACGATAAGAAATTGAATCGTTCGATTCCAAATGAAGTGAGAGAAAATTGTTTTACAGAAATAACGCGAAATTTAATTAAAGCACATTTGACATTTGAACACTTCGAAAAGCATAAGACCTTCCACAATGGATGAACGAACGTTAACCCTCGCTTTGAGGCTATATTTACTACACACCCCATATCTTTGTAATTTTTAACATACTTGAAACTTCTTGATTTAATTTTCACAGGATTTTTTTTTTCTATTTAATAAATTTTAAGACTATTCGAATGAAAGTAGATAGAATAAACGTTCGTAAATTGAAAACGTCAAAACAAAAATATGACGAATCGAGTTCTTTGACACTTCTCTATGGAAAAATGATAAAAAAAAGCAATCTCGTCTTCTGTGGACGATAGATACGTCCAACAAAACAGAATAATACTTCGCAAATTCGTAGGTATTAAACGACACCCCCAAAGCCCACCCTGTTACTTTTCTCGCTCATCCCTCATTTGACCTTCGAGGTCGTTTTGTCGATTGAAAATGTCATTTTTGACCTTTCAGACTCGAACTGTGTGCGTATTATGAACGCAAGGGCGACGCACTCATACGATATTGTATATTCCATCGCAACATTTTTATAACCTTCGAAATAATAGTTTCACTTTTGAGCAACGTTTTTCGAATTGCGAACGATAAAATTCGACACGCAAACTGCCTATTATTCGCTCCATTTTGCAGAATTTTAGATTTTGTGCAAGTGCAATTATTAAGGCTTTATACTCGAAATTCAACATTTCAATCTTTTAAACTTAAAATTAAATCAAATTCAACCATCACCAACTGCGATTATCAAAGTCAAATTGAAGAATAGATTTTATTCTATTAGTTGCTACGACGATTTTAATAATATCATACTTACAATTGGTTGAATTTGATTTATAAAAAAATTAATTTGAAGTTGAAAAGGTCGAATTTAATTTAAAAAAAGTTAAATTTGATTTGTGAATATAATGTTGAATTTAGAGTATATGTCACAGTTCAAGTGTATTTCAATCCGTATATATATTTGAATAGGCATAAATGCACATTGTTTTATTTTGATCGAAATTTTGGATTGAATTACATTAAGTTGGGTTTATTCAAATATACATTGCCTAATAATATACATGGACTGACATATACAAGTAAATAGATTCATCGCTTTTTATTATCCGTTCTTAGAAAATATCAGAATACAAAATATATTTTTTATTACAATAGTCGAGATCCCACACAAATTGGATCTTCAAAACTATATCGCATCGGTCCGATTCACTTTATTGTAATTTTTTGATTAAGCGCCCGTTTTTTGCGTCTTATTATTTCATTCCGGAAGATCGGATCGACAATAAAAGAACGACCTTTCGAACGAACGAATTTCTCAATCTGGAATACTATCGAGATCGAGCGGACAAAGCAAAATGGCAAAAGTTACCATACAAAAAAGAATAGTAGCCAAAACACACCTATAACTCGAAGCGAATCGAACATACCATTAATAACGAGGACCGCATCTTTGTATGCCGCCTCTTCTTATCTGACCCACTTTTAATTTCGTATAAGTATACGGAATAGTACATTCGAAATTAATTCCTCCAGCTCGTAGTCTTTTGAACAATTGAGTCATTTAGCGTTCATAATGGTCGGCCGTTCGGTGTCACGACCGTTGCGAAACGATCACGATTTTCTGATCCAATTTAACGACTAGTGTATTCGGTGCACAGAACGTGGATGTCGTTATTCCCGTAATAGGCATAATTTATATAATTCGGAGGAATCGGAGTCGGTGCGTAAAAAAGGCATTGTTTTTCGAAAGTGCGAAGATTATCATCGGGAAGCGGAGAGGGTATTAAAACGGACAGTATACCGGTCATTTGAGATCATTATGGAGGTTCGGATGTGTTCTGTTTTTTTTTTTAGTATTGTGTATGTATCATGTGAGGTGTAAAAAAGAATGCTGCGAGGCTGGCGGAGCAGAAAAAATATGCATCTCATCTGCGGTTTTCACCCGGCGAAATTGCAACATACGATGTACGCGAAAGCCTTTCGTTATTTTCGTTTCGTGTGCTATTTGCTTTTTTTCGCGTTCTTTCGCCGAAAATATCACGAGACGACCCATTTATTTTAAGTAAAAATATAATTTGTATCGAATCATTTTATATCTAATATGACAGATGGGATAGAGCGAAAATTTTCTTTGACCGAGATTCCGTCTAAGTATCACGTTTACTTTTTTTTAGATATGCGCTTATGAGATTTATAACGATTTTTTTTTTGTTCGCTATCAAATGTTAGACATAAGCTTCCGTTAGAAACTTTCGAATACGTTCAATTAAGATAATGAGAACTGTATAAACTATGCGATACATAATAAATAAACAAATGATCCAATAAAAACTTTCTGTGTACAAAAAAATTGCATTATTTTAATTTTCATGAGAATACGACAAGTACAATATGATAACTTTATCTTTTGATAATATGTCATCACACTTTCTTGATTTTTTTGACACGCGTTGCGAAAATAAAGCGAAAGTGCTAGCTCACGTAAACACATCATAAACAATACGCATTGTTTCCCCTCAAAACATCAAGAAGTGATAAAACAAATCTATTATATACATATGAAATAATCGCGTTTACAAAATTCGGATTTCGTACGTCGAACTGGATCTCGCAGGCGATTGTCAAACTGTGGGTAAAACGCGGTGCATCCGCTCGAAAATTTATAAAAAAAATACACGTATGTATTTCAATTAAATGTTTGCTAACTTCCACTACGACAGTAATTATGTTTCGTTTTTAAAATGGTGCAATTGCGTGGCGCAATCAATTATCGTTGAAGCACTTTCGTTCGCTTTTTACAGGTTTAATACACGCATTTTATGTATTAAATAAGATTTTTCGACATTACACAACGCTAAATAACACATTGAAAATACAAATTAAATAAATATTACGTCCACAAATCCGAATCCGAAAGGCTCGTGCTTAATCGTCGACAATTTATAATTCATATAAGGCGAAACTCGCGTCGTCCATCATGTCGGATCATAAATCGGGAAAGGAGCTATCGATCTTTATCCCCGTAATTGGAAAAAACTCCAAATTTAGACGTCTAAATGCCGAACCAAGATGGAAAACACGATCGCCGATCGTGTCTTTGTCGACCTTTTTCGAAACGATGAACGAGCACTTTTCGAATATCGGACACAAAGAAAAACGCACAATGAGGCCTCAAGAGCGGCCACTTTTGAATTTTTTTTACAAATAAAAACCGATGGGAAAACGAGACAATAATGCGTAATATGTGGACAAATTACGCCGAACTTTTCCCATATACACGCTTTTTCGATTACGCGAAAACGAAAGAGTTTTCGTGCGACTTTCCGGGGATAATCCGGAAAAAGTATGTCCAAACGGATCGAAGTCATATCCGAAGATGGACTATGTCAGAGTGAAGTGGCACCAAAAAAAAAAAATGTGGCGTATAAGGATCGATCATCCATCACGGGAACTAGTTCAGATCTTTCCAGGAAGATAACCTTTCCGTTGCGAGAAACGCGCAAAAGACTTAGTTGAACTTTGGCCGTTTCTTGCGATGTCGAAAAAGCCTAGGGAAAACTCCGCGTCGGACATTTATTGTTGGTCACCCTAAATGTGGGTCGCTGGTAAAAGTCAAGGTTCGCGCGACATTGACTTTATCTGCGAATCGTTCGTGCGAAGTGTTAGTTTAGATTTTTTTTTTGTTTGAACGTTGTGAATTCGTTCGTTTGTAAAATTTCTCAAATTAACGAGTTTCGAAATATGTATTTCGTTTAATATTGATGAAGAGAAACGGAGAGATTAGTTTGTTTGATTAATTTCAAAAACGGAGTTCATCGACTGATGGTATATTTAGAATATTAACGAAGAGAGAATGAGATAAGTTGATTAAATCCGAAAATTTGAGTTCACTGGCCGATAGATAATTTAAATGTTTATATTTTGTTTTGTATAAATTATATTTGTCCAATTAAAATTAAAATTTTCTTTACTACATATTTTAGAAAATGTACTTTGAACAAATAATTGGATTTATTTTCCACATCAACTATGTAATATCATATATTTACATATGTATAAGCATATATTTTTTGCGTTGTTTACAAAATTGCTTAGTTCACGTACGGTGCAAAAATTTTTGAGAGCAATTTATTATATAATAGTAATTTTACCCTTTGTTGATATTTTTAATCAAAACTAGACCTTTTATCTTCATTATCGCGCACTTTCCTTTACATGTTCTTGAAAGTATCAATGATTAGAATAAGTTGATTTTTTTTACTATAATTGTTATCTTTAAAGCTAAAATTTTGTTAGATAAAAAAAATCAATGAAAAAGAAGTTAAAATATTGAATATAGAAAGTGTTCAATTTTGAAAAATATCAACAAAGAGCCATCTCACTATATTGTTCATAAACAACGCAAAATAATTTTGCATCATACATGAATTAAGAAATTTCACAAACGATGCATAACATACATAACACACTATAATATTTCACATCCTATATAAAAAAACACCTGGAATTAACATAAAAAACTCAGTCGTGCAAAATTTTCTTTCAATCAAAAAAAAACAGCTCACCCATTATCATTTTCCGATCCGCCTTCCTGATTCTCGTTGGTGACGATTTGCTCCAGCATTTGTATCTTCAGCATGATGACGAGCTGATGGTGCTGCCGGATGCAGCCGCGACTATCACATTTGTGTTAATCACGAAGTTTCGTTCACATCGGGGCCGCATATGTGCAATTAATTAATTAGCGAACGAAACCTGCAAATGGCATATGAGAAACTCTGTATATGTACGCTCACGTTCCCAAAGGGGTTAAAATTGAAATATCTTGGCTTCCGTATGGTTCGATAAAACAAAAATTGAGTTGAATACGTGCGCTTATGTGTACGTTCAAATTTGTTTTGGTATACTTTTCAAATGCGCAGATAACTTTTCTTTGAAAGATATAAAAATTTAAGTATTTACACAGTTATTTCAATTCTTTGAAATCTATATTTGTTTAGTGATGATAGTGAAACTTTCGATAAAACATTAGATAACCGTTTTTTTCCGTAAACCGTGTACATAAAGAAAATTTCACATGTACTGTTGTAATAGTATAAAAGACATTTGAATAACTGTTGTGCACTAAGCATTTGTCCATTAAAGCAAAAGTAAACAACGTTTTAACCATGAACTGGATACACGTGTTTACCAGTACATTGTTCGAACGCTTACGCTCGGACGTATTTTTTGAGTTAAACTAATTCAGCGTATAGCCTTCGAACAAACGCGAAAACACAAACTAAGAATATGCCATTGTTCGTGCTAAACCATTTAAAAAATCACGTACGAACCGATGCGATGTACAGATAGTTCTTAACTTACGACGATTTACACTTGCGACCGAAAAAATTATGCATATTTTTTTTTAATTAATATATTTTCCAAAAATTGGTTACTGAATCAAGAACTGTTGTCACATGTCATTTCGGAAAAAATATGGACTCGTTCAAATTATTATATTAAATTAACCCATTATCTGCTAAATTTTCTTTTCGTCCTTTTTGGCATACGTGTGCAAAAAATTTGCAGGATATGGGTTAAAAATTAAATTTATGAAATGATTTTTTGTATGGATTCGACTTTCGACCGATTTTCAGGAACGTATTTCCGTCATAAGTCGAGAACTACCCGTATAAGAACACGAACAGTTCACCGGGAAACCTTCAAGATTATCGGAAAAAGGGCACTCGCGCATTTTTCTAAATAAGTCAGCAACTTTCCAATCGACGGATTCAGACTACGTGAAAAGATTTCAGACGAACTTCTCTCGACACGTCGATGAAAAGTCGAAAAATTCAAATGAGACAATTTTCGGAGCGCGCAAACGTCAGATGTGACTCTCATACAACAAGCGGACTAAAACCGCCATTTCGCGAATCTGTTTTAAAAACGAAAGCGCACAACTGTTTCACAATCGCATGAAAAATCGCAATTGCATATAAAATCGCAATTTTTCGCCACACAATCAATCGAATCGTGAAACTATGCGATGATACTGCATGTGCGCAGTTTTTAAGTGCGCAGTGATATCCTAGTCACGCGTGCTTTATACCGTTCGTACCACAATCCCACTAACCCATTGCGATCTTATCGGCCGATATTATTTATTTATAAATTTATTTGTGTGTATCTAAATCGTGTTTCGCTCGGGTTTAAGGCGGACGTAAAGCGAGATCGTTTAACGTTGGATTTTACGTGCGATGGACGGTTTAACGTAAAGTCGTTCGATGTATCGTCGATTTTATGCGAGATCGGCTCGGGGTTTTTTCTGTGAATTTTTAAATCAAATGTTTATTTGGTCTGGATGTTGTGTGTATGTCGGAAGAGAGTTCGCGTTAA
This sequence comes from Hydropsyche betteni, assembly GCA_028571205.2. NCBI lineage: Eukaryota > Metazoa > Arthropoda > Insecta > Trichoptera > Hydropsychidae > Hydropsyche > Hydropsyche betteni. The sequence continues at coordinate 3,211,179 of JAOXNN020000006.1, forward strand.
TATTATTTGAGTAAATAATGTGTGAAAGTGCTTGATTATTAATGCAAATTTTCGTTGCGGAAAAACCTGTGTTTTTCAACAATGGAATAAATTGGGTCAGTTATAAATTTGTTATGAATAAAAATCATGTTTTGTTCCAATCAAAATTTTCAATGAAAAAAAAATTTACAGATTTCAATTATAACTCTATTCATAAATGATGATACAATATGTATTAATGATCATTGACATTTGAACCCATGATTCAAGGTGACTATATATTTCGATTTGACTGGGACGTTCTGTTTTTTATAAAATAATTTGATTTATTCCATTTTGGTTCATCTACTGGTGATCGGAAAAAAATGACATTTTTTGTGTTTATCTTTTTATTATAATAAAAAAATATTTGAAATCGTCTGAATTATTTGTCGTTAGCAGTTGAAATAGTTTGAATGACTGTATTCATAGTATGTTTTAAAAATTGTGAGGTTACAATCATTTTATAACGACGGTGTCATCACGAGACACATCTTATATCCAATATAGTTAACCAAAACAAAGACCACAAACTTAGATCCGATAAAAGTGAGCTTAAGAAAAGTTGATCAAAACAGGATTCAAAATCCATCACGCTCAATATGAAAAACAAACCCCTGCTCAAAGCTGAAACGAGCTCCCCATATGTACACACACACCGATTTTTTTCATTAATTTACTTAGCCCTTATTGTATAGATTTGATAAGATTATAGACCTCAGCAGGTAAAGATGGAAAAGTGCGAAGCCGATAATGGCAATGGGCGGCAACCAGTGCTGGACCTAGGGTAAATGGCGCCCTAGGCAAAAACCAAAATTTTGCGCCTAGTTTTGTAGAAAAAACCAGATATTTGCCCAAATGATACTAGAACACATAGACAACAGACCACATAACACTACAACAAAATCCGCGAAAAATTTTGAAATACAATAGTGTAATTAAAAAAATGAATTCTAAAGTATTAACTGGATCATTTAACTATCATGTAGTCCTTCAATTGTCCTAAAAATATCATATGTGCTAATGCCATTTGGACAAACGTCTGGTCACCATATAATTATTCGAATATTTTTTAAATTCTAATAAAGATGAAAATATTATTTACAACTTTCGGCATCTTGAGAGGCTGGCTCCTTAGACAGATGCTTAAATTGCCTATACCTAGCTCCGGCCCTGGCGGCAACCCACCCAAGATAACAGGGGTAGGCGTCTACCATAAATCAGCCGTAAGAAAACCCTGCTTTGAAAGTCTGCCGAGATATTTTCTTATATATATTTATATTTTTTCCGCGTCTGGAGAAAAGTGGGTCGCCGAAGGAAAGTTTAATGAGAGCGGCTTTATTAAGTAGACTTTAATGGATGGGGATTATTCGGGCGAAGGCTAATTCGTTTTGTTGATGTTATCAAATTTGAATTGTTTTGGAAATAAGAATTGTTGTATATCATGTGTTTGATTGATTGGTTTTGTACACGTTACGGCGAATATGAATCGTTCGATTATTACAAATAATAATTATAATAACTGAACATTTTGATGAACGACCGGTGGATGCTATGATTAATGTGTCAAATTTATTATTTGACTCGAACAGATAGTAAATTGATTCGTAGATAGTTTCATATGTTCTATTCTAACTACTTTTAACGTGGAATTTAACTGTAAAAGCTAAATCTTTGAAACTAAACATAATTGGATAATATCTTTTTAAAAAGGCTATCCTTGCACATTTATAAATAAGATTTTATCGTTTTCAGAAAAAAATCTTGCAGAACATCTTTGGGCTATTCAGCACATTAGATTGATTATCAACATATATATAATTTTTTGGTACTCATTACGACAGAGTTTATGTTAAAAATATTGTTAACCAACTAAAATTATCCTGTCAATTTATCTGATGCTATTTATTGTGTTTTTCGGCTATTGCTAAATTAATTTTGTAATAATAATAAGAAGATATGCACACTTAGCCTAATATACTCGACCAAAGAGCTAAAAGATGTTCCACAAAAATCGCTCTAAGATTTTTCTGAACACCTTCAAAATTAATATATGAATATCTTTTTAAAAATGAGAGTACCCAATAACGTGTAGTTTAATAGATAAATTCCACGATCAAAATTATTATACTACGGATAATATGTATTACACAAATCACCTTTCAGCTTAGTAGCAACTATTGTATTTGAATCAACACTCCTTAGAATTCACAATTTGAATTTAATCATATTTTACATATAAATAATAAAAAAAAGAGTTGAACCCAGCTGCCTACAATCAAGAGAACGTGTATTGTTTGACTTATGCATCAGGCGCGGTAAAAGAAAAACCGCAAGCACTTCCAATAGTGAATTTTCAGCGAAACACACAGAAATAAATCTAATTTGTGTCTTCCATTGGAAGCCCGCGGAAAAAGTGATGTTTTTCGTGTTTTCCTACGTTTTTTTGGCCCTTTGCTTATTTCTCGCTTCGCGGAGTGCCCACTTACTTATTCAACAGGTTACACAGACAAATAACGTACAGCGCCCGATCTGTACGACATGCAGCCATATGTGAATATTTCAAAATTTACTCGTACGGCAATAGAATATGTGCCCGACAAAATTAAACGATCTTTTATAACGGTCGTTAGGGGATTTCGTTCGGCGCGGAATCCGCAATTCTCGAATTCGAACCGCAAACTTGGGCCGAACCCAACGGGCAGGGGTTAATTGGATTTTAAATTTCGCGTTTTCGGCTAATGTGCCATAAAATGAAATCCGAAACGGTAAATATTGTATCTTCAGCTTTGATTTATGTCTGATTGTATTTTTTTCTTTTTCGGATTCGGTACTTTATCATTAGGCTGGGGCAGATAGCCACATACGCACAAATCGCTAGCTGTCATCGCTGATTTTCAATGAAATTGTAAAGCGCGCCTACACTATATTCATCATCATCATCATCATCATCATTAATTATCTGTTAGTACAAGGTTTATCGCATGCATATCTGCTAGATTCTGTGGTCGTTGTCCACTAAGTGTATCGCAATGACAACCAGTGAGGCAGGTGAGTTAGAGACTGAGCAGACTGCGCCCTTGCTGGCCATACGTTAAATGTCTACAATGTTTTTACTTTTATAATTCAAATGTGTTCTTTTAATTTCTTTTCTCAACCACCTATGTTCAGTTATGCTAAAAGGAATTTGAAAATAAATGTTATAGAATTATAAAATAACTAACCTAACCGAGCATTCAATAATAAATAAGTTCAAAATTTCGACCTGTGAGACATGCGGCATATACCCAACCCCTACGTTCAGTTTCTCTAAAAGGAAAATGGAAGTAAAAATTATAGAATTACAAAATAGTGAAAACGCGCTTTATACCTTGGCTACAAATTAAAGCGATTTATGTATGAGTGAGTGAAACCGTCATCTGCATCAGTCTAATGAAAAAGTACCTCGAATTCAATATGAAATATTGAATCGATACAGAAAAAGGTGAATATAAATAATAAAAAAATGCTGGTTGTAAAAACGAATGCAATTCTTTTTTACATTTAGAATGTATCGTACTTCAAATAAAACCGAAAAATTTTCATAGAAAAGCCGCCGATAAGGGCAAGGCACAGTGCGCATTCGCACACATTTTGCGCGTTAATAAAATTTCATGGGAGCGGAAAAAATATATATTTTTTTTTTATACATATATTTACTTTTTTTCCGGTTGCGAACAGACGTTACTCGAATGCTCGAAATTATCGTCCTCGCGATGCTTTTCTCTGCAAAGGACTAAGAGTGGGGCTTTTGCAGGCTAACGAGTGGGTTTTCGAGTCCGATTCATCCACTCAAAACGTCCACTTCAACTTTTCAAATAAAATTCAGTTGTATATAAAGAATTACATTCGGATATGTTAAATTTTTTTTCGGTAATATCGAAGTCACATAAATCACTTCGAATTAGTACGGAAATGTGAATTCGATAATTGTTTCGTTTTTGCTAAGCTTTTTGAAATTTTCCGTAAAAAAATTGTCGTAAATGGTCCTATATTTGAATGATTCAATCAACCGAAACTCGTAAAATTACTCATATAAAAAACTTTTCAATTAAACAGTAATTTTTTCTGCCTTTTAATACATAAACGCAAAGTTTTTCCTTTGATCGAAATACGAAGAATATACTGAAAAAAAAATTTAAATTAATGAACCGTACGCTGTGAATAAATCTAAATATCACAGTACACATTGAACATTTCCCGGAATCGTCAAAACTTAAACGCTCATTTTATACATCAAAAATCGCTCGAGAATTCAAATCCTTTTATCACTGGAAACATTTTTCAACTTAACTGAAAAATTTCAACTTCCGACTGTCTACAGGCCCGCGCGATAAATCAATTTCGTCAACTTCCCGGCCGAAAAACCGGGAAAATTAACATACATAAAATGTACAACACACAAAACGTGTGATTCGATTCACTTATCCGACGTTTCCGATGCGACCTGAACGAACAATGGGAACTGATTGGCCCCGGCTTTTGCTGAAATCGTTCATAATTCCATTACAAAGTGGCGGACACCGTTCGTTAGTTTCCTTTGGAGGACATAACGAAGTTTGTGACGACTGCACTGTTATGCTGCGACGAAAAAAAAAACGGCGATTGTTACAATCGGTCTCGAAATACATAACGCGGTGAAAAAATGTCCCTTTTGTCTTGTCTGAATTAACGTATTATATTTCCCAAGAAAGAAAGGGAAAATTGTGGCCATAAGGCTCCGGCGGCGAACAACAAAACGATGTTGCTTAACAATCCACGTTTACTATAACGAATTGATGTAACTCGCATTTTCCCACGACCTACAAACCGATACGTCTTGTTGTGTTATTTTTTCGTGAAGCCAATTTTTTTTAAATAGAAATGCTGTTACCATTGGAAATCATTATTATAGTGATTAGCCATATGTGGCGCGTTATTTCCTTCGGTTTCGATATTTCGAATCATAATGGACAATGCTATCGCGTCGATATAAAAATTCAATTTGTAATGATACAATACAAATCATAATACGGTTTAATTGCTATATTGTGACACATTTTTTGAGAAATTGCTTAGTTCACGTACGACGCAAAACTATTTTGTTATAATAATATAATAAGATGGTGCTTTTTCGGTGTTTTTCACTAAAATTTGAACTTCCTCCTTTTTATAATCTTCGTTTCTACATTTCTTCCCTTTCAAGGTCTTGGAAATGTTAGGTTGTTAGGTTAGGTTGGATTTTTTTTTTAGTTTTAAGCTCCGATTGTTATCTACAAATCTAGAATTTTGTTGGATGAATAGAAAGGCAGTGTAAAAAAGTTCGAATTTCAAATAACGAAAGTGTTTAGTTATGAAAAAATCAACAAATCCACCATTCACTAAATTGTCGCACACATATAATATTGTATTTAGCGTCGTGTGCGAACTAAACAATTTCCCAAATGACACAACACACACGCACCGACGATATCAAAACGATTTATTTTAATACCAAATAAATTTTTCTATTACATTCATAGCTAATTTTGAAAATTTTCCAACGAGGTCAACTTTATCTTTTCCACTAAACGAAATCATCTTTCGCCCATTAGCTTGATTAAACATTCGACCGTTTAATTTTTATTTGGTTTACTCTCGCGTGCCCTCGAATGAATCACGTATTTTGCACAACTCGTTAATATATATATATAGGATGATTTAATTTAGCTTCCGTCGCTTAATCCAAGTTTCATCTCGAAAGTGTGACACACGTATTCGAACGTTCCCGAGGGAAAAGCCGAAATCCGCAATACGGAAAGGATCGCGGGGGATTCGAAGCTCTTAGATATCGCCAGAGTCTAAGGTTCGTTTTGAATTAAAAATCTGGAAAATGGGAAACGATTCTGGTAAATAAATAAGTTTTGTTGCTTCGAACTCGAACGGATCCCGTCTGAACATATTCCGGAGAAGGAAATTAATAATTTTTCAATCGACACTTCGTGAATGCGACGAGAGCTCGCCGACCGTCGGTTGCTGTGAATAATTCAATTTCAGTGTTTCGTTATAAAAAGAAATTTGTATATTTTTTATGTTATTATGGTAGAACTAATAAAATGAACGTCGCAAACGAAGTTGACAGCGATGTTTTTCGCGCGTTTTCGCTTCTCTCGTACATTTTTTTTTTGTACTTTTATCCGTTCTAATAGAACTTTGTGAAAAACATTTATAAACGAGAACGTGACTATCGTTTCTAGTTTTAAAAAATATCCCGTACAGAATTGAAGACACTTTCACTGAACTTAACCATAATTTAAATTGATACGGCGGAGACATGTCTTACCGATTTCTTTTCACGCAAAATTTTTCATAAACCTACTTTTGTTCAATCGAAACAAAACATGATGATACAGGTAGTTCTCAACTTACGATATATTTCCATAAAAATAACGAAAAAATCTGGCAGATAACAAGTTGATATGATCATTCGAACGAATCCATATTTTTTTGCGAAATGCATTGATTGCGAGACAGTAATTTAAAAAAAATGCATGTTTTTTCGTATCATCATAAATCGAGAACTAGCTGTATTCAGAACCGAAATCAATTGCATTTCGAAAGTATCTTTATCAATAGCCATCAACGAACGATTATTGACATATGGCCGCGATTCGTTCGCGTCTTCGTTAACATTGAATTCAAAACCGTCAAAAAAAATGCAATCGGCATATTTCTGCTTGAATTTCTAGTTGCGAGCACAATTATTCCAATCTAATTACTCCGTTTCCATATTAGAAAATGTCTTATTTGCGTCGTTTTCTCTCGGTCGGCGAATTGATTATGTTTTCCTTTCGTTTCTCTTCTCGAAACGTTCAATATTACATTTTATTATACATTATATTCATACGGCATGCATGTTTTCGACAGCTCACGTCCTCCGTGATCGAATTTCCTTTCAAAGGTTCCCGATATGTATAATACAAGATGTATAAGAGAAATCTCCTCAGTCAAAGGACCATCGAGAACGCATGACCAATCAACCCTTCTGCGAAGCGGACCTTGCGAATAAATGCGAAAATCAAAACACGGACCGAGAAAGGCTGTCGACATAATAACGATATCATAAATGTGGATGGAGGCTTTCGCGGAGTTGTTTTTTTCATTTGCCGATTGATGTCGGGTTCGGGGTAATTGTGCAAGTCGGTGCGTGCGCACGAAACAGCCTATTATGTATTTAAAAACGTTTTCGCTTATCTCGGAAAAATGTTTATGAAAATAATGCATCGAGAAAAAAATGGACGCACAAACGATGATTGTTGCTAAACGGCCGTAACAGTTTTCTGCGTTACTGTTAGTAACATAGTGAACTGGGCTCATTTTTCGCAGTCCATTAACTGATGCTCGTTTGTATAATAATATTCAATTTTTGAAGAATATATTATATATTTCACACCACGTTTGTGTAATCGTTTAATTCGTGGACGAAGCAAAGAATCTTGCTTTGTTTATGAAATATAGCAACTTATGGTGTATAGGTGCTACGATAAGAAAACGATAAAATGTGAAAATATTTAATTATCGCCAAAGGTTCCGCGATTTTCGAACTTTTCTATAGAACAGGCGAGATAAATATTGTAGCGACTATAGCCGTTATTTTAATGGGCATACAGGCTAACCTATTAGCTATTACCTATTAACTAATGGCAAAGCCAGTAGTTAATAGGTAATAAGCATCATATTATAGACGTTAACTGTATACGCATAAAGACCATATTACTATAAAAAGTCGCGAGCGTCATTCGAACGAACACACGAACGGACACACAAATCCGTGATTATATATAGAGTACTAGACTGATTCTTGAATTTGTAGCTTGGAGTTTTCCCATAGCAGTTTTTAATGATAAGAGGAAAATATTTATTTTTCTGAGAATTCGTATCAGGATTTCTGCACTCAGCGTAATTGTGCACTCACGCCCAAGCGCCGTAGTTTGCAAAGAAGTAATATAGATGTCACTATATTTATTATTTTTTTTATAATTAAAATGATTATATTTTGTTTGAAATAATAAATTAAAATCGCATATTCGTTGAGTACATTTTTTGAATTGTTTTTAATATAGTCGGACTACTTTTTTTTCGATTTTAAGTCCGCGAGAATTAAATTTGAAAACGCCTGATACTAATCGCGAGTTAAATTCTAGGCATTTGTTTTTTTTTCGAAAATAAAAAATAATTCTGCATAATAATAAATATTTTTGGGCGTGCGTGCACATTTATGTGGAGTGCAGAAATCACCCTACCCTGAAAATTATTATAACTAGCAATAAGGTGTTTTCTATTCCGACACGCCCAGATTCGTTGACATGTATACAGGTGTGTTCAACAAGAGTGACAGATTTTCTTTTTTGCTTGCCGTATAAACCTAATTTTAGACTATTATTAGGCAAACAACTATATTTGAAATATGTTATTCCATAATAATTTGCATTGATTTTTTGGGTTGGCGACCATAACAAATGAGCCTATTGTTTTTCGTCGTACACGTGGATTCGTAGGAGAATTTCCATTACGGGTATAATTCTGCGTAGTGTGATTTATAACCGAACGGTTAACATTGTAATCGGGGCGTCTATTTAAAATTAATCGATACGAATTGCGGTCGTATTGACGTTCCATGGTTAACTCATTAATAACGGGGGTTACAATTATCGTTGGACCTTATATTTCGTTTGTGGTTTAACTTGGTTCGTTATTGGTGTCGATTTAATTATTTGTTAACACTTTTGTTCTACGAGACTGATTGAAGTATGACCGATTGTTATAATTTTTCAATATTATTGAAAATATTTTCAAAGCAACGAATTAATTAAAAATTCGTTGAATATTTTGATGATGAAAATGATAAATGAAAATATATTTATTATATTTCTATGTAAGATGTATATGTATAAGTGTAAATTTATATTTTCAGTGTATAATGTTTACTGGGAGTTCTAAACCTTTTTTTTCGTTTTGGAAAACGGAAACGAATACGCAATATTGTACTTATCGGTTTATTTAGCTACGTTCATGCATAATAAATTCAGCGATTTATAATCGGCCGTTTTCACCTTTTTCAATGCGATCGTTTCATTCATTTTGGCATGAAATTCCCATTCAGACAAGTTCGTTGATCTTTTTTTGATCGAATAACATTTACAATTCGTTTGGAAAGTTCAGGGTCGGCTCTCTGTCTAAATACGCGCGTGTAAAATTTATACGCAAACATGTACGGACATCTAGAGATATACATATATTATTTTAATGCGGTTGTTCACTTGCCAGGTAAAGATTTATCTTGATTGTGTGATTTATTAGTCCGTGAATATAATTAACGATTTCCTCGACGTTTCGCGATTGAATAATCAGGTGGCAGCGTTCTACTGTTGACGCGATCATGTTCCGGTATTCTCTTTGAGCTTTCTGTGGGCAATTAGAGATTTTCGTTTCTCAATTTATGTTCGTTATCCCAAAAAATGTCGATTCGTCCATTTTGAGTAAATATTGTTTTAATAAGTACACCATTGTGGATATTTTCACTGCTCATGTTAATGGCTACGTTTGATTGGCTTTATTACGAGTTGCGGTTTTTCTTAGAACGCTTTTTGAAAATGGCCTGATTTCTCTCCGAAGTTTTGATATGACAAAAGAATTTTTTTCCATTCTCACGTTTAATTGTTCACGTCATTTTTGGTTTTTATTTCTCGTTTCCTTTGTTTGGCGCCTTCTTTGCTCTTTCTTTACATTTTTCTAAAAGTGACGAACAATTTTTGATCTTTTCTACGAAACGCTCTTGTATAGTATTTGTTGATTTTACGTGTTTATGTAGGAAGACATACGATACCTTTTCATGTGAAAGAAGCTGATTCCTTTTGTTAGCTTTCAAACAAGGTCGCATATAATCCGATTGCAATTGCATTGACTATACTTTCTCTAGTAACGATTTTCTTGTCTGTGATGACCTTACAGCTATAGATATGTACATGCAGTATTATCAGAGGCTATTGACCCTCTCACTCTTGCATCACAATTCAACATAAATTTTTTTGAAATTCATCCATGAATTTAAAGCGTGTTACTGTTAACGTCACGAATGTCATTCAAAGATAAGTCTGGAATTTGTATTCAATTCGATTGGTATTTTGTTTGAAATAATTCTGATTTAATTGATTATATCGTTTTATTTCATTTCATATTTTCCTTAACTTAAAACATTAAACATTAAAATTCTGGAGAGAATTCAGAATTGTTGTTTCCACACATGAAAACTTATACTTATGCAAAGTTGTTTTAAAATCAGACAAAATATTACATTACATAATATATTGCTTTGTTTTGTCTTTTATATACTCCGAACTTGTCTAATATGGGTGCTTAGGATAAATCTATTTATTTTTGTAATGGTGATTTGCATAAACGTCGCGCATCTTTATACCACGTGCACCGATGAAATAATCTCCTTAATTGTCGATAGCTATCCCGCGTAAAATTTCTCTGAGCGTATTCTGATCACGTTTTTCGCTAATTACTTTGACAATAAAGTGTAATTTCACATACAAATGATTTCGACGTGGAATTAATTTTAGGCAAAGCATCGGAACAAGGACGAGCGCTCATAAATTTAAACGGCGACTCATTCGTTAAACATTAATAAAGTTTAACATTACTCACTAATATTGCTCAGTATGTGGGTTGTCTTGTTTTTATTGCCACTCTTCTCTTTAATGTCGATCGTGAGACAATCAATACGTCCACACACATTTTACAATGATGTAACTAATTGGCAAACGAGCAAGCAACATGGAGTTAAGCTACACACCATCTTGGAGATGAATATGAAGCGATCGTTTTCATACTGTGCCAAGTTATCTCCTATGTTTACTATTTCATCTAGAACTTACCAACGACTGTTATTGAACGTTCATTTTGACATTTTATCGTGTGCTTTCTATAGATCATAGGCGACGATTCCATAACAATCGAATGCGACGTGGCCTCAACTTGTAGATAAAACAATGGTTTTTCGACCTCAAAGGTCGCGGAATTGAATCACAACGAGGTTTAACTGGATTGTCAATACTGATAAGTTAATATTCAGAACTCCTCGTTCGATGAAAATCATTGCGTTCGGTTATTCGGACCGAATTGGCACGGATCGTCGATGACCAGTTGCAGATGACGATGGTTACGATTCACAACAATCTTGGCAGAGAACGGCCATCGTCGACGAGCGAGATGACCGTTGACACAATCGAACATTGCCCAATGGACACAAGTCCAATCGAGTGACTGTGTCGAGAGAAAGTTACTCACAAATTAATAAGTTCTTCGCGTTCGAATCGCATTCCATGTTTTTATATGAATTTCGTATTGTGGTTCCATAAATTTATAGCATATGAGATCATTTATTTTTGAATAACGAGCGATCGGTTCTTTCGAAAAAATTTTTGAATATCGTTTTAATTTTCAAACGATTCGAATAATGACTGCATTCGTTAGCGTGTTCAAATAAAAACTAAACAATACGATAAAGCGCACACAATTTTTTTCTTTGATTTCGATTATTTTTTTTTACCATTACCGTATTGTAAATTACTCTCATTTTTATCTCACTTCGTTTTTCGCGCACCTCGCACAAAACTTTGCCGCAAAAGGATCGAAAAAACAGCAAAACAACTGCATCAGACTGCACTCGAGGTTTGCAATTAATCGTCCCGGTAGGCGGGTGGGTTGGTCCGTGACCCATAGCCCACAATGGTTCGAATCTGTTGCTTCATTAATCACACGTGCATTTTCCTTTGCAAAAACTGCATAATGCACCCTTGTAAATCTGCGCGTCATACAATGCGCCCCCCGGGAAGACCCGAGTGCTGCGTTTTCTAAACTTGATTACGGAGTGAAAAATTCAGTATATATCTTTTTATTACTTTTACTTGTTTGTAACCGGCAGACTATGATTAATAGCAGCTCGAGTCGTAATTTATTGCGTCATAATTTTTCAGTCGTTTTGTGTGTGCTGAACGCCGTGATGGACAATACGGTTCCGTTGCGAAAAATGTCGATGTTGCGCTGTAATTTCTTTGTGGATACTTTTGCATTCATTTATAGCATATATGAAAATATAATTGAAATCTTACTAAGTGGAGAGGCGTATATAAACAGTGGGAATAATAAATTTTCTTGAGGTTTCTGCGTCGCGTTCGTATTCAAATTTTACGTAGGTGGAGAGTGTTTTTTCGAAAAGCTAGACAGAATTTTTGAATTTCTGTATTTTTTCGAATTGTAACGTCTTTTTTTCTTATTGTAAGATAAGAATTCACGTAGGAAGAAATGAAAAATTGAATTATTTTAATTTTCCCATCGTCCTGTATTCTTTAATAATACTATATTTTATGTTAAATAAACTAAAAATCTTTTCCTTATCAAAATTTTTCCTCTGCAGAAAATCATGAAATATAATAATAACATATGAAGATATATTTTAATTTAAATGGATGTTAACGCGTCTAATCCTCAAGTGTATCACGATAATCCAGAATGCCTTATTATTCGTAGAATCCAGATTATCTTAATGGAGTGCGATCGCGTTTCAAATTAGTTTAATTCCAAAAGCATACGCTAATTTTGAATATTGTATTATATTTAGGGGCAATGTTTCTACACTATGCCCATTATAATACAACTTTTATTATTCGGTAATTTTATTTTATTATACATTAAAGATTTCGTTTGGTCATCTACTGCCGTATTTTGTCCTTTTGAATAAATTTAGTTTTTTTTTAAGTGAGCAAACATGCACGAATAAACTATGCTAAAGACACGGAAACAATTTACTATTCTGTATCAACGTCGCTTCTTAGAATATGTTGTGACCGGAATGGTAAATGAGTATGGCGACTAGTTTGTAACATAACTCCCGTCTTTTTAATCATGGATCGTTTGTTTCATAGTATTTTTGTATATTTTTACTTTCATATTTGTTTGCTGTTATTGTAATGTAATTAATATATTTTTCTTTTTTTTGTTTTAGGTAGGAGACGTTTTCATCCGGAAAATTACCTTTGAAATTGTAATACTCGTTACTTATGTATGTATAAATTTCCGTATAAAATATTTATATAAAATAATTTTTTATAACAATGTGAACATAACCCCGCGTGGTTCGGTCAATTTATTCAGCGTGACATTTTCATAAATCACTTTTTCCTATTTTCATTTCATTAAATTTGTACGACCCGTTTAAAACACTCTCCGTCTGACATTTTTCGATTATTTTTGTCATAAACATGTATTTCCCGTTTCTTTGATTCGCAAAATTTTCCAACATATTTTAATCATTATTTTTGTTAAAAATTTCAAAGAGTCTACTCGAAATAATGTAAAACAGATTTTATAAATGCTCCAAATTATGTATCAAACATTTTGAAATATCAAAAACGTCAGTTTTCTTTTAACACAAGCCATTTTGACGTTCGTATAACATTAAAATTCATCATTCTGTCAGTTTGGGATTTTTTCATGTCCTTGTGCTGGTTTGTAACAAAGATGTTTGTTAGTCAACGAAGCCCTTTTTTAAATATTCTCAAACTAATTAACGAAGTCGTTACCTTTTAATTTCTTCGTTAGTTTATTCAGAATGACACCTTACGTGTGCAACCTAATACATAATGCAAGGACGTTTTGAAACTTTCGTATTTCTATTCCCCGTCGTCTGTCGTGCAAAAGTTTAGATCCTGGTTAGATGCAACTCCTCGAAGGATATGCGCTAAATTTGTACGTATTCAGTTTTCTAAACTTGTTTGACGCGATAAATTTTAAATATCTCACTAAAAGTCTCGCCCAATCTTATTAAAATACATTCGTCTTATCTAGTGCGGTGAGAGAATACAACGCCAAAGTTGTTATTTTGATTTATTTGAAAACTGAGACGAGTTTCTCTCCGAACACAATAGACTATCACGTGCACATAACCTCGTAAGCAATTTTATCGTTACGTTCCACCATAGCTTATTAGCTTCGATCAAATCAATTCCCATATGTGGTAGTTTGCTCGTTCGACATCGACTCTCTTATTAGAACGTTCCAGTAGTATTTAATAATGAAATTCTAACTCTTCACCTCGAAACTGCTTGAGCGGCCGCCTCAAAGGAGCCCTTCCTTTTAGCTGGATGCTGGCTAACTTGTTGCTCCATCCTTCATCTTTCCGACTTTAACTTACCCAGAGCGCAAACTTTCGGACGAGCTGGAGTTCTCCCTCTGGCAGCCATTCGAGTCCATCTCCCGAGGTCTCCGGGGAGAATAGTTCCGTGTAATTCCTACGGAAACCCAACTCAATTACTACGAATGATGATCGTAAATCATGCGTTAAAGTTTAGCTGTTTTCCGTGCCGGTTTTTTCTCGTATCCTTTTGTTTTTAGCGAGAGCTATTAATTCTGCACTCCGCTTCGCATTCAATCTCCCCGAAGGTGAAGGTTGTGCGCCAATTTAACGAATTAAAACGCGGTACGTTCCAATTGCGGAGGCAATTAGAAAATAGAACAATGGCAGCGATGTTTAGACATTTACAACCATTTAGTTGGCCGTTTTCTCGGTATACAGGAGCAAATTACGCATCGCCCGACAGCATCTCGCATAATAAATATAATGTAACGTGACGAGCTTAACAGTCGTCGATTGCCGATCGTTTGCACGAGTTTCGAATTTGCACCGAGGCCTCAAGGCTTTTGTGTCCCTCTTCGGCTGCTTCGTGACTCGCTCGTCCGTGATGTGTGTCGTTGTCAACAGAAGCGTGACACAAAGTGGTGAAAATTCTTGATACACGTGACACGAGCTGCCTTTCCTCGTGCACCCGTTTTCCGTCATGATTTCGGATTTGGATTCCTTCGAAAAACAGATGCATATGTTGCATGTATTCCAAATAGTAAGTTTTTGTTATAGTTTTCAATAAGAGAAAATGTTTTCAGTGCCCCATTGATAAAATAAATGA
Organism: Hydropsyche betteni; assembly: GCA_028571205.2. Classification (NCBI taxonomy): domain Eukaryota; kingdom Metazoa; phylum Arthropoda; class Insecta; order Trichoptera; family Hydropsychidae; genus Hydropsyche; species Hydropsyche betteni. The sequence continues at coordinate 3,226,223 of JAOXNN020000006.1, forward strand.
GCGTTGTCGACCGTTTTTATGTGAACGCAACACGAATATGGTCGGCACTTTTGTGCAATTGCTTTTCGTGACTGCAGCACACAGTATCGTTTCCGTGGCACGTGAACACCATCACAACGTATCCTGCAAAGTGCATGTTCCAAATCGATTTCGTCTCGAAAGGACGTTCGCGCCTGCATTAACACATTGACTTGCCTGCTTCGCGGTCAATTGTGCAGACGTTCGCACGTCATTTACAGCCCGTTGCATTTGCATATTATGAGTGACATTGTCAGCTCGGATGACGTTTCGTACCCACTACTTATCCACTAATGCGATCGTTGAACGCTTTTCGGCTAACGATTTCGGTCCAGTTTTTGCTCGAGTCTCGATTGTCGATCCTATCGATCTCGACGTCCCACTGAAGATGGATGATCTCTCTTTTTTTAGAGTTCTTCGCGAAATTTTTATTGGTTGTCTCGGTCGCGTCAAATTAGATATTGATTTATGACTAGATTGCTGGAGGGTAATTCATACGTGTCAATAGTAAAAAGAGAATAAATTTTATCATTAGTGAAGATATCTTGATAAATGGAATGTTCGATGAAAATCGGTGGAAATATTGATTTAAAATTTTTGATTTTTTCGTTTAGTGGCTAATCTCAAAAAAAAACATGTCCGAAAAGATTTTATTTGTAAATTATTTTGTTTGCGTACGCATCAATAAAATTCAGCTGACCGTTTTATTCTAGTCGCCTGAAATACAATGGATCGTAAAACCTGCCGACAAAAAGAATTATGTCATGCACGGAGGTAAGAAAATTTTCTTGAAATGCAAGTCAACCGTGTGCTTAAACAGCTCAAATGTAAATATAATACATATTTTATAAAGGAAAAGTTTTATGAAAATTCTAATTGTGATTTATAATTTGAAGTATTGTGGATTTCAATTTCGACAACATTTTTAATACTACGTTTATTTTTCGCCATAAACAAACCATATTTCATACTAATATTCAAATATAATTAATGAGACTATATTTTGAAATGATGCACAGAACAATAAATATCGTACGCCCCGTTTATCTATAAAACTTACACATTAAATCAATTTTAATATCTATCGTCCTAAAAAACAATCGATCAATAAACTCGAGCCAGCTTTATTAACATTTCAGGTTCGAGTGACACGCTGAAGCGTACATTTTCACGACAGCGAAATTTACATACACTCATCGTTAATTTACTAGAAAAAAATAAACATTCCTGGACGCACGTGTCGCCCGACACACAGACACGCGCGCACACTCGCCGAGAGAGAAAAACACACACGGACAAGATTACAACGCACACATTCTCGGCCGTCCTGTTTGACACGGCTGCACCGCGCGAATATTATTTTTACACTTGACCGGCTCAAGGTCACCGCCGCGCCTCATCGCACATACACACGGCCTCATAACAGACGCACGCACACACAGGCGGGCGTCCAAGGCGCGCTCGCGGCTTGCACGGTGGTGCGGTAGGGTGGCCGTTCGTTTGCGTTTTTGGGGAATTTTCCTTGTCGCGGTGATGCTTTTTTTTGCAAAATGTCGGCTGGTGTTTGTTGATTGTGTCTTATTATTATTTAATTTTGTCTAATTATACAGTTTATTGTATGGAATATTCTCGATAAGATTCGGACTGATTTTTGTTCTATTCAAAAATTTTATTTAATTTTTTATTTCTATTAATGCTCCAACATTTACATCCTTGTTTTGAATTCTACTATAATATTTAAACGTTAGTCGAGAAAGTTTGTTGAAATGCAAATATATTTTTTTCTTTTATATATGTCACAGTTTGAGCGTCTACTTCGTTTGTGTACGATCAAACTAGTATGTTTGTACACATCCGAAATTGGGAAGTTTGAGTGTATTCGAAAGGAATAAATAACACGCAAACTAGTCTGTTTATACACCTTCTAAACAGCTCTAGTCCAATTGTTAGTGTGGTACGACAATTTAAATTATTTTTCAATTTGCACACAGGTAACGCTCTTATGCTTAATATCAATAAGGTGGAAGTTGGTATGTCAACTAATGATCGAGAAATACGCAAAGTGTCTACCCCTTCTGTCAGGTTGAACTTGGAGAGTTTGTTTTGAACACGTTTTCACAACTCAAGCTAACCCATGCATGATATTTATGACGTCTGTTTTCAGTTTAGACGCTATTTGCAATGTTTAAACTTGTATCCTACATTTAATTTTTTCGTGCACCAACATGAATCAAAACGTGTATAAACAAATTGGTTTGCTTATGAACATGCTAGTTTATATGTAGGTCAAATTAGACAGTTGATATTCAAACTAAAATCGATAGTTTTTGTATACTCAAACTAGTATGAATATAAACAAACGAAAGTGAACACTTGAACTGTAACATATAAATATACTGTGCACCTATCAGAAACGTATTTTTCATTATTTCTGAATATAATTTTGGGGGATTTAGTTTTTTCTGTCTCGGATCAAATTCGGCTATTCTATTGATATCTATCCAAAGAAAAATTCATGTGATAGGCAAGATAGTGGCTTTCCCTTTTCTTAATCTTACAACGATACGTGTTCATAAAGTCGTCTTAAAATTCATTAAATTTTATTTTGATTGGTTTTGTTGACGATTATATTTTTATTATTATGTATTTCCATACTCAATTTTATGATGTGAAAGATATGGTGTTTTAAAGTATGTATACCGATTGCCGAAACTAAATGACATATGATGTGTCATCGGATGGACGGGTGACTTGACCTCATTCCATTTTGACTCTTGACGATCTCGAGCAATTTTCATCTGTTACGCTCCACGTAACTTCTTATCTCATCCTTTATTTGTCCATTAGGTTTTATATGTTTTATTCACCCGAAACTGCTCAATCGTCGACATCTTATCATGTATACATATCTGTATAATAAACGTTTACTGAAAAAATTAAGAATTTTCTATGAACATTACAATTAAGAGTACTTTTCATTATCTTGCATGTACACTGTTACAGTATTAAGGGCAGATTAAAATATTAAAACTATGTCTTGCTTATTAATATTTCACTGTAAAATAAATAAAAAACCGATAGTGTTTTTCTTTTGAAACTGTTTCTCTTAAATATTCTTTTAAGGATGGTTATCCTACAATAATCTTGAAGAATATAAGCTGAAAACAGTCTTATGAACGCGTATATAGAGTTTAGTACACTGCACATGTTGAGATGCAAGGCATGAAAGCAAGACAGAGACAGAGATCGCACTTTTTCTTTCGGCGATGCACAGGGCCTCGTCGATGCGCTTTCGTTTTTCTTTTTTTCCGCTTTGGTGTTTTCAGAGTTTTTCGGCGTTTTATTTTCGTGCCGTGCGAGAGTGCATTTAGGCTTCGATTCCATGAGAATATTTCATTTTTTTGTTATTTTCGTATGGGGTAAATTTAAAAGTCGTAAATTCGCAACGTGCAAATCGGCGTTTTCCGAAGCACGCGTTTCTTTTTATTGCCGATTTGATGACTGATTTTATATTTTTATATACATCGCGGTCGGTTTTGAATAGCATCTCTATTATTTTTAGAATAAATTGTTATGATTTTTTTTCGTTTTCTTTTCTGAGTGAAATTCTTTAAAACCTTCAATTTTTCTGGGAATTCCTATTGAATATTAATAAGAATATTATAATACTATATATATTGAAAACGATGACTTTGATAAATTATTGAAATCTGAGTCTTTTCTAAAAATAAAAAAATATAAATTCTAATGATGTTTCAGCATTGAAAAATCGATCGAAATTATACCTTTTCAACAAAAACAAATGGGAAGGTTTAAAAATTTGCATTATTGATGACTTACACGACATAAAAAAAGTGTATTCATAAAAAGCAGATGTAGCCGAACCTTTACGTACATGTGTACGTCGAATTTGCCAAGTCCCTGAAGAAATTCGCGTTCGCTACAATGTCGTATCGGGGTGAAGGTTAAGACGAACACACTTCTTTTTTTTTTCAGCATCGCCAGTCGCCAACCATTGTGCAATACATATAATTTTCCGAATCCGACCATAATTACGACATCGGACAATCGACCCGCACATTTTTTTTCGTCGCTAGTTCTTTTTTCATGTAAATGTCGACACACCACCGTTCCGAACACGTATGCGACACATTGATGTGATTTTTTTCTACGTCCACGAGCGGCATGCGATCACTCCATTGTTAGGCTAGCGCGTGCACGTCATCGATTCCTGGAAATCAACAGCGAAATTTTTACGTGTGGAAAAAATGTCCAGATACCGAAACGGTGCCACGCGACGATCAATGACCCTAAAAGTTCGTTGTCACCGTTTTTCGATTATATAATTTTGTCGATGTGTGGTGGTCAGTAGTGTACGCCCCTGAACTCGATAACGCTTACCTAACCTATTCATGTAACTTAATTTTTTTCAAATTATAAAATTGAATTGTTGCAGATTACAATTTTTACGTCCGATGGAAACGTGAAAGAATTTCAAAAAAAAAAAATAAACTCTAGACCTTACGTAAGTCAAATCTGACTATCATTAGATTTTAAACATAAGTTTTGGCACATTCCGAATTTCTTTATTTTTATGTTTTTGCGGTCGTAAAAGGTTGGTGTCGTCTGCTTTCATACATCTTTCAGCGCATGTGTTTGTGCGTGCAAATTTCGCATTCAATTCGTATACACAAACGTATGCATCTGCTGAAAAATGTTTTTGTGTTGTGTGAGTCCGTGAAAAAGAAAGCAATCATTAATTACCGTCTTGTATGTGTGCATATTGACTTGACCTTCTGAAAATGCAGTCGGGCGAACAGAATTGCATTAGGCATACACATGCAGTGACTCTCAATATGTATATCATCTTAAATGTTTATTTTATGTATTTCATACGCACTTACTTTTTTTTATTAAAAAGTAATTTAATTAAAATATAATCGAAAAAAAGGCGAAAATTGTTGTGTATCTGAATATTGTTTTGTTTGAAATACGTCATGAAATTGTACCAAATCTGAATGGCGTTATTGCGATTTTCAATTAGCAAACTGTCACTATCAGTTTACAAATGTTGAGAAGCCCAATTTGTTATATTGTAATTGATTGGATACGCCGCGAGACTTTTTTTCATATTTGCTTACAACTTGCGTCGTTCATCATTATTATTCTGTCACGTATGATTTATTTCATTGTTCGTATCCTATTATGGACGGATATGTTTTTATGCTAAATTTAATTGATATTGCCAGTGTAACATTAAATTTTTATGCTAATTTGACTGTAGACAATCAGATGCTCAGTCGCAAATTCGTTGCATTTTTTTTAAACTCCTACGAATATCGGCCAACCGACGACGATGCACATAATGCCAATGATGCAATTCAAATTACCCATAAAAATAAGTATCGCACATTTGTGAATCATTCCGCCTACACCATTCAGACATATTCTCGCACAACTGCCGATAAACGCAATCTTTATTGCATCTTTAGCAGACTACCACTAAAGGGAGACCCTTTCATTGCAAACTCGAGAGACCCAACACCGCGGTCGAGCCGGGACTACGCAGGTCAAGCCGGGCACTCTCGGGTCATCTTGTTGGCCATAATTCCGTTGGAAACGCGGCCCGGTGTCCACTGCGCACATACACACGCGAAAAAAGTGTGGGTGTTGCATTGTCCGCTGTGGTCAACGGACCTATTTTCGCCGGCCAATGTCAGTGTCAAGGGCGGCCGAAAGCCGTGATGTCATGCGGCAGCGGGGCGCCTGCAACCGCGGATTTTTCACTATTTTTTTTTGTGTTTCGTATTTCGGTTTTGAAAAAAATATTTTCGAAATGAAAATAAATGGAGAGGTGGAGCTTGCCGTACGCCTACAACGCTGCGCTCCGTGATGCGTTCGGGTTCTTGAATGCGTTCTTACTCGGAAAACTTCGTGTTTTTATGTGATTGATCGGTCTCAAGTCAACGCTCGTTTGGGCTTATCGATTTTTTTTCAGTTGAATATGTTGACTTTTCGAAATATTTGCTTGAAAAATTTTCGACCGATGACTCGGTTTTTTCAATTCATTTTATTTAAATTGACTTAAAGTTTTCCATTGAATATGCTTAAAATTGAATTAAATATTATAATTTTCTTTTGATTTTTATTAGTACATATTAATTAGTGTGTTCGAAATTTAAAAAATTGTACTTTGATCATCTTTATATTCAACGGATAGTTAACTTTCTTTACGGCAAATCGATGTTTCCACACAATGTAACTTCAAAATTATGCATAGCGGATAGAAATAGATCGTAGAGTGCATAGACCGCCCGGTGTTTGATATTATTTTGGCGCATTTTGCGCATGTGCTGTCATCATTATTTTTTTCGCATATTTCGTCTGGCAAAGATCCATCGGCGTTTCATAGTCTGCCTCTTATTTGAAAATTTTATTTGTTATTTGTATAATAGTAAATGACGTTTACAAATTCAGTTGAAGAGTTGCTGAAACGCGCCTGTTGTTTATCAGACTTTGTTTCTTCCTATATTCTTTTCCTAAAATTTTCAGATACCCATTCATATCAACATTGATTTTGCATGAAAGAGGTAAAATGGATTGTAAAAATTTATTGAATATGGCAAAAAAGATAATTTCTGTTTTAATGCTTGATAATAATCATATAATTAAGTACGTATGAGAAAAACAAGTGTTGAAACACGAATCAGATTATTGAATCAAACATCAACGAAAAATTTTTGGAAACTCACGAATTTCAAAGGAATTTTTTACGATCGGTACGAATGAAGAGACAGCAATTCTCGGGTAGATTTTCTCGGGAAATCTCAATAGAAGTACTCCTACTGTTTGTACACAGCTCGTCTCTGTCGATTTTTCCCTATACAATACATCGTATTGAATTACGGAGTAATAACGTAGCACAGAACTGTTTTTCGGGATCGTTTTCTCTTTGAAAAGGCTCTCGCTGAAAGAAAACATAAAACAAACATTAGCGCAAGTCAATGTTTGACGAGACGGTAGGATCTCTCGAAAGCGTAAACAACACACAGTGGGATGTTGATTAACTTTTATTATGACAATTCTAATTTTCGCTATACAAATAAATCTACATTCAAAGGTTTCGCTTATTCTGCGAATGCATTTTTTATTGTTGTCGTGTTTTCGCAACAGCGTCGGCTGTTCTTATCATGGCGTTATCTGTCATTGACTGAATATTTGTGATACCTTTGTTTGCCGTTTTAACATTGAGCCCTTGACCTTCTCAACAAGGAGAATCGATGCTTTTGTGTTTTTTCAAACTGAATCATATTTTTTTTATCTTATCTTATGTTTGCACAACATATCATTTTTTTCTAAAAAAACGTTCGAAATATTCTTAAAATATCTCTTATAAATCTAAATCATACGTATTAACAAAATTTATGAACTTTTATTCAGTTCGTATTCATGTACACGAGCAGGGTTTGGCAAACTTTTTTTGAAAGGGTCAGATAAAAAAAATGAGACTCAGCAGGCCGGATAGGAAACTCGAAAATACTTAAATGGGTAATTCTATTCAAAAAGCGACAAAAAACAGGCTCAAATTTTTGAAAAGTTAAAACTAATCGATCTCAATATAGTTATTTGAAAATTCAAGTGTTGGTTTCTTAAAAAATATTTTTATATACGGTTAATATTAGCTTAGGTAATGAGAGTTTTTTTTTCATTTTTTTATTGATTAAATGTATGCTATCGTTAACAATATAAAATCTTCTAAAATACATAATTTTTAATTTTTCAGAACAAACGCTTCCTATTGAGATTCTGACAGAAACTCCTGATTTGTACAATTTAATGGATTTTGAAACATGGAAATGTTTTTGCACTTGTGTCAAAGCCTGAAAAACAATTTTGTAACTGTAGTTTAACAATATTTTCAGAAAATATATTTGCCACGACTTCTTTTAAGGATGAAAATTTCTAAATTGAATCTATATCTTTTTAATTTTAATTTTTTCATATAAAAACAATATTAACCCGCGGACTGGATTTAAAACAAGCAGCGGGCTAGAGTTTACCGATAGCTGTAAATTATTTACTGTCCTTACAAAAATCATCTGAACCTGACCTCGATGAGCTAACTTAACATATAGCGTTTTTCACAATGAAAATTCGTTGTCCTTGTGCTCCATATTTTCCATGAAAACATTAACCTTCATATTCTTCAGTGACTGTATAATTAGTTGTCATATCTGGAAATATGCCGTCGGACACATACAGAACTGTTTTACATACATCATCGTTGTCAATGACATGTGTAAAATTGATACCGAGAGCATCTCGTTATTAACCCACGCGAATATTGTATATCATCCACGTACCATAACAATGTGGGGTTTTGCAATCCGAGTGCCATTAACGAAAATGTAATGAAATACGCGTCGACATGATTAATCGTTAATGTAATTAAACGGTGACGGGAATACGTTGTTTTAGAAAATGCGAATTTTCTTCGCGAGTCTCAAGTTTCAATCTGAAAATTGCTCATACACATTGCATAATAACATCACGTAATACTAGAGTTTGAAAATCCTGTTTATTCAATTGTGCCCTGTATTTCAAATACAGGACATGAGTAGATCATGGCCGCCATTGTGACAATGTCTCGTTTTTTCGTGTCTTGTGTACATCACGTTGTTTTTATAAAATGCACTACTTTCTTACAATTTATTGCGAATGTGGCCCGAAATATTACTACTCTGGTGCAATTTTTTGGGTACTCATCCATTAATAGTGCACCACACTGATCATACACACATTCACGATCTGTCAAACGTTCGCTGGATATATTAATTATATGCAAAGCAACACACTACCTTTCAAAAATAGTTAATGTTTCGCTTTTAGGAGTCTAGGTTTGCAAAATTTCGTTCTTCGCCTTGTTGTCCTTCAATGTTACTTTGACAATATTAATAGTTCTTTGAGGAAAAAATGGAATTTTTTTTGACATGCGACACATTTATTTAAATAGGGGGAGGGTGCAACTTTTTACGGGGTATCCCGTTCTATGTTTTGGGAAATATGGTCACTCTCGAGAATCATTCCTGTCGAGCCTTTGCGTAAATTATACCATTTTCGTCTTGTGACCGACATGATTTTTGAATATATTTAAATTTTATATTACGTATGTACGAGACGTGACGTCTAGAGATGTGTCGCAACCAACGACGGGTTGTTGAATGTAATTTTTTTTATGGGAATTTTCAGAGATTATAAGATTATTGCGAAACTGAAGGGATGAAGTTTTCGGAGAGATTTTACGTCTTGCACATTTTTTAGGGCGGGGCATGGGACTCTGATACCACCCTTAATTTTAAATAATTACAAATAATCATAATTATATCGCACGATCGTGAATAAATGTTTTGAATGCCGTGAATTCCACATATTATACTTCAAATATAAAAAAAATATCATATTTGTATAAAAAGTTGTGTTTTGCCCTTCTCTCCTCCTAAAAAAATCCTGACTACGATTGTAGCTTGGGACGTTTAGTCGACTTAAATATGATAATATATATATTCAAATTATATAATATATGAAGTACGAAAATATGTATTACCTTCACGATTTGAATTTACATAAAGGAAATAATTCCAATATAAAGTCCAAAAGATTACCTTCAATTTTTAATTATACTTGTTACTCTATTTTGTATCATATTAAATTTTGCAATGAGATAAAAATCCTTTTTCAAATTCGTTTATAAACCGTCGTCGAGTTAATCGTTTAAATTAATTTTTGCGTTCTTTGTATTATTTGACCTATTTTTCTTAAAATTAAATTGTTTTCAATATTTAAAAAAAAATGTTCTGTGCTCATAATTAAAAACGTTTTTCCTTTGAAATCATAAAACTCGTTTATTCCAAGGATATCTGTTGCAGACATTTTTTTACAGTTGAAATTAAATATAAATTATAATAAACAATTGTTTCTTTTATTCTTTTTGCATAGTTTTCTTTTATTTTGTATTTGACCATCATATTTATTTTCTTTGTTTTCAAAAGACTGAAGTTAAGAAAACCGACAGATTTTATATTTCGATTACATTCACTGCACCGACAGTTGGCCACCGAATGATTGTAGCAATCGCTATTAAATGTGGTCTAATACTGTTATGAAAGTGCAAAATTGTAATTTGCAAACTCTGAACAATTTTTATCTAAATGGTTAATGCTGCACTAGTTTCTAGAAACTTTTCTAAATTCTTTACTTATTTCAGTGTTCATTGGACCGATCTATTTGTTCACCGATAAAAACGTACAAGTTACCTTATAACAAAAAGTTTTGTACAATTCGTTCCCGATTTTCCGTTACTTGAATCTTTTCAACTTAAAGCCTCCCCTTGAAAATTTTCTGTATGGAAAAGCGCATAATAGAGTGTGGTCTATCGCTGACGAAGGCCTCTTCATCTGTGGTCTATAATCAGAGGCGCATAATAGCTGAGGAAGTCATTGTTGGCTCCGAGCTACAACAATGTGACCTGTGACCTTGCACCTTGCATATCTCGGTTCTTTTTTCAAAATAATGACCTTTTATGTCTCTGTATTTACCATGCAATTCCCTCTTCTTTGTGCTACATGTTTATACATAATGCGCATGAAAGTTTTAGCTTTATGAAAATTACGTCAATTAAATGGGATCATTGAATATTTTACCTTGTGCATCGTAATTATATCATGTAGTTAATTTATCTTCCTCCTCAATAATAATGAATCTTGTTTTATCCTGGAATCAATTAAGATAAATTATAAAATCGTTTTATCTTTCAATTTTAGTTTTATTGAAAACTTTCATGTTTCGAATCACCGTATTTGTAGTGTGATTCAAATCGATATTCGTTCCAAGATACACAGGAATATTTCAGCTGATTATAATTGGCATTCGAAGTGAGAATATGCCGTTTCATCTCTAGTTGGATGCGAAGTTTTCTCGAGCCGTTTGTGCCACAGCTGTGTAAACCGTCAAATAAATGCAACGAATTTCGCCCCTGTAATGGAAAAACTTGTGGGAAAATCACGTGCACAGATGCGACGCGTGAACGATGCTCTGATAAAATCTGATAAAAAGTCATGTTTTATTCATGCACAAGAATCACAATGAGTATTAAATTACTCGGTGTTTGTCGCTGCTGCAACTGAGAAGTATCGATCGTTTGTTACGTTACTACGGTCGCTTGCAGACATCGGTCTTTGAATTTTGTGTTTCCACAGATTTTAAATCGAAAAATACTTTCGATGTTTTATCCATATGTATTGCCTCGACATTGATCAACCGATTTCGAAGATAAAAAAAGATCAAAACATTCAGTGCAATTCGACATTGCAAGTCCCCACTTTTTCGCCGCTATTTATAAAAAGTTAGTCATTGGCTCTGCTGGTGCATGCGCGAAAGTGACAAAATAAAGCACGAGAAATCTCCTCGTGACCTTTGCGGCTTTTTCTCCGTTTTTGTCCTCTCCAACTACGATCTACGATTTTTATTTTCGCTTTTGAAAAATTGACAAACGCATCGTCTTTCAGCGGACGGCGTTCAGGCGACAATGTCTCACGAAAAGGTGACTTTTTAAAATGTGTATTGTTCGAAAATGGTGTGTCGCCTCGTGAATGCCATTTCGCAAGTCTTTTTTTGCGATTTGCGACGTCCGCTCTAGTGTTTCGTTATATGACAGCGTCTATTTCTAAGTTTCTTCGAAATTTCAAACATCATTAAATATGAGAATATAACACGATACTAATTCTTTATATTAATTTTTCAACTCTACGTGAAAAACTCTTTTTTTATAATAATTAATTTCTATCAGAGAATGGAAAAGTTTGAAACACAATTTACTCCGTATAATATGTACCTGCGTTGCGAATCGGAGTTCTCTTGGCCGTATACGAACTCGTACATACACACACTATTCGTTGTATGTAACATAACACAATGCGGCCAGACTGGATGCGAAGCCGCGACCTTGGGCCGGTTATCTGGTCATCTTCTGGTGTGTGCTTCTTTCTGTGCTGTTGCCGTACTGGTCTTGTCGTCGCCGCCGATGCTGTTGCTCTTGGATTTCGCTCGGACTTTCCGCGAATATGGAAATGAAGATTCGCCACTAGGAAATTTAGATTCGTGCGTGGAAATACAGGTAGTCCTCGACTTACGGCGGAGATATGTTCTTGAACCTCGGTCGTATGTGGAATCCATCGTAAGTCGAATCTGTATAATTTTTTTTTTTTCGGTAGTTCTACTTATTTTTAATAATACAACAATGAAATAATAAATAAATAACATTTGAAAATCTTTCACTTTTTTGATACATCATTTCAAATTTTTGTATTCCTTGATTAATTAAATTAAAAGCAGCAGCCATTTCTTTCAATACGATTTTTTTAACAGTTCTACATTCCTTCATATTTTTTTCTCACATCCGCTTGAGATTTGTCATTCAATTTAAAAAAAATATATATTATTTTTTTTCGGTTGTAAGTATTACTAACTGTCGTAAGTCGAGGACTACTTGTATTGGTATTTATCTTTTTTTGATGCATTTAAATTATAAAGTTTCGTTAAATAATGAAATAACTCTAAATATTGCGATGATTTACTGCCGACAATTATTTGATTAATTGAAATATTTCGTGCTGGTCACATATTAATGTATATAATTTTCATTGTATTATGGATTTACGATATAAATGTACTCTTCGAAATCTTATCTATAAAATATATAAATCTTCTTAGCGTGAGCAT
>JAOXNN020000006.1:3251583-3310038 GCA_028571205.2 Hydropsyche betteni
GCCCCCCGCCGTATCCCCCCCGGTTCGCGCCCCGCCGGTGCATATATCCCCGCCCCGCCCCTGCGCCGGACACTTTCGGTTTCGGGCGTTCACCGACGGCCGCCCCTGACAGTGGACGCACTCTTGCGCCGTGTGTGTGTGCACACATGCATCGGAGATAATAATAATATTGTGGGTGCTAGTTCGGTCCGACCGCGGCGCGGCCGTGTGTGTGTTTTCGTCCGTTTTTCGAGCTTGTCGTCGGCCGTTCCGGTGAGTATGCGTTGTTTACGTTTTTCGGTTTGACGGGCCGCCGGGGGTGGGTTTTCGATTTTTCCGGAGATTTTCGCGTTTGGATGCAACGCTTGTTGTTTGCGTTTCGCTTTTGTCGACGTTTGCAAATATGTCGTGTGTAATGATTCATTGTTCCGTGCGATTTGATCGTATTGTGTTCCGTTGAGGTAGGTTAAGTCGAACTTGTGCGAATACATGTTGTGAAATCTATTTGTGTTTATTTATTCGGTTCGTATGTTTTTCCATTATCTATTTTAATATTTTCTGAACATATTTTAATATCAGTAAATTTTCATGATATTTTTTTCGCTAATTTAAATTTCACTTCATATAAATTATTAATCGAAATTCCAATTCATTCCATTGACCGTTTCGTAAACAATTAGTTTATTATTCACTTTCACTCTTACGACGATTCTGATTATAAATAGAATGGCCATTAATGATCTATTTCGATTAACAAAAAGTGTTTAAATTCATCGATAATGTTTCCATTCAAATGAATTACAGATGCATAGCGTTGTTTATCATAATACAATTTAACGACGCTAATGTATTTTAGATCAGTCTCGTCAAATTTAGAGTCAATCGATTTGACGGAATGTCAAATGAATGTGATCCGTCTATGTCTGGAGTTTTGTAATCTCATTGTGCAATGACCCCAATTAGGAATATTCCGTCGCATTATCGATCTCACACAAAATAAAAAACGTTTCATTACATCGCGAAAATATGTATATTGCATATTATATGCGCGATTCGTTTTTTCAAAGGATTTTTACCATCTTTGCGATCTTCATAGTCGACACGTGAAAAAACTTCAAATTGAATCCACTAGCGAAAAAATATATTTTCGGATTTATTTTCTCGACGACGTCAATTCCAGACGCGCTCGCTATCTTCGCGTTCAATAAAGTGCTCACAAAAAGGTTTTATATATGTATGTATGTATGCATATAAACTTTTTTTTATTTTGATTCGTTGAAAAAGGGCCAAGTTTTCGAAACGAAAAATCAATAAGTATCGGCGGAATCGCGATAAATTAAAATATCATAATACAGAACGGATATGTGTTTATCATCGTTCCAATCGCCATGAACTTGCGGTTAATTCAATGTATGTATACATTTGTATAGAGAATATATGCACCGAAGCACTAGTAACCTCATGCCGCATGACAATTGCGCTAGCAATTAAAACATAGTAGGAAGCGTCATTGTTTCAACGAATTTCAATTGCAATCGTTATACAAGAGCTCGAACGCGAGAATTATTATCGTAACGTACGCTCCAGTAACCTCGCGATAGGATCATAACGAAACGTACTTATTGAAATCGATTTTCGATCATTCAAGTTAAACATATGTTGCATTCGAAAGTGCCACGGCGGCGCCGCATTGCCGTGTCATCGAAAATAACACGACCAGAAAAGAAAGGGTTTCACCCCTCTTGTCTAGCCCGTCCGGTCTTGCTATGAAAACGGTCTATGTGCGATGCATTGTCTGAGCCCGCAGACGCGCGTTGTAAACGCATAAAATGTAAAATAACACACGGTATTGCCTCTTTATTCTGTGCGTCGGGTTACGGAGTTGTTTTCCTTCTCTTCATTGTCGCCGTTCTAAAAAGTGCACCTATTGACCCTGCGGAGTAGCCGCCGCGAAGATGTTTCAATGGCGGCGTGAGAAAGGTTTTCGCTAGTGCAAACGCACATGAGAACCGACGTATATTTGCATGTGTTATTCGATTCTATGAAACGATTTAAAATTTTCATTTTCGAAAGTGTTCTTAGGAAAATTTTGAAATGTCTTTTTTAAAGCGATTCAGCATCCCGAGCGTGTCATTCAATGCGATTTTTTTCTTTACAACGCTGACGTGATGTCACGTATTTCTGGGAAATGTCATATGAATGACCGAATGACAATTGCTCGTTGCATTCGCCGGCAATCGCATCGTCTCTATCCTTGGCTTCGGCATCATTGGCATCATTGTGTCGCTTGCAGCACGCCGAATTTATATTACATACACATACGCGGCAGATAGAAGTATTGTAATGGTCTGTTGTCGAATCAGTAGCATTGACCTCTATATGTATTTTTGTTGTGCGTCATTGCGGTAAACGTTCACCTATTAACCAGTCGTGTCGGTGACCCATATATAGTGGTTTCAATTAAATCGCACTATGCGAACGATGCACTTTTGTCGGTCAGGCTTTTAGTATAGTCGTAGGTTTTCCAGGAAATTCGGTGTTTGAAGTTTTTGCGATTAGATATGAATACGAAATAGGAAAAGTTGGCGTATTTGATTATTTTGTTTTTCGTTACTGATGTTGCTGTATGTACTCTTTGTTTCGTTTCGACTGTTAGATAATTAAAAATTTTCAATTAACAGTTCGGTCGGTTCACTTTCGCGCACTTTCACCGATTGAAATGTCGAACAATCGACGCGCCGACTCGTCCGCCGTGAATTCCATTTCAGAATTGACATACCGTAAAAAGTGTGTAATTATGTATTTAATTGAATCGTTTTTTTTTTTTTGCTGTCAGTTAATCGTTGGATTCTTTTCAACCATGTTGGCTTGCACAACAACAATTCTGAGATATAATGTTGATATATGTGTGTTTATTTAAATGATAAAATATTATATTTATTATGAGATTTTATGTACTTCTTATAATTGCGGTTTCATTAAATATTGTTGGTACGAACGTTATTTCATTAAAATAAATAAACTTATTCGAAAAATGAATATTTGTCAGCGATGGATGACCTAGTTGAAAGTATTGCAATAATGTGACAAGATTGCCAAAATTTTCTAATAACTGCTATATCAATAATACACAATGTGTTCGGAAAATCAGTAGAAAAATATGAAATTTCATAAATTAAAAACACAGTTGTGTTATTTTTGCGCCGATAAGAAAAAAACGATTTGAATCTTCGATCTTCGAGTTTGACTCGTATTTGACTCGAGAAACAAACCTTTTCCAATTCATATTACACACAGAACAATCGATCCGACACGAACCGATGCGTTTTGCAAACGTCTCAATATAATAACATCACTGATGCGTACCGGACCCATCCCGTCGATCGGCGATTGAGACATTAACCGCCAATGGTACACCCTTTGATTGGGTGCCGCCCATCAGAGCGGAGCGATGCTCAAATGCATCGAGCTTCATCGAAACCGGTGTCGCGTTGACACTACATACTGTGTTATTGTGCAAGTGAAATCCGCGATAAGATAAGCCCCGTTGCGATAACGGGCTGAGTATTGTGTTCTGTGCAGCGTATGTGGGTCACCCACCTCGTCGGTATCTCTATTCGGCGATATCTCGTTTATGGTGTGTGCTTTCTTCTACTGTGGTCTGTGGTATTCGGTGGTTTGTGGGTTTTGTGGAAAAACGGTTGTTGGCCGGGTGCTGTGAAGGTAAAGAGACTTTTCTTTCATTCGGGTTGAAATATTGTTTTTTTTTTAGATTCGAACATATTTTCGCATTCTGTATTACGTCTATTATAGAGCAAAACTTTGATATGAAGTGAAAATAATTGTTAAGATGGAGATCAATACTAAGGTTGTTTGTATTTACTTTTTATTTTTTCCGATTATTAGTGAATATTGTGTGTTATCCGAATTCCCAGAAAATGGGTTATTTTGAATTTATTCGAGAGGATTTGGTGAGATTATGCCCCTCAGTCATGGCGGGGCGATCTGATTTAAAAATACTCCACTGCCGAATTTAAACAGAATGGAATTTTAGTTTTTTTTTCTTATCAAAATCTAGTTTATTTATAAAATTGTGAGTTTGGTACATTTCCGAGAAAATAGGGATGGAAGATAATATCTGGAGACATGCTTTCATGCGATTTTCCCGGAAAATTTTCTATGTAAATTTGATACCCTTTTCTAGCTTAGCCGGAACATAAATAGGTCTACCTATTCGCAGTAGTATAGATGAGGATGTATGTGACAGGAATAATGGCGAATTTCCCCTACGTAATATATGATTCGTTATTCGGGTCCGCTTTCGCGGGGCGGTTTTATACGCAGACCCGAAATTTCACAAACTCCCAAAACTGTTACGAATTGCTTTCGACAAGCAAAAATATTTTCATTCGGCGATCAACGAACTATGCAAAACCTCAAATCCGCCGCCACACTGCACCGAATTCCAATCGAAACGGGAAACGCGTGGGCCGACTCGGAAGCGATCCCGCCACGTGCACTACGCACATTTCGGGTGACATTCAAAACTGACATTTCGACCTCCAGCTTGCGGTCGATTTTTTCTCGTTTGCGACGCCTCCGTCGCACTCGGTGACGCCATAGTACACCGCGTGTGTTGTTGCGGTATGGCGAGATGTACCCCCTAGTGTTTTTGTTTTTGTCAGTGCGCATGTTCCGGTACGTGCACCACGTGACCCGCGCGTGTCCAAGGTCGCACTCTCGCTGCAACGGTGCACTCTCTCGTTGCATCGGTGCATCGATCCGTAGGCGTTTCGAATGCACTCCGTGGCCTCGAAGAAACCTAGTGGTCTCCGGTTGCAGTTGTTATTGTGTGTGTTGATCGTGGTGTAGTGAAGTTTTTTTTTTTTGATTTCGCGATAGATTTGGATTTCGAAAATTTAATTTTTACTGTGCGGTCTGATGTGTAGATGGTATTTTTGTTTATTCAATCGAAATTTCGACGTTTGGTTCAATTGGAAAATATATATTATATAAATTCATAATTTTTTTTTTATATGAATTTTAGTGAAAAACTGATGTTTTTCATTTTCATCGGCGTGCGCTTTGTTTTTTTTTTTTTATTTCCCAACAATGCTGATGCAAATTTAAACATCTAGCCGGATTCTAAAAGTTTAACGAGACAGTAAAATGATCCATCTCCGGTTTGTTTGGATTTTTTTTTATCACATTGTATTATTCGATTTAACGAATCGTACCAAATCGTACGATTAACTTCAGAATATTGAACGTTTTAGTGTGCTGTTTATTTTAGATGAAAATTGCCTATACGTTTTTCTCGCACTATTATAGAATTGAATGTAACCGTCTTTAAAACGTTTATTTGTTCAACTGTCGTTTAAAAACTCGAAAATGGGCAGTTATGCTCATCGTTTCTTGTAAGTTTTTGTTTTATTTATTTATTTTGGCATGATGCTACTTTGCGTGGGTTTCGTACGGGCGATTTTGGCTCAGTAATGTCGAGGACCTGTTTTACCTGTCCACTAGTTAACAAGAAACGCTGTTACAATGTGAGCAAACAAAATTGTGCGTTTTTCACCAACACGCCCTATTTGCATTCAATCGCGAATGCAACAAGAAGGAAAAAATCTGGAAATTCTGTTGCGGCTATCAATTTAAAATATTATGCATGCGCTTACATTTAAGTGCTCGCAAATAAGTGAAAAAAGTATAAACGTATTGTGATGTGTTGTTGCTTTTATATTCGATCCGTCCTCGGCCCACGCTCAGGACGAATTTGAGATCCTCATCATTTACGACGATGAATTTGCGAAATTCCCGACTGTCATTCGTATTTCGCGATGAAATCCCTCACGAATCCGCTTTGATCTTTTTTGTGCGTTATTTTTTTTTTTCGCGGAATCGGAATGTATTAATTCTCGCGCGGAGCCTGAAAAATTGCATAAAAGAAGCCTTTTAAGTAAAAACAAAAGCTGCACATTGTTGTCTTCTCCCTCATCATTAATTTTGTAAAATGTACTTAGCCATTAGCGGTTGCTTTTTGTTTAACGATTTTGAAAATTTGTCATTGTTTTGAATTTATATCTTTAATATTATACAAATTGCACTGGTGTCGCTGATTTATGAATATGTACAAATATAATGATTAGTTGATCAAAGCGATAACATATAGTAATTATAGGTAGTTTCCTCGTTTTACGTAAGTACAATATAACATAATGTGAATCAACATAAACAAGTCATAAGTCAATGCCGTTGCCAATGCTATATACTTTTTGTGATAATTTCCATATTGAATTGTGATCGCCGTTACCTTTTGTATTATATAAAGTTTAAACTTTACTTTAATTCCATGTTTAATATAATGAAAACAAACGGGCATTTTGTTTTTGTCGGAATAATGTAATGAAGTTTGTTATTATTCTTTTAATCGATATTTATGAGAATAGTTTTGTCTGTAAGCTCACGGTCACGTGTTCTCGTTGCCTTCTAGGAAAAATATTCCGAATTCATGTCTATGCGGCATCCGAGATATTTATTTTCGCTCCATCGGTCGATGTAAAAATAGCCAAGCGTACCATCCCTTAGTCGTTTCGATTCGCCGTCATGTCTAGCGTAAAACAAAAAGGTTATCTACCCACTATGTCCTTTCGGCGTATGTTGCACACACACGTGGGTGTGTGTCGATCCTGCGCGTGTGCGTCCAACGCATATATAACACATTTCTAAGCACTCGAGTTTCGTATCAGACTAATCGGTTCTATTCACACTAAAAAAAAATTCCACCCAATTCGATCGAGTTTGCATCAATATAACATTTTTTCAAATCTGTGCAAATCGAAACATTATTTCCGAAGCGTGTTCGCTCCGTTCGATGCGCCTGCTATTTTTACGATAGCATTCACCAGTAAATACTACACACCGCCGAACGAGCCGCAGTAAATTCGCTGATATACAAACAATTAATCCGCACATACACACGGTCGAAGTACACATAAAATTTGCAGTGGTGTGCGCGCGCGCGTCCCACTCAGCAGCGGTTATCGACTCGGCCGTACGGCGGCGCAACGAGCGCTCAGTTGCGCGGGTCATGGACGGGGAAACACTGCCGCCACCACCCCACGTTTCCCGCCCACTTTCAAACCGCCTGCAGGCTGGCCGCCCGCAGCACGCAAGGGACGTCCCTTACCCTCGGACGCCGGTTTCTGGACGCCTCTGACGCGTACGGTCATAGTTTTGTCAGTTGGTAATTCTGATTTTGATTTTTTATGGGTCGTTGTGTTTTGTAAAGGGTTTTTTGAAATTTTGAATTATATCATTTTCGTTTGATATATTACGGTTTTGTATAAAATTTCAACTTCGACCTTTGCTTTTCATAACGCGTTCGAAAATGCGACCCGATATTTGAATTTATGCCAAAAATCGTTCTCATTACACTGACAAACTTGGCATTGGAACGAATCTTTTCGTATACACTTGTGGGCGTGCATTCTTTTAATATGCACACTTTATATTATTTAATATTGTACTTATTCTTTTATACGCACACATACGAACTCAGACACCCCGATGCGAATGTGACGACATCTATTTGGCCGAACACAATGGTTGCATTAACGTCGAGAATAGTTCTTTGGCCGAGGCACTTCCTCTGGACGCGTCTCGTTCCTCTTCAATACACTCGGGATTTAGATTTTGTGCACAATGCCACAGAAGAAAGTATTTATTTTAAAATTTAGATATGAAACGTTGAAAATTTACATTTCCTTTTACAAAATTTCGTGGACGATTTAACGAAATTGGCGGTAACAGCACTCCTCCGACCGCTCTTCTGGTTTAAATTTAGTCGGTTCGTTGCAGAGCGCGGAGTAGGGGAACGACTCGAATGCACGTGGGGAGCCTAACTGTGTTAGTGTTTCGCTCTAGAATAATTTATTTATAGTCAGCCGACGACGATTCCGAAATATACGACCCGACCAGACGGATTCGCTTCTAGAGTTCAAACGGACGACGGCAGGAAGCGGATTTTTGCCTCGGACGATTGTGAAAGTGCGTTCCGGTCCGGCCGTTTTCAGTTGCTGGGGCCTCGTGTGTTGGTTTTCTCTATTGACCGTTCACTCTGTGCATGAATGTGGTGTTTTGTAACTTTAAAGTTTATTTTCGAACGGAAATCGGCTACGGCACTTCCCGCTCTTCTGCCGCTTTCCAACATAAATATTAACAGGATCCGAGGCAGACGTCGTCGACAATGTATGCATTAAACGCGTCGTCGACTTTTTTATTCGTTCGGGTAAAATGGAAAAAACGTATTTTGTTTTCATTCGTATGCTATCGGCTTTGTTGGTTTTCGTATACGGCGTAAATCGAGGCTATAATGGCGATGGATATGTGGGTATTGAAAATTTACATGTTATTGATTACATAAAGTATCATTTTAATGTGATATTGTAATTTGTCGTTTTATAAAAACGTTGAAACCATTTTGATATATAATATGTTAACGAGTTTTTAGTCTATTTTTATAGAAATTTCTTTGAGAATAAGTTTAATTTATTTTAGATACGAAAACGTAACGGTGTATGAAAATTCCATTAAATAATACGTCCTACATAATCATTCATAGAGAAAATTGAAAAAATACGATTTCCCTCTCTACATAATTAAAAACATAATTTTCTCTCCACAAAACTCAGAAAAACTGAAAAACCATTATTTATATAAAAACCTCAAACCTTCGATATCACCCAGGGTGCAACATTCTCGGCGTTATGTCAGCCGTGACACAATTTTGTTCGGTTGTGTCAAAAACCCCATACAGCAGTCGGCCGAGTCGACCAGTGAGCCACTGGGTCATCGCCGAAAACGGGCCAGCGAGGGTTCAGTGCACTGCACCGGTGCAGTTCAATGTCGTTCATGCAGTTGCATTCGTTTGGGTTATTTCGTTTTTTTGATTATGGTTTTTTAATCGGGTATGTTGATGAGGTGTAGTGTTTTTTTGGCTTGAAACTGACGTGGGCGTTAATTAAGTTGCAATTTGATGTTGCCGATACATTTGAAATCATTGGTGATTTGTTAAAGTGTTCAAATGTACTTTGAGATTTTTATTTTTCATTTTTCTGTCGTTGATTGATTGAAATTTAATAACAATCGATCGTTTGTTCGAATAAGTTTTCAATTTTAATGAAGTGTTTGCAGTTCAATATTGCTGAGGCAGTTACATCCGAAAACGATTTGGTTAATTGTTCAGTTGTGTTCAATAATTTAGTTTTTTAGTTGAAAAAAATTGGATATTTTTTTATCCGTTGTATTTTTTTTAAGGGAAATGTTTTTTGATTCGAAGTCGATTTGAATACTAAATAGTTTTTATGTAATTGACGTATTTCGTCAATGTGTACTAGTTGTAACGAATAGATGGCTCTGTGATTTGAAATATAATATTATACATATATTCTGTTGTGATTAGATTTTTCTAGTAGTGGTTTCTTAGATGTTTCAATTTTACATATAATAGCGTCCTTTGATGTTTTTTTCAATCTATTCTTCGAAAAAAAATAGTGGACATGCTTTTACATTCTTTCTTTGAATAAGTGTTCTTTGAAGTAAGTGGACATCAAATTTCTCGATGTTTCTTCTTTATAAATTCTCCTCAGTTTTCAATTTCACAAAATTGAAAAAATAAATATGAATAATAGCAAAAGTATTGCCTTATATACTAGATATTTCCCGCGATATGCCTAGCGCCACCGAAATACAGTAGGACGTCCACAACAAACGGGATTGTCGGTTTCTTCTCTGCAATGTTGTGTGTGGATTCTTTTCTCCTTTTCGTACGTGTCGTGGGAATTCGGTCGTGTTCAGATGGCCGAGGCACGATCTCGCGCGGTTTCATAAAAGAGAAAACAGCGTAGATTATTTTGGTGTTGTATTATATTGTAATGGATGCGGTGTAATGGATATGTGTTGTTTGTTTATAATCAACGTTCGAGTTGTATTAGATGGGAAATTTCCTTCGTGGCTCATGCTGACATGTGTGTTTGTTGAAAATTTTATTTTTTTCCTGAACTCAATACATATCGAAGCCCAAACTCTATTTAAATAGTAAAAGCACTTAACATAGATTGGCTTGTTTTTTTTGGCTACTTAAAAGTATGCAAATGCGTTGTTTTTCAACTCCTTTAATGTTGTTGTAGATCTAATAGTCGTGAAGTAATTGATTTTCAATGCAAATCGTTCATTTTCTACTATTCATATGAATATTTCATAGCTCGTGCAACTATGAATAAAATTTATGTTCATCTCTAACTAATATTTTATTTAAACCTGTTTATAAAAGTATATATTGAGAAACAATCCAATAGTTGTAAGGAAAGCTGCGGTTCACCGCAGACTGATTACATTGACTGAAAGCTAAGTAATCTTACAAACTTCACGGAATACGCTCCGAGCACGTATTAATACCGAAAATCTTTGCTTCGTAGTTACGAATTCTACACAGATACACCCAAACGCCGCCGAATTGTAATGTTCAAAATTTCTACTCGAAACACTCAAATTATCCGCACGATTGTATATTTAGTATCACAAAATACTCTGCTATTCAGTCTTACATACGTATTTATGGGGCAGATTTCCGACGCCGTGTATAAATTAGATTCAACTCGTATCGGCTAGCACTTTTACGATCTCTCCCTATGTCGTGCGTATAAATGCCAGCCTGCGTACGAAATAGGCTACGATTAAAACTTTACGATTAAAGAGGTCCTCTCAAGGTGGAACGCTCTCGACGCGTATTTTTCCACGCGTTCAGGTTTATTTCGTCGACATTTCGCACCAAGGCCTACTCTTCCACGGGTTCAACCTTCGCTTCGAGATTTCAGCTCCACGCACATTCGCCACGATAATGATTCGACGATCTTGTCCGTTTCGATAGCCTCGTGTCGACCTCGGAGGTGAAATCCTCCAACTGTTTCCAGACTCCGATCGGACCTTCACAAGACTTCGCATACACCCTGATTGTGTACGACGTTGTTTTATTTTCAGTTTCTAGATAAGTTTGTAGACGTCTCGGGCATGTTACGCTTTTACGATCGATCGATACGCTATGCAGTTGAATTATGCACGTTGGCTTTTAATGTCACGGTTTAGTGCTGCATTGACGTATGCGCAACTGTTGTATATTATATTATACTTGAATGTATTCTGTGATTATATATGATATATTTATAACACTTGTTTCGCGTTTTCCAAATGCATTTCATTTACAATCGACGACCCACAATTTCGTGAACCTTTTTTGAAGCAAACAGATCGTTTACCAAGTGTTTCTACTGCGCAGGGTGACCATATTTATGAGGAGTCTTTACGGGCGGTCCGCAAAAAATGTACTAAAAAAATTGTGTTGCACGTCGTCAGAAATATTTAATATTATTGCTTCTGTTTTCATTATTTTTTTCGAATTAATATTTTTAAAAAGATTTTTATAATTGTATTAAAATTTAAATTAAATTAAAATAGGTATTTTCCGTGTTTTTTTAACTGATTGGTGGTGTCTGGACTAGTCGAATTTTTATATATGTAGGAACATTTTTACATATGTAGACAACGAGACGAATCAAACAATTTTACAAAAACAACGGGATGATCGCCAATCTCGAAAAAAAAACAAAAAAACGGGACTGTCCCGGCCAAAACGGGTCATATAGTCACCTTATTTCTAGTCATTTCGTATATAATAGAAGAGAGGCCGTCGAAACACAGTACTTGCCGGTCACGTTCGCTTGCGCTGCACAAGGACACGTTTCAAGTTCCCACGGAACACTGACAATTCCACGTCGTCTTATCCGTAGCCTTATGAAAAACGATTATATTCGATATCAGTATGTTGACCTCAAACTAGATTTACATATCGAACTGGTCGCTTTTCTCCCCCTTCGTGTTTTTCCGCACTAAAATTATTTATGTTGTGCTCGATTTGTCGCCGAAAAACTCGCACAATTAGATAAGACGAGCTCGCTTTCGGCTAATGGTGTATCCGGGTAACCTTGGCCATATTACAAAACATTATCTGCGGCAAAGTTCGTTCCCACAGCGTCGTTGGCGAAAATTAATGTCCCTTGTTTCCTGCGAAAATCGTTTTGTTTTTCCGTGTTTGTTGCGAAAACCGCAACTCGACTGATTTCTCCCGCTTAACTAGTGTTTCTCCGCTATTTATTCTACCACTTTAGCTCGTACCATTAATTATGATTAATCTTTGTTTTATGCACATTGATCTGTTTTTTTTTTCTTTTTGTACGAACATTAAAAATAGACACTTATATCATTCGATTTATTATTTATGAGAAACCGCACTCGGGGGACATTTAAGCGAGGACGCGAGGTTTCCCGGAATCGCGAGAAATGTAAAATCGCGACGTGCTATCACTGCTCAGAATGAATGATGATGGCATGAAGCATGCGAATCTGCTTTCAATTTTTTAGTCTTGTTTGTCGTTGGATTCGTGCGATGATTTCAGAATTTGCATTCCATATGTATTTCACGACATGCGATCCGATATTGGCACCGATAAATATTTTTTATCGTCATCCCTAAAAATCTGTTTGAGACGTCATCCGTAGCTTTTAGATATATGAACACAGAGACAATAAATACCATTCACACAAATAGATTAAAATTAACTTTAAATGGTTTAGTTATCATCGTAATTTTCAGTTTCATATATAGGAAAAAATGAGGAAGACACATTGATCAATACTATTATGTATCGTTGCCATCTGAACCGTATTCAATGTCCATCGAGCAGATTGATTTATTATTAAATTTTCACTAGACCAATGGTGCTTTGAAACCGTCTTGATTATACATTGTATATACTTATAGATTATCGATCGAAAAATTCACACAATGGACTGAACTATTACATCATACCCCTCAAAAAAAACCAAGATATTAATTTTTCTTTTTATCCACAGGTCGGCAACGTCTGCGGACCACTGACCAACACCGCTGGCCAACACGACGAAGGTAAGCCGATTTACATATCGTATTCGCACACGAACGCCGTTCTGTTTCTCAACGCCGGGGAACAATCGTCGACGCACTCGTCTGTTCTGCAACAGTCGCGAGATGATGATGACATTGAATTATTTAAATCGCCGGAGCGGGTAATGGAATGCAATTCAACTTGCGAGCTGCAGTCCGGCCGGGTCTTCTCGTCCTCGGCGTTCGGTCTCGTTGCACGGCTCATAAAGCGACGCTTATTCAAATCGTATTATTAGAGACCGTTTAATAGCCGATGCATATTTAGATCGAGTCCTAGATACGCGTTAGTGCGTACGGCTCGGACGTTTCCGTTGAAGATGGCCGCGTTTCGATGGGTTTTCAGATTTGATGACGGTGTCGTCAATGCCAAAGTTCATGTGTGCCAACAAACCCAATTAGAATGTCTATCGCTGCAAATAATGCTCGTGCATTCGCGAGAGCACTTCGTTTGATTTATCTGTATTCGAAATGCAAAAGGTTATCGTCTTTTCGCAACTGCGAGCCAAACATCTCGTTTTAAATATTGAAATTAATCATTCGTTTTAATGGGTGTTCGATTTCTATATCTAGACTATAGCAATATTTAATATCAGGGCATATTACTTTTTTATTTCGATTTCGAATCCATATTACTTCTTAATGTCACTTTACGTTATGATGTTATTAATCTGCTTTCATCGCATCTAACACTTACCTAATTTCGGTGATCCTCTTCCGTACACATTTTTTTCATTAAGCTGAGATTATTAACTTTCACGGTAACACATATCGGGGAACTGGGCGAGCGTAAAAGTGGGACACGACGACGTATACTAAATCGCTCCTCTCTTTTTCATTTCCCAGCGAGATTTGAAAGTAACAGCGGTCTCAAATGGGGTCACCTTTCTCGAGTCCAGATCGGCTCCTTCCAACTCCTTCACACAACACCAGCTCACATCTGTGTACTTTGGACGGGTTTGCTTCTATCCGTTTAAATGGGTCGTGTTGAAATGGAGCGGCGCTCTGCCCTACGTGTAATATGAAGCAGTATTTCGTGATAGTTTATCGCGTTGGATTTATAAGCGTTTCAAAAGGTCGCTTGCACAACGTACGTCATCAGTCATCGTCTTTATCGTTTCGTTTTTGGTTTTGTATCTCCCGTTGGGTATTTCAGTGCATCGTGTAATAAAACAGCGTACACGTATCGCGTATGAAACTCATTAAACCTGCTTGTCGCTGTCCTCGTTCTTATGTATTGTAGTTTATTCCCATCGAAAGTGCCCGAACAACCTAAATATCAAGGTTTGTCTTTTAAAATGTATTCGCGTACTCTTATTAACCCTCAGAAAAAACGTGCACGAGACCCTCATTTGATTGTGACCTATATTTATGATTGTTGAAAACCCGACCTAGTTATGTATTGCAAAAATGATTTGTTCTGAACTATTTTTTCTATCTACTAAATAAATGAGTTATTTTGGCACTTCTTCGCTTGATTTATTTATATCTAATGTATAATATATTATGTTTAGCGACTGATTACTTATTTTTTACTTTCTTCTATATTCTATTTATTGTTATCATTTATTATTTGACGAAAAGCATTAGCTTAAGTACAGACTATTTCAAATTCATTTCCGAATCGGCCGATTTAATACAACTACAATATAAGAGGATTAAATAGCAGTGCCACATATGAATATTGTACCGAATAATATTTTTTGAGAGATCGGTCGTGCGCCATCATCATCGGACGTCAGCGCTGACACACTTTCTCGTTCCATTCGGTGGATTGAAAAAAAACTACAATCACTTTCTAAAAAAAATAAAAATCGTTTACAATGAGCTAGAAACTGGTACCATCTGTTGGTCCACGACGTCTAGCAGCATCTAGTATCTAAAGCCAAGGCCGCTGAGTTTACCGACCATAAATGAACTCGCCAATCTGTATACAAATTATGCAATGGCCGAGTCAGAATAAGAACAAGCTCGTTCAATTTATTTTTGCAGTTTGTGGTTCATCGAAATTATTTATTTTTCACTGAGCGAGTGTACTCTATCGTGTACGAGTCTTTCGATGTGGTAATTTTATCTGAAAACATTTTCATTTAATTGTAATGTAAATAGATGTGTCCATGTCGCGCTCTTATCGGTTATATTTATTTAAAAAAAAAATGTAGGATAACATATAATATATGTATTACACTTAAGTTGATTTACGTAAGAAAAATAAGTGAAATTCATAAAAAGAAAATTGGATTATGTTCTAATTCTCAGTTCGTTAAGGTGCATTGTTATTTTTATTAACGAACGAAACGTTTCGCATTTATAAAATATTGTTTTATAATTAGATTGCTGATGATAAAGCTATATAATATATAACTAACTTTGCATAAAAAAATATCGTAAATCAAGCGGATTAGTTAGTTAAGTCAAAATAATGTTATGCTGACACCCACAATTTATTAGCTAACATCAACCAAACTAAAGTGGATCGAACGGCCGAGTTCGTTCATTTCTGTCTTGGATTTTCAACGGTTTTCAATTTAGATTTTACATAGCGTACAAACAAATGCTTTTCTCATGGAAATAATATAATACCTGTGTTTGTCCTTAACACCGCCTATCTGAATATGTTATCTGGGTCTGGTAAACAGGCATAGCAGCAGCCAGACCTTCATGCATTTAACGTGCATACGATAACACTGAAGCATATCACTTGTGGACTGTAAACGATGTATCTCACGACAACGATCGAGAACTATAGAAAAAAATACATAAATATACCGACGAGCAGCGCATTTCCAATGATAATTTTGTATTACGACAGTAGATATTCTATGAATTCTAAGATTCCGTTAGTAATATTATCATTTAAATAAACTGTTTTGAACCATTACTTATCTTTATTACTATATTATAATTAGAATTGTAATAGAATAATAGAATATACACTATTTTCATATCATTAAAATAATTCGAAACGATAAAAGGGCGCCAGAGTCAATGATATGATTACATAAAAAGCCAGATTGTGACATTATTTATGAAAGTCGTTTCTTATTTATTGTACGTTTTTATATATTACGTAATTATATATTAAAAATTAAATCTATGCAAAAATATTTTATGACCGTTCCGTTGCGAAAATTCGATGCCCGTTTGTTATATATAGAGGATAATGTATAGGCCCGATGTTAATAACATAATTGCCTTCAGCGACGCATATATGTGACGTATTGCATAAGTCAATAGAGACGCTTTCCCAACGAACATGCAGCCAATGGACACTTTTTTACAAATTTGAACGAATGTATACCTTATTGCATACACGTTAGGTAGAGACGCTATTCCCTGTTACATAAATCAATAGATACGTATATTGCGTTCAAGTTTATCGCTTTTTATTTCATGAGCATGATATTATAGACGTTAAATGTATACGCATAAAGACCATATTAGAATAATTTTTAACAATTTTATAGTATATATTAAAAAAAAAAAAGAGGAACGCGTAAGCTGCTGCTAGCGCCGGGTTATCGTGACTGAGTTGTTAACCAGGATGGATCCGGTTCAAATCCCGGCGGAGACTGCCTTTTTAATTCGAAAAAATAATCGTATCGACGTTTTATTTTAAAATCGCGAGCGTCATTCGAACGACATACGAACTGACAAACGAACGAGCGAACGAACTCACGGACACACACAGAAATCCGCTATTATACATAGGGGATAGGCGATAAATATATTTTCAATATGTTGAAGCATACGTAATTATTGGCAAATGTTGCCGAATTTCCCACATTTCTTTAAACGGACCGATAGCGCACGAACGTACGCAGCCCGGAAATCTTTAAGCATGTATCAATAAGCTGTAATGGCTGTATAAAGAGGAAAACCCAATAGCAATAACCGACAATAAACTGGTCGCTGGCTCATAATGCCTTCCCTCGACCCTCCTTCGCTTTCGAGATAAGTAGCGTGGAAGCCGAATTTCTCGTTATCGGAAAAACTCGGACCTCTGGCTATCGGGCACATAAAACCCAACGTCAATTACTGTACAACTTCCCGTTCGAGGTGAGCGTCTGAGCGATAAAGCGATTGTTTCTCTTAACTAAATCGAAATCGGACCGTTTCTGTTCCTTGTTTAGACAACCCTTTTACTGGTAGGTTTGGTTGCATTTCGTTGTGATATAAAGAATAATTGCGTTTGTGCTCGAGCACTTTTGCGAAAGGTCTGGTGTGTTTTTTTTTTGAAAATTTCTTATTATAAAATCGATATATTTCTTTCTATAATTTGCTTTATATTATATAATAGCTTTAAGCATTTTTCTGTTTGATTTATTTTTTGTGGTAGTTAAATTAAGGTAACCCTCAAACAGTTGAATGTTAAAATTATTCCTTGCAGCATGGTTCCAAGTCTGCAATTAGTAGTTATGACGTCTATTCATTTATTGACCGCGCTACTAAATTACTTAACTTCAGTGAACTGAACAAAGCTCAATCGGTAACCAGAATTGATGTTTTTTGGTTTAGTGAGGCGATATAATAAATAGTAAAATACGTCTCGATAATCAACTAAGCTATCTAGTTATCATTTTTTTATCAAAACACGTTCACATGTAGACATATTATAAAATTGATTTACATGGGAAAATTGATGTAAATATACCTAATCGGAAAAAATGTGTCAATGCGTTATAATTAAATAGGTAGGTATAATATTTAGAAATTTTTCATATTTTCTTTGACCGTCTTATATTATACATGTCGGGATACAGTGGCGAAAAATATCTTCACATATTTTACGATTTGTATAAAATGCAGAGCGCGGAGTGTTTACAGGAACGCCTTTGTCGACAGTGTAAGAACACTGAATCAGGTCGTCGCGATTAACTTTTGACCCGGTTCTTGAAAAAAACCTTTTTGCCAAATCCGTCGACAAGAATTAGATGATTCAAAGTATAATAATACGATATATAAATCAGTATATTCACGAAGTACACATTCAAACCGCGGAGGTGCTGAAACATGCCATATGGCGTTGGCACAAATGCCCGTTGCCGTTGTGTATGTGAAGCCCACTAATGCTGAAGTAAACAGTGTGTACGTTGAACCTATCCTAACGCGAATTGCATTGCCAGTCTATTGCTGACACACATCAACAAATTAATTATGCTCGCAATTCTCTGAGCGATAACATCTGACACGAATACCACTGTTCGACAAACTTTTCTTTAATCATTATTTTGACTTTGAAAATTTTGTGTGCGTATATGTGTATTGTCTTCTTTGTTTATTGCTACGCTACCGTTCTGAAATTTCTTTATTCAATAGCGATTGATCACAGTACTTCATTTATTGAAGTGAATCTTTTACAATATTACAGTTTTATGAATCATTGTAAGATAATGAAAAATTATCACATCGCAATTCATTTTAAAATGTATAGGGATTTATTTCGAATCCTACGCTCCAGTTTACATTAACAATTTAATAGGGATTCCCATTCGTATGAGCTTTGTTACGATACGAAACCCTTCGTAATCCTTTAGCTTATATTACGCTACCGGTTAAATGTTCTATGATTTAATTTCACATTACAATGTAATGCATTCATATATCACAAGATATTCGTTTTATCTTGTTTTTTCAGTTGTAGTTGGAGAATAATGCGTTTCGGTTCGATGACACATAATTTGACTTCAAATCAGTCGTGTCTAAATGTCTAACGTGAATTGTTCAGGACAAGCTTTAATGGATCACTCGTGCATTTCGTTTTAGTGCAACGGTGTGCATTGAAATTGTGTTCGTTTTGGACATTCTGTCATGTGACTTGACTCGTAAATAGGTCACGACTTTATTCAAGTCAATCAAAGGATATTCAGATGTGATTTAGATGCTTTTTGTACAGATTCGATGTTTGTTGAAAATTTTCATTGATTCATCTATGGGCTCGTTCATATGTATGTTTCTGCTTTATGGCAGCATTATCTTGATACATTGATATTTTTTCCGTAATTCGAACATTGAAACGACGATGATAAATTTATTAAAACGTATAAATTTTGCAGTCGACATACGGACAATTTTGATGGTGAAAGTTAGGTGAGCGCTAAACGAAGTTCGCAATTTATTTAACGTGGAAACCGTCCAATAAATTCTAGGAAAGCGTTCTCGTTTCATCTTTCTAACACTTCCTCTCAGAAAACATGATTTAATTGACTATCGTTAAGGGGGCTTAATGCGATTTACTTCGTAATTATATTATAACTAGGTCGATATAAAAATTTAGAACGATTTTTATTTTCTAATTCGTTGAAAACAAAGTGACTAATTCGCGGGCATCACATCAAAGCAAAGCTCGATAACGGCTGGGACACAGATTAATGCGGATTTATAATCGTGGGAACTTTCGCAGAGGGAAAATCATTAATGTTTCCACTTTTACATTATACGTTTTTGGCAAATCGCCTTATGCTCTTTCTGTTCCATATGAATTTTATTATGACGATAGAAACCGCTGAACGTTAATTTAATTCAGTGGCGATTTCATTTATTGAGCAAGTATAATTGTTCATAAAGACGGCTAACTCGTTATTTCTACGACTCGACGTTTCCGAATGAAAAATTGCGTATTGTTCAATTTCTGATTACTCTTACAAATTTCCCAAAATGAACGTCCCTTTTTTATTCGAATGAGCACACATTAATGGATCAGTTTGTTTTTGAACGAGCATTCGTATGGCTTTTTCAGCGATCTTTATTAGAATCTCGTTTTTTATTCGTGGAAACTAGAGTACGGTGAGACTAGCACGTAACGATTATTAAGATGCCTTTTACATAACATCAGCATATTCATACCGCTACATGTATTATGTTTTACTTACCACTATATTAAGAAATTTCCCAGGATAAACCCACACATAAAATTTTAAAATAATTACGAAATATTTTATTAGTCGGTAAAAAAATTTAATATGTTTAAAAGCAAATATTATATACTTTTCAACACTACTATGGGTATGTGTGCCGACGTCAACTTTGACTGCACCAGATCGATACGGCTTCGACGCAAACACCCAACCCAACTCAACTTAACTCAACTGAAACGTTGTATTATAGATGGTTGGACCTTGTATGTGAACCTCTATATTCTGTTCTGTTCATCCAGCTCGATTGCAAGCAGCTTTTTTAGAGGGGACGGCGAGAGATTGATGAACCGTGATATTACAGACAAGGCGATCCGTCGACGGGATACTCGATTGTGGGTCGCGTTAATAAAGTTGAGCCGTATCGGTGGTACGACAGTGTTTTATCGGAATTTTTTGCGTTGGACGATTTTGTTTAGACATTTTCGATGTGAAAGAGGGTCTGCGATTCGGTGCTTGTGAGAGTTTAATTTAGCACGGGATAAATCGTTGAATTTGGATGTTAAATGGTCGTGATATACGTATGAAATTGATTTTTAATCTTGTTTTGAAATTTGAATTGATTCAAACTGCATTTTTTAATTTAATAATTCTGTTGAGTATTTTATTGGTTATTTGTTATGTCAGTGTAGTGTATCCAACATATAATATAATATTTCTTCGCGTTTCAGTAAGCAGCATATAAATTAGTAAAAGAAGCCATATCTAAATACAAACTGCAGCGTTTTCTGAACAACTCATAAAGTATGTATCTTGTTATTTTGCTTCGGATTCCACATAAAATTTTGAAAAATATGAATTCGGGAACACACACTTGCAAGCATTTATTAATTGCATGCGTTTTCCTTTGAAAATAAGCTTAGAGCATAATGAAATTTCATCATTCCAATTTAATCTCCATTTCTGTAATTTTCCATCAAAATAATTGAACGAATCTATATTAATATTTTATGTCAATGCATATTAAAGTTTGCTTTGTAAATATCAATTTTTATTTGTATTGTTTGTGTTTGTGTGCGGCGTGAGGTCGGCTCAGATAACCTTTAACGCCAGTGCATTAAACCTGAATCATTCAAAAGCACTGATAACCTTCAAATTACAATGAATATACACTATAAAATATGCATATTAGTTTCGCAACTACTACGTCATCGATATCCAATATTCCAGGTTTCCGAATAGTCAAACCCCGCATTTTCTCATTCACAATAACCAATCGTTCTATTAGCACTGTGGCATATCTCGTCTTTGAACGAAACAAGGATATTGGCGATCGATTTAAATTTATCGAGTGGATCTATGAAAAAAATGCGTGCACACGTGTTTACGGCGACGTGGAAAGTGAACGCATTCCTTTCTTAAAAATGAGGTTAACAGCAACGTTGCGCATCCAACCAAGCAAAGGCCACTCAAGGCTGGTCGCTCGCTCGTTGTTGTCGTCAATCCAGTCTAGTATTATGGATATATAATAAATTCAGAAGCACAACTGGCAACATAACCGACTAGACCAGATCTATCGAAAATATTGTCAATATAAAACTATCATACGAGTAGGCCCATTCGGAACTGTCGGCTTATTGACTGCGATCTGAGTCCGATAACGAACCGGGTTTAACGAGCTCGTCGCGTTATGCAAATGTCATTAGAACGGTGCAGTCAGTCAGTGTATCTGTAAGCCAAAGCGCATTATGCATTCGCTGAAGCCCTACGAGGTCCGGTTGATGGCCCTTACGCAACAATTCAACCGTTGACGACTCGAATGTTGGAACGGATGCGTTGGTTGATCTCTTCAAGAAAAAATGCGAAATCGATGACCGCAAACCGAAATCGCGGGAAATCCGAATACGTAAATTTTCCGCAGCATTTTTAAGCGTCATACATTTTATCGATTGGCCGTAATTATACGGGTCTTCGATTAAGTGCATGAATAATTTATCGTCGAGAATTTGTTTGTGCGTAAACGGTTTCGCAATGTCACATTTCATATTCTGCTTACGATGTGTCTAATGTGCATATTGGGTCGCTGTTTTTTTTTTTAATGTAATTTTATATGAATTCGTCTGGTTTGCGCCTTTTAAATTCAAATATTTTTAACGAAACTTTGTGCGCATTTCTTTTGGCTTCTTGTTTGAAAAAAGTGGTGAAAATTCCGCAACGTTGGCTGATGCAATTACTTCGCCGTTGTGATTTGAGCAACGTTCGGCCGCTAGTCGATGCTGTAACTCTGTGTAGCAATAATGTGCACAATTGGAGATTATTACTTCATGTCGTCAAAAAATATGTGCGATTTTTGTGGAAGATTTCAAAGACTCTTATTGTTAGTACTGTTGAGATAGTAGTTAAATTTGAATTATATATTTGTTTTACAATTGGAGCACTTCAAGTGCGTTTAATGATATCGTATTATTTGAATTGATTCTAAGACCAATAGAATTAAATTTTATATAAATATATCGTATTTTTATAATATTCAAGGATTACATAACATATTTGTATGTAAAAAATTTTGATACTTTTCGATTTTTCATCTTTAAAATATTTTTGTAAGATTTGAAAGATAAGTTTGGAAATTTTCATCTGTAATTTAATTTCAAACTTAGCCAATGAGTTTCGTCACTAATCCGTTTAGCAACATGATTATCGCTTTCATTATTTAATTTTACAAACTAGTACAATCCCAATAAACCAGAATCGATGCAAACGATCCGTCGATCGTTCCATGGTTCTGCATGCGAACAATTCCACATTAGCGACAATGTCATCGATCGTTATTCACGCTCGTTCATCAGTTCCCGCATCTATCCCGCTGTAATTGGAGCCTTTCCTGTAGCACGGGATTCCCTGTAAAATCCCGGCAATCCCGTGCCAGATACGTGGACGTCGTTTATCGGAGACCTCGAACGCCAGCCGCATATAAATCCCCATTACTTTGTGTCGCCGGGATTGCACTCGCATC
The DNA here is from genome assembly GCA_028571205.2 of Hydropsyche betteni. Taxonomy (NCBI): domain Eukaryota; kingdom Metazoa; phylum Arthropoda; class Insecta; order Trichoptera; family Hydropsychidae; genus Hydropsyche; species Hydropsyche betteni. Next base: position 3,274,469 of record JAOXNN020000006.1, read on the forward strand.
GGAAACCTCCTATCTCCAACCACTGTTCTTTTTTTGCAGAGCTTACTTATTTCGCTTTCTATCCGTGAGAAATGGTCCCGTGCGCGGTTGCGGCTTTGCGTTTTTAACTTATTGCATCGGCGACGCCGCAATTTGTTACTGTCGATTTTCTTCGATTACGGCTGTTCCCGTTGCTGTTGAGACTTCCGAGTTCTCTTCCGCCGTGATATATTGCCGTTCTCGTGTGTTGCTAGTGTCTCGGTTGTATCTTAATAAGCAATCGCCATATCTCGGTTTCGGTTGATTCGAATGCACGCTGTGTGTTTGGCGAATCTGGTGATTTATGGCCGCATGCGACTTTTCCAATTTGCTGAAATCGTCGGTCCCGTTCGTGATATCATTTTTCTTATTGTTTTGCTGTACTGGAAACGGTCTCAAGAATGCAGAGTTCTTTTTGTGGTTTTCCACTGTAATCAATCGCAGACGATCTATGGCAAATTGGTTCGAAAAAAGTTTTCACTTGTGTTAGTCTTTAGAGATAAAACTCTCGCAATCAGTTAGCCGTTGTATCTACTTATAGATTTCAATGTGTTTTTTTTATAAATTATTTTTACGATTTTGTATAATACACTCGTTCGTTTTTTAGTATCGTGCGCAGGTCATTTAAATGTATTGCTTTAACTATTTTCGAATATCTTGAAAGTAGATTGTGCAATTTAATTCGAGTCCGGCCTTATCGCTAGAAATGTCTCTCCAATCTTTGAATCGAGATATCTTGATAACATTCAAATGTTACGACGTTAGATTTGCTAACTGTTTATTTTTGCCGGTTAAATTTTAACGAGTTCTATTTCTTATACCTTGCTTACAATTTTTTGACCTAAAAATTTATTTTATTGTTTTATAATTTCTAACGAAATTCAGTTTGTATTCTAATTATTCGAGAAAGCTCTAATGAAAATATTCGTAAAATATTATCGTATTCATGGAGTTTTGGGCGGTCTGGCGTTGTTTTTAATTAAAATTTATATTGTCGGGAGGTTCTTTAATGAAATTTTAATGCTTTTATAAAATGTATTTACATAAAATTGGTGCGAAGCTCCGCAAGTTTGTTCAACTGTAAATTTGTACTAATGTTTGCTTTGGCTGGTTTAGATTCTCAAGAGTGTTAACTAATACTTTAAATTATCGCGACTATCTGCAAAAAAATCCGATTGTGCAAACGAAAAGGTGACCTTGCCTCTAATTGTTAGAATGATTTGTATGGTTTATTGTTTGTGTATAATAGATCTGCCGTCGCTTTATTTGATGCAACCCACATTATAAATGTAAATGTGATTCAATATCATTATTTTATTTAATAATTTCCCAAATAAAATTAAAATATATAAACAAAAAGAATAAATATATAAATCGTGCTGAAAACAAGATTGTACAATCCCATATCATGATTTCCCTACATATGTAATAATAGCACAGTGACGAGAAGGCCAACTAGATAATTTTATTATTATTACACTCATCGTTATACAACAAATCTTTATCAAGACCAAACATCTCTCATCTGCTATAAAGCACTATATTACCAAAGGGCCGATAAAACCGATTATAATTCCTAATAATAAACATCATACAAACATTTTAATTTTTTTTCATCTTCAAAACACGTTTATTAGACATCTATTTTTGAAAAAAACATAAAGTACCCCTCAAGCACAGGGTGCGTGTGTCCGTCGTTGCATCGGGGTCGGGGTCGTCTGTGGGGCCCCCGCATGCGCCCATCGCGCCCCCATCTGGGTCACAGCCTTCAGCCGGGGTCAAAGGTCACGGGTAGGGCGCATCGGCCCCCGCAGACTCCCGCCCCCCCGCGGCTGCGCCCCCCCCGCTCCGGAGCCCCAATACGCAACCGCTTCGCCCACCGAATGACATCTATTTCTCCTACAGACGGGACGCGGCCGACGCTTCACTTTGCGCCTCTTTTTTCGTCGTTTCGGTTTTATTTCAGTTTTGCCCTTTTTTTAGGCGCCGCTTTCTGTTCTCGCTGCGTACGAAATTTCGCTCGTTTTCAGCGACGCGGCTGTGAATTATTCGATGCGCTGTCTTCGGACGGTTTTTCGGGTGTTATTGTAGTTGGAGTTTTATGACGGAATGGAAATGTATTTTTTCGCCTGTAAAGTTAATTTTTGTATTCGTTGTGTAAATATTTTAATTTGGCAATTTAAAATATTGTACGACTTTAATTAGTCCAAAATGAAAAAAATGAACTTTTATTAAGGATTCATGTTATCTTCATTTTTATAATATACGAATCTATTTCAGAATAATACCATTTTCCAATTATAGCATGCGGTCATTATATATTGATAAAAAGTAAAAAATTCTAATGAAATTGGTTGTTGAAAAAACCCTCTCTTACAATTAGTAGTTTTAATTAACTGAAAAAAACGCATATTTTACAACTAAACGGTTACTTTCTAACAATATAAATTTTTAAAGCAAATCTATTTGTTAATTCAAAATATGTTATATAACGAATATAGTTTATGTTGAGAATTTTACCGATGCTATAATAGTTTTGTTTTCGATTTTATTTATTTGAAAATGGTCCGCACATTCGCGCTCGTATCGAATATCGACTTTGAAAGAAAAACTCCGCTGTTCACTCTTTTATATGTGGAAAAAAATATATTGCGTGAATAATGGTCAGGGTATTGATTTATCGTTGATATGCGAGAACTGCCATTGTAAAAAGTCAATAAACGTTCGGCGCAGTCAAAAAATTTTCGTTTCGGTGAACTTTTTCGCGAGATTCGTTGATTTTATTAGGGGTCGAATAAACAGAATCGTAAACGTTTATTGGCCTGTAAACCATAAGCTTAACAGGTATCGGCCGAGACGTCAGCGGGCGTAAATTACAAAATCGAAACCGATTTTGTATTTCGCAAAGGATCGTATATCATCGTCGAATTGAAATTAATATTGCGGTTTTTGTGGGTTCCAAAAATTTCGCGCGGGTCAAGAACCACGGTCATTATGCATTCACTTCAACACCGACAAGATTCGAGCGATAGGAGAATTGAAAGAAATATTTTTTTTTAAAAAACAAAATTCACCCGTCGAACGCATCACAATAACAATAAGGATTTGCTCGTTTTTTTTTTGTATTTAGATTTTCTTCAAATCGATTCGATGTTTTTTTTCCGATTGTGTCAGTATGTCACTCACGGATAATTCCAGCTCGGGATTACGCAAGAAGTGCCGTTTTATAAACGAGCCTCGTCACTATATAAGGTGCAGGACCAACATCCTGTTGCAGGTCTCGCATTCCTCCTGCTTCGAGTCCATGATGTGCATACAAATTTTTTTGTTACTATTGTGTGTCTACTTGTAGGTACTGATTGTGAGAGAAACGTTCCCATATTTTCTTTTTGTTTGAGGCGCTGTCTTGAATAATGTCGGGTATTGTTGTTTTATGCTTTGAAATATTATATTATATATACAAGAGAAATAAATGTTTTTAGGTAATATGAGAGGTGTTGATATTCTTAGTGTGAGTGTGGATGTTGCGGATGAAATGTTGCAAGTGAAAATTTAACACATTTTCGTGAAATTTTCCTCTTGAGTTATAAGTCTGCTTTATTTATTACTGTTGTGTATTTTACGAAAAAAATTCTTCGTTTTGTGTATGAGTTTTTTTTTCACTTATTTTTCATATAAGTGACGTGTGTTTTATATTTTTTACTAAGAAATCGTTTTATAAATATTTTAGAGTAAATATTATTCGTTTATTTTCTAAAGCTTGATCTTTTATGGGATTTTAATGGAAAAAAAATATATTTATGAAATCCCTTATTTGAACCAATTTTAGATTGTTTTCCAAATTCTATATATTTTTTTCTAAATCATAAATGTTTATTGTTAGAATAAATATGCAATTATCGGAAAAATAATAGCATTTTTTTTGTCCCCTATTATTTTTCCATCTAATAATTTGAATTGATGTCAGGTTCTGTGTAACGACCCTAAACTCGTATTATATAGTTCATTACTCTTCATAAAAGCTTTTTTTTGCGTCACGCAATGTCATTTCAACACGCAAACTGAAAAATAACGTATTTTTTCCATATTTATTGTGTTTCAGCGAAATGTTTTTGTGATATTAACGCATTGTGATAATTAGCTTCTAAATAGAAGTATGTATTTTCAGTTTCGAACAAAGAATCAATAGAATATTGTAAATATTGTTGAGATTAATTTGTTTGCTTTTCAAACGTCCTTAGAAAAAATGACGATGGCTTCGTGTGATTTTTTTACAATCGAACATAATTAATAACACTTTTAACATTGTATAATTCGTCTATTTCGTCAACGGATCGAAAATAAAATTAGAAAAAAATTTAAAGACGAATAGCGGTCAGCAACCTCTCGACCTGAGCGTTACTAAATTTTCCATCACCTTGACCTTGTCCGCCAGACACATTGTACGATAGTATGAAAAAAACTTATTTACATAAAAATAATTACTCATCACTTATTGACAAGCAATAACGAGTGCTGTAAAATGTAGGCTCGATCAACACATGCCCGAGTGAGTCTCAACGTATATTTTCGCGTACATAATTTACTGATCGATTTACCGAAATAGTACATAATGACACTGACACCGTTTCAGATCAAAATCATATGTGTTTATTCGTTGTATTTTATTTTCCGCTCGTATCTGTCAAATTTTCAACTCTGTTGTAATTATTTAAATCTATTTCCCAAGATGCTTTTTATATATACTACAGAATGAGAAACAAATAGTTTAATTTAGCATAACATAACAAATATCTGAAATTTATGATACGATAACTCAGATGAATTTCAATTCCAATTTCTCCGATTTTTTTCCAAAATAAATTCCAATAAAATTAATTTTTACATCCTTCACTATTTTGAATTATTTGATTGAATATTTCCACGATTAAGTATTATACAATCCGAAAACTAACTATAGCACATACATTTTTCAATAATTTTTAAAAGATAACAAAACATATCAGTTAAATTTTCATCTGGTCCACCTCCGTATATTATCTGATTCCATCACGCTTCTTCCATGAATCACAACTCGAACAATTTTAGACATTACAAAACGCATATTATTAGAACGGCCACAGTATTTTTAAACAGCCAATCGATATCAAAACTTTGGTTTCTGGCCGTTTCACCTCCAAGTGCTACTATCCTGATTTGAACTTCCAAGACGAATCACAACCCGAATAATCCTCTGCACTATAGTATAGGTTTTTTACTCCAAATTAGCGCTTTTTCATTTCAAATAAGCACTTTTTCATTTCAAATTAGCAATTTTTCATTTCAAATTAGCAATTTTTCATTTAAAATTAGCAATTTTTTATTTCAAATTAACACTTTTTCAATTCAAATTTGAATCGTGAAAAGTGTTGATTTGAAGTGAAAAATTGCCAATTTGGAGTAAAAAACTTGTAAATCAACGAGAGAATAGATAGTTGTTCATTGAGGCGCGTACAGCCTCCTATAATTAGGCGGTGGTAGCATCTGCGCGGGCGTCCCACCCCTTATTCGTCAGGGGTAGGTGTCCCGGCGTCCCGCCCTTCCCGACCGTGGTTTGGGACAATCGATACAGCCAGACACAACATTGGGACGCATCACGCACACGAACCGAATTTATCCGAATGGCGGAGCGTGGGCGGACGCGAGGGACGCCCTTGCGCGGTGCACGAAGCCCTCTTTTATCTAACCCGGTTATGTTGGAGGTGGTAGGCGGCGGTGCGGATGTTTTTATGGTTTTTCGATCTGTTTGGCGTTGTTTTGATGATGTTTGGATTCGATCGATGATGTTTAGATTGGGTTTGGAATTATACTAATAAACATAAACGTTTCGTTTCCATAATATATGAATGATGATAATATTTCAATATTTTAAGATCCATTTGTGTTTGGTGTCGATTGATTTATTTATATTCGATTGTTGTGGGTGTATGAAACTTGTTTTAGGTATATTTTTCGGAATGAGTTTTTGCGGAATTGCAAAAAATGTATTGTTTTTGCAGTCTTAATTCACCATTTCATATCATGTAATTATGTAAATGTGTTGATGAAATTTTCAATCTGAATAATTTTATCTTTTTTATTATTCATCAGTCCACTCGATTTAGGTCAAAAACGATCAGCTTTTTTTAATGATCAAAGTCATCGGTATGACTTTTTATATAATAAATTAGGTAATAAATAGTCATGTTCAACGAAGAATGCACGATTTTTTTTTCGCAATACGAAAGATGTCGATAAAGATGTCTTTCGAAAACTATTTTTTTGTTTAAACCATTTCGGTTAAATGATGGTGATTCGTTCTTTATTTTTATAACACTGATTTTTATTTTTTTGATTCGCTGTTTGTTAAATAAAACTATGAAACTTTTTTGTTTATCGAATTGCACTTTAGATTTTCGTTGCAAAAAATACAATTTTTTGTTTGTGATTTATATACGAACATTGTGAATCGTTTTATGTTGATATGAGAACATGTAATAACAATGAATTCATTTGAATATTTATAAATACGAACTGATGTTTAGTCTCGTTTTGATCAAAGTTCAAGCTGATAAAAAATATTTTAAATTTTTATTGAACAAAAAAATCATATGTTTTTTTTTTCATATCAATAAATATTTATAATAGTTCCTTTCGAGAAAATCCGCCTTTAATGCACTTACATTTTTTTTCTAATTTATGTCTTGAAACGCATCTGAATATCACCTACGTATCCCTGTTTGTTACTGAAATAGATTTTACAACATGCACAAGTGACGCAGAATTTATTGTGTGTGTTCAAAAACGAAACCCACGCGATAGTAGTGCGGCTTCGCGTTGCGGTAGGACATGGCTCCTCGGTACGTTCGCACACTCGCAAATCGAGAATAGGCCAGACGATGGCAATCTGCATAAAATGGCGACCGTTCAAATAATAAAAAAAAAAACACCAGACAAACGCTCCATCGACCGGACGATCGACGCGAACTCGATCGCGACAATGGCCCTTCCCTCGACGCCGACAGAACCGTCGCCCGAGTCCGGCCCTGGTGGGCGTCGGCTCGGCTGGGAGCTTCGGCCATTTTCGCGAAAAATTGTGTGCACAAGACGGTTTGTTGTGTTGCGTGTGAATAATGTGTGATTTCGTGTGTGTGTGTGTGTTCGTGCGAGTGCGCTAGTTCAGTGAACGTCGGCGTCAATTGTACGACCGCAAAATCAATATTTCTAGACACGTTATGTAAATTATAAATGTGTTTTTGTTGAATGCGACACACCCGCGGACGTATGTGTGTGTGTGTGTGTGTGTATGTAATATGTATGCATTCGATGCGGTGAAAATTGATTTTTTTCAATAACGTCTGAAAAGTGTCGGCGGCGACTTTCCATTGAGGTCGTTCTCGTCGCGCGCTCAGACGGATTCTGATTGATTTATTTCAAATTTGTCGGGAAATGTGTACATATTTCCATCAATATTAAATGTCAATGGATGAATTGAATATTTAAAAATGGAAATTTGTGGTTATCGACCATTATTCGTCCTAACAACGACAGCTGTAATTGATACGCGTGATTTACATCAAACGCAATGTCAAATTCAATAATTTTTAGATCTTTATAATATATTTACACAGGTCGAATTTAAAAATAATCGATCGCTGACCGCTTTTAGAACTTCTAAACCACGCATATTTACGAAACACGATCGGCGCTTTCGAAACTACCGACCTGGCCAATTTTCCGATACATTTTCCACCGATTTTCCCTGCTTCCGATCGACTGATTTTCGCCAGACGCGAAATTTTCCAAAGCCGAATTGATTAGACCTCTGTGCGGGCGGGCGTTATTTTGGGGGCGGAGTGCGAGGGCCCCCGTCCAGGGTGCCCCAATTCGGTAGTATGGGGCCAGACGGTCCCCCCGAGGGCTCCTGGGGCCCGGGGGCCCCCGACCTCTACGGCCTAGCCGCATCCATTGTGAGCCGGCAGTTGAACTTTAACGCAGGGGTCACCTTTTTACGCGAATTTGTTTATAGAAGTGTCCCGCTCGATTTCCGACCCGTTTTCACGTAACTGACGTCGTAAGTTTTCCTCGTTGCGATGTTGTGTTTTGTTTACGTAAATTTAAATCGTGGATTTTAAAATTTTCTATGGAGTTCAGAATACGGGTGAGTTTAATTTATAACAAAAATGTTTTCGATTAATGAAAATTTCATTATTCAAGTTATTTGCATCCGTCGATATATAGTTCTTCGTTATTTTCTTTGTACATAGTGCGCTGAATTAAATTTGTGATGTATTTAAGTTTTAATGTGTAGGTATAATTATGAATGGGTTACATTTTTTGTAATATTATGCTGTATTGAACGTTCATGCGTTGGCTTTGTTATATTATATAAATATTTTTATCGTCAATAAAATTAAAATAGGGTTTTATGTGCTCGAGACCTTTTTGAATGTCGCACATATTTTGTGTTATAGCGCGTTCGTCCCTCGGTGAACTTTCGTCCTTCTGTGTCCTCGTTTACGAAAGGTTTTCCGTTCGTGTCCTTGCTTTAACCGATGCCGAGTAATTTTTATTCGCACTCCGTACTTCGTTATCCAAATATGTTTTAAATTTATTTTATATTTTCAATTAATTGTATTTTTTTTGTTTCAGGTATGTTTTCACACTGAATATTCTGCAGTGAGGTTCGATACTTAAATTTTTTCACTATTATCATATTTAAATTTTTTTAACGATTCATGTCTTTATAATTAAATTCATGTCGCGCTTTTTATATTTTTTCTTTTGTGTATCTAAATGTCATTTTGCTCTTATATTATAATATCATATTTTCAAATTCTTTTGTCTCAAAATTTTGTACTCTAGACAGTTTCAATTTATTCAAAATGTTAGTTTTCGAACAAGGTTTCAAAACAATACAATTAAAACTGTTTAATGTTTCAATGGGGAATATTTGTAAAAGTAATCTATATTTTACGTATCAGTTTTGCTTAAATATTCTTAAGTTGTTCATTCCTTTTTTTTTCAATTAAATTTGAGATAGGTAGCCGAGTTATCATTGATATTTAAATTTTTGACCTCTATGTTTGAAAACTAGTATATTTGAAAATGTTGAAATTCGATTTTATCAAACTGATGGCGGCGTCTTCGAAGTTCGATTTCTGACGTAATATTTGCAAAAGACAAACGGGAAATTTCTTTTCTATTCTACTATATCTTCGATGTAGACACTACTAACGATAAAACACGAAACTCAAAGTACACATAGCAGTGCAGTTAAATTCTAATTGCAGACTATTGATATTTTTAGGACGAAAAAACATTCACTGAACATAAATTCATACAAAATTTTTTTTTCACCTCGAAAATTTTTATTATTGTGGATTTTTTTTTTCATTATTTTAGTACGTCCAGTTTCTTTTTTTTTCGTATAATTGACAGGCGATGAGATTAAAAATAATTTATTTTTCTTCCTTTTCTTTCGAATTTGTAATTTAATTACTAAACCCCTCGTGTACAATTAAGTGAATAAATTCGGGCTGAAGAATCTCGCACAATGATCTCGATATTGAGTTATATTGACATAATTGATTTACATGGCTACTTCCTTGACGTTCAAATAGTAGGAAGTAACTATTTGTTGGGTTTTGAGTGACGGGACGCTGTTTATGAAATGTTGTCTTTAAAACTCAGGAGAGATTACAAAAGCGTTATGCTGTTTGTATATAATGAATAATATTTGTTTCTATTGGACCAATTTTCAGATGCATTACTTTAAAAATCTCCAAAGATTTATTTTCTAATCATTCTATATTCATCTTTTTTCAATAAGCCGTTGTACTCATATTTCAGTGAGAAAATGTCATAAGTTTTTTCGTCTTACAAGATGGATGATCAATTTCTCAGAATTTGCCGCACACGTGAAAACATTGCTTTTTTGATTCATTTTCAATAAAAAGTTTCATGTTCTTTTTCTTGATTTTTGTCATGCATGAAATGAAAATTCTTTCAACGATGTTTTATGATTATCACCCATCGCGATAATACATCTTCTTGAAACCTAAAAGTGGCACTTACATTTTTGTTGAAACTAATTTTCAAATAATTTCAGCCAATTCATGATTAGAGCTTCTATACTAATAAAATTGAATAGATTCACAAGGACGATGCTTTTATATGTATCATATAATATAACAAAGCCTTTATTCTGCTGAAATCAAATTGATTTTTTAGGCATTTTTCAAAACAAAATTCCAATTGGATTATTTCGATTGGTTTTCACAATTTCGCTGAGAAAAAAATATGACTTTAATTTATTTCTTTCGTAGACAATTGAAATCCCAAAAGTTGCGTTTGTGAAAAGGCTTTTTTTATTAATGCTGGTAACAATGGAAATTATTTCGCATTTTCATCTGAAAAAAAAAACGTGGAAATTTTGTCAGTGCTCCTTTCTATTCGCGTTATTTGTTTTCTTTCATACACCCGCCCCCATTTTTTTTTGTTATGTCGTAAGATGTTTAATTTTTCTAACTGCAAAATAATTTAATTTCCTCTTTTTTAAATATAAATACGATTTATTAAAACAACAAAGCATTACTTCAGTTAACAAATAAGTATTAAAACTTCGTTTTTCAGTCCGTTTCGCTGCATTTGCAACGCGTATAAGGTTTACATAGTGTAGTTTTGACATAATACTCACGAGCAAACGAACACACAAACTTTGCATATTCCCTGTCTGACAGACCGTTTCGTAGTTACAACATTACTTAGCAGGTTAACTAATTGCTGTTTGAAGTTTGAATATAACTGCGCTTTTACTGGAAAGTTTGCGTGCACACTCCTTAAAATATTAACACTTTGCGCAAATGCGGCGTGTCCTTCCAGCGTCCGTTTTGACAATGTCGGTTGAAGTTTATCAACAGCAACCAAAACAGGACCTATTTCTCATACCCTTGATCTCGTTGCGGGTATAAAGGATACGTTTGAATCGCGTCCAAAGCGGTCGCGAAATTTATGCAGTTTGAAAAGTACGATGGCGATCGAGCTCGGTGCATAACATTTCTCTGTGGCGATGCACAATGCATTAATCATGTGATATTCAAAACGGGATCGTCTTATTGTGCGATCGTGTGCACATGCCATTATGAAGCGCTGATTCCCATTCCCTGATCCTTGCGAAATATATTCTTTAATATAAAATTCAACCGAGATGCGCAGATTCTAAACTAATAATTTATAAATTATTTTTACTCATATGCTATTTCACCTCGTATGTTATTATTAATTTTTAGCCGTTTTCTTTTATTCGATCGTATATCACTTGTTTTTTTTTTATATGTAGAAATATAATGTTGAGTAATAGTTTCTATTGTGAATTTCGAATCACCCCTTTGCATATTTTAAATAGATCTTGTAAAAATACGCTCAAACCGCCGGAGATTTTCCATTACGGTAAGTAACGTCGTGTCGTTTTCAAATGGAACGAGGACGAACCCCTTTGTTCGACGTCCCGATTCAATCAAAAGCACAGCCCTCGTTCAGTATTTGCATATCGGGCCAACGGTAGTGGCGGGTTTGCCTATGGTCTACATGTACTTACATCGTACGTGTGTAACCAATTCTCGATACTTGTTGATATTTGCTTTGGATATTATGCGAAAGAGGATTTTGCACGTCGTCTAGATGTGGTCAATTCTTGTAAACATGCTGCATGTGAATTGAACGTATGTTCACAATGGCATTGGATTTATCTTCCATATTTATTCTCACTGTAAATGCGCTTAGGAGGATTGTAATTAATCTTTCTCGGTCGTCGGAGGATGATTGTTATTAATTGTCGTGGATTGGATTGAAAATGGTTAGTTTGATTGTTTCGAGGTAGAATAGAATTGTTATTATGCAATTGATGATTTGAAAATAATTATATATTATTTTTTTTTAATAATTTCGTATGAATTGTTATTGATTAGATGTTTAAAGATAATAAGTAAATATTTATCAATAAACTCATGGAATAATTTAAAATAGTAAATGTTTTAATTCAATTTATAACAGAGCAACATGAATATTCAACGTCATAATTTTTCAGAAGACCTCTTTTAAATTTTCTCACTGAAAAACAGCTTGGCATAATTAATCTTTAGATATCCATTTAAAAATTTCACAATTCTCACTTCTAACAATTTCGTTTTCGTTCAAATCGAACTTTTCACATCTCACTCTCGCGTATCATTATTCCGCCGGTGTTCCCTTCGCAAGGACGCCGTTCAACTCCCGTCTGCGAATTTCTGAAAATCTCAGCAAAGGTGTTTCCGTATCTCACATCTTCCAGGGCGTTTCACGGGTACGTGGACATTGTGAAAAGTCCGCGAAGATTATCTGACACGCCACATCGACTCCGAAGGTGCACGGCGAATGCAGCACCCGTGCACAATGTACGCAGATCGTGCAAACCGCACCGTATTATATGCACTTCGGGTGTCGGGATCTCGCATATCTTCCCCGACGACGCCATTATGCAAAATTCTAAGGTCTCGATGTTTTCGACGAACACGCCCGGCGGCGACCGTTTTCGTATTTCCATCGGAAAAATGATTAAAAAAAATCGCCGGCGGATTGTGTGAATGTTCATTGTGCAAGAGCGGTCGCGTGTCGCGACACAATATATCAAATTAAATGTGATGCAGCGTGAACGCTGTGTGAGTAATACGAAAATTTATTATGAAAAAATAACGATTTATCGCGTCGATTTCGTTAACGATGTATTTTAATTAAATATGCTCAGGGTTGGTGGTTTTCTCGGTTGGAAATTTCGTTGCATCTCTGTTTATTTTACTATTAATGCTCGCACTGATGCATGCATTTGTCATTTTCGAAGCCGGCAATAATTTATAGTTTATCGGTTTTCAGGAGGCGAGCACCGCATTCGCGGAACGGTAATTTTATGCCATCGTCCCATCTATACCGCATGAAATACGACTTGATTATCGACAAAAGTGCATTTTCATATTACTCACATATACATATCAAATAATATTATACGATTATTATTACGTGTGCCCATCGTAGTTGGCGTGCATATTCGTGTATGCGTTTGTTTCGCTCTCTATGCATTCGTGTGCATGCAGTATATCTTGCGCGACATGCAAATAGCACGCCGAATGACTCTTTTCCTTTACGAACAGCGGCCACGGTTTATTTATTTCAACGGCTTCCTATCGTTTGACTTATGTATTATCTTAAAATTGTAATATACGAGGTTGTGACTTAAATATTTTCCGATGCATTTTTGATGTTCGCCTTCTTTTGTAGGATTTGATTCATGTGTTGTGTCATAAATATGTCATTCGTTTTCGCGTTGAATTCGTTATTATGGGAAGTAATTTAACTTTCGTTTTAATTGCATGCATATAGAGGTCATAAAGTAGTGCAACGGTATCCGCTGAGGGACGTCATGTAATAGAATACGAAATGTAGGAAAGCGCGTTAGTTATACGTAGGTTTTCGCTAAATTTCGTTGAAATTAAGTATTAAAATTGACGTAAAAGTTATGTTTCTGTTTTATGCGATGTTCCATTTTATGCTTCGTTTCTTACTTTCCAGAATATATTATACGTGGTACAGTTCCAATTTTATTCTACTTGTATATATATATCGGTTTATTGTTTTTTTTTTATATTATTATTGTCATAATGAGAAGTCACTACAATATAAACATTAACAACAATTTTCCATCTAGTTCATGTCAAATTTAAAAAATAACCTTCATACATTTTTTCAACAACACCCTGACATGCACATATTAGCCGCATCTCGATAATATGCAGATTCTTCGTACGAAACAAGAGTGCTTTTAGAGTGGCGAAAAATTGCCAACCGTCGTCCTAGATAAGGCCCATTCATCTCTCGCCGCGTTACGTAAGCTTTGTTGCATTTCTGCGCGGAGGCCGCGGTCTCGATCAAGTGCACTCTCGGCCGCATGTGCAACGCCAGCAGATACCATCTCTATTGAAGGAAGTAGTCCATTAACAGTGGAGCAGCGGTCTCTAGTCCGCACGTGTGCATGTGTGAGCGGTTGCGTCATCGTTGACAATGCGAGTCGCCGTCGCGGCACGCGTTCTTGCGTGCGTCGCAATCAACTGCATTCCCGGCGAATATGGGTGGCTTTTTTTGTTGTTGTTGGTGTGTTTCCGAGTGCTCGTGCATCGATGGAGACGTTGTTTGTGTAGGTTATAAGACGCGATGATTGCGTTTGAAACCTTCGAGCGGGCGCGCTGAATGATTTCGCTTGAGCGGGCGCGTGTGATAAATTTTATGTCGTCAAGTTTTGTATGTGTAATTGGTGTTTTTTTTAATATAAATTTTAGGGAATTGCTGTTGGGTTATTAAAAATGATAAATGACTACTAAAAAATATAGGAATTTCTAAACAAAAAAAAACGAAACAAAACTTGTTTGAACAAAAACAAAATATTTTATATCGAAAGATTAGTCAGAATCAATATACTCATCTTTACAATTGTTGCAAACCACCTCAACTGCAGAATGGTTCTTGAAAGTAAAGGATTTGGCGGCAACACTTCATTGATGCTGAGGGTTTTTTTTTCTCCAGTGCACATGACCTACAAACTTGGAGGGATTCTTAACGGAAATTCCCAAAAATCGATGAATAACAAAAACTTCCGAGTACTCCCTGTACGTCTATAGATCGGAGAAACACCATGGAATAGCTCATATTTCGATGCTGATAACTCGGTGATAAGAGAGGGAGAAGCGATGATGCGAATTTGACATAAATTTTGCATCAACGCGCCCGCTCGAAGGATATGATGACCGTTTTCAATATTTTATATGTGCCGTATTTCATTGCATACAAAACGAATTTGCATGAAAATTCAGTTTGATGGTGCAAGTACGTTGCGACGGTTTCGCTTCGATATCTGCATCCTAGATATCTCACATATGTGGGTTATCCAAGTCGCTTCGCGCTGGTTCTACTGGTTTACAATAACGCGAGTGATAAACTGGTTTAGCCATTTGGCCGCCATTCCTCTGGATCTCTTTCAGTTTCGTTTGCGAGCTGTGCGTATGTACAACGCCGCTTCGTCTGGTGAGCGTTTTAAATTCGAATTAACTCTTTTTTTTATATCCATCCTACTATCCGACATTATAACTCGTCTGCTTTCTCTTGCCTAATGGAGCCGAGATTCTTTTTCTCGGTTAGTTTTTTATGCGCTGTTTGTACGCTACGGTTTTCGTCATCATCATCATTATCATCATCATCATTGTTCATTTACGTCAACGCAATGTGCTCTCAGTCATTTATTTCTATTCAGATCTCGTTAATATCTGGAATACGGGGTGCGTGGGTGTTCGTTGAAATTAGGGATGTATGATAGCTTTAATTTTTCGACAAGTTTTATTTAAAATATAAACAGATAACTTATACATAATATTTTGTAAAAAATATTTTTATAAATCAAATATTTTTATTTGCTAATAAATTTTCATCAAAGTAAAAAAAGGGTCCTTGACATTTAAACGTCTCAAATTTGCGACATTTAACTTCAATCCGTCCCTGAATGGAACGTTGAAAAACGGGAAAAAAATACACATAGCCGGCACGGGTATCATAATTCGAAACAGCCTTTTGGCCCTTTGATGTTGCCAATTCGACGGTTTGCAGACGCGAGTGTAAATATATGGAGAGGTGGGTAGAATTTTCCACGCGTTTTTGTGAAAATGTCAATTATCCACGCCACTTCGACTTCCCGGATGCGAAAAGCGTCAGCGCAAACGTTCTCTGGGCGACAGAAACGAACCAATTATCGCATCGAATAAAATTTCTAAGAATCATCGATCAAACCGGAAAAGGATCGATATTTTACGATCGACTTGTGTTTTATATTAAAACAATATATCTTTTTTTTCAATGCTTTCACGGGGAACTTTAATGTTCATTAGAAGAAATCAATTCGATAGCAACATTAATAAAAAAAATGATTTTCGTGATTTGTTTTGTTTGATATTCGAAAGATGGCGTTGTATTATAATATTCATTGCAGTTCTTCGTTTTAAATGGGATTTGTTTTCACTTTGATATGGTTTTCAGAAAATATTTGGAGTTAATATATAATATATTGAATGAAAAAAATCAGTTTTTTTTGTCACTCTACCTCGAAATTACAATAAAAAGTCTAGAAAATAACCCTAGATTTATGGCAAAACAAATTCCACTTGTTTTCGTGTGTTTCTTATTTTTTACCTCGACTACCCCTATAAATCTAGAACTTCTGTGATTATCAAATAACCTTCCGCATTGAATTGAATTCTTAATACACATAAAGTATTAACTTGGAAAAATTACACGTTCTTCAATAAGGAAACGGGAAATTACCATTTTCGGCAAGAGCGAACACGGCGGTGATGATTCGTAATTATTCCGACTTTTACGAGATCATCTTTAGCTTTTCTCGTTACCGACCCTCGCTCGGAATGGAAATGTCTCGCCACCGAGTCTTTTGACGAGATCCATGTGGCAACTGGCTTCCTTAATACCGAGATTAATATTCGCCTTTCGTTTTATCCCGACGGTTTTATCCTTAGATCAAAATCGCCTCGCGTCTCCGAATTATCTTGTTTTTATTTCACCTCAAAACGGTCCATACGACGCCGTTTAATTAAATCACGAATATATTACACGTCCAGCTAAATCTGTAGCCTTCTTATTATCCTTGTCTGGCTATTATTATAATATGCATATTCGTATAAATATTTACGTATAGTAACTGACATGTGTGTATATTAAATCTGTTTTGTATATATATTTTTTAACACTCAAAATTTGTCATAAATCTTTATTTGAAATGTTATGTTTATGATTTTTTATATTTAGTTTGCCAGCATGTCAAATTTGAACCCAGCCTATTTAGAATATGATAAAGAAATATTGTATGAATATGAAAATTTTGTTTTGAAATACTGTATTAATTTATTATTATTTGAATATTTTGTATTACCGAGGAAAGTTTAAATTCGAAGATTTATTAACTTCATTCAAAAGTTGTGTCGAAACGTCAAAATTACGCCACCATAATTCCATTCAAAATTCGCACGAATTCGTAATAATTTTTACCCAAATTTTTATTTTATGTATTTTGAGTGTGTGCGAGTTTTCCCATAGGCCTAACCTTGAAATATGTTTTCGGAAGTGAAAGTTAATTTCTTCTCGAAAAGCACACCCCCGCGGACCGCACCCCAGGGTGCCCCAGCTTGAAAACAACCAAATAAATCTCATTTAGCTTGCAAATACGCCCACGAAGCGTGGAACATCCTCGATTTCTGAGAAATTTCTGCTATTATTTTCAATATCTCGGGCCACACGTGCAAATTTTTTTCCACCCCCGTGCTCCTGTAATGACGATAATTTGCGAAATGAGCACACGCGCGCTTTTCAGTTGCTCCGCTCGAAGCCATTTTTCGCTCAGACGTCTTATTTTAATTAATTTACTGTTATCGCCGTCGCTATCGTTATATTTATTCACCCGCTTCGGAAAAGATATGCGTATCGAAGGTTTTTTTTTGTGATGCGTGTTGTTCGTGCCGAGATGCGTTTTCTTTTTAGAGCACTTGCTGATTCAATATTTTATGGATTCATCGTGATTAATGAACCGTGAAGGAGTCTAGAACAAAGAATAATACATTGTGAACAAAGCGAAAAAGAACATTTGAATTTCAGTGCGGCCATTATATTACCTTATATCGATTGCCGTTATGTTCACCATAAATATAATACTATATACTGTTTGCATTTAACTACAATATTCATATGTATTTTTACTTTGAACAGTCGCATGCAAAGTTCATTTAATATATCATTATAGAATGTTTGAAACTAGCATCATCGATCGAAAACTTGAGTAAAGCTTTGAAAATCCGTTGTGTATCGTTATGATTTAACCCGAAGGATTTTCGTACGTCTTCTCAGCAGGATCTCGCAAGAAAAACTGCTCAAAGGCAATATCCATTGGCCGTTTCAGTTAATGCAACCCAAGACCATTATGATCAGCAACCAAGGTCCGTTTCTCCTACATCTTTGCACTCGAGCTTATTGAATGCCCTATGTATACCCCCGGGCGCTAATTAACCACCCCCCGAAGCTCAAACCCGACTAGTCTATTTCGCTCGTCCTTGAATCTGCTCCACACCTACAGTGCGCTAGATAACCGTGTATAGCTAGCGTACACCACTGTCGTCAGTCTATCGCGAAATTCCGTCAGATGCACATTGCACAATCTGCATGTGCATCGGAACCGTACGCGCTCCCAACATGGATCTTTGTCTTCGCCGAGAACTCTGAACACGTAACTTGAACATGCTGTAAGATGAATTCGTCGCGCATATATGTTTTGCCTTGATCTGATTTTGCTTTTATTGGTTTATGTTTTTGTTTAACGTTTTCGGTCATGGATGATGTTATGGGTATTTGCTGTTGTGAATAATTTGCTGGACGTTTGTCAAAACGTCGGTGATCCAAGGCTGCGATTTTCGACGCGTGATTTACGAGACGCGTGGGATTTTTCATTAGACGATGCCTTGTTTGGCTTTTTTGTGCATATTAGCCGATGTTGATCGTTTATTGTCATCGATAAATTATACGTTATAACGCCATTTTGAATGGTTTACGTCGCGCGAATAACGATCGTGGTGTCCATGTATGCATTTATGAATTGATCGTTGAGTTTGTAAATGTGTACATGCTTTTTTTTTACTTGAAAAAAAATTGAATTTTTCATCTTTACTACATCCTTATATAGGTTAATTTCATGAATTTTTCTATGCTAATATTATATATTTTTTATTACTCGTCAATTTTTGTGTTTGACAGATTATTACGGAAAAAATAAAATTAACAAGCTTTTTCCTTTTAACGAACAGAATTACGTGCCTTATTTCCAATATATAATCTGACAAAATAAATTTATATCGTTCGGAAAATTAACAGTTTTCACTATGCGGACCGATATCCGACAAAAGCGCAACGTGCATTTTATTTTCGAACACGTTCCAGACGTTGCAGCGAAAAATACAATATTCTTGTTATTCCGCAGATTTTTCCCAGTGCATAATAAAATATTATTATATTCAATCCTTTGTTAGAACGTTAACAACAGTAGCGAAATAGCTCACGTCGCATGTAAACATTTCATATTCTCCTGTTGTGTACCGTCCACATTTTACACTTGCCACCCAACGATAATTTCAGTAAGTGCATGCTAGTACGTATTCTTTTTGCTACCGGCCATCGCTGAAAATCTGCGCCATTATCGATCATTCTTGGTTTTATTGTTAGAAGTAAATCTTGTATGGGATCGATTGTGGAGTGTTTTATTTTGCGTGCGGTCTAGTTCTGATGACTCGTTTTTAAATTATAGATGTCTATGTTTGAATTTTGTCGCATTTGATTGATTTTTCGATGTACATTTATCCATTTTCTGTGAGTTCTCGTAAGGGAAAATATTTGATTAAACGAATCTTCCGTCCGTTACTTTCTTTTTTTATTGCTTACATTTTAGGTTAATGGAACTGACCTTTCATTTGGCCTCCTAGATCAGGAACATCGAGGCCTGCTATTGTATTAGTAAAGTGACTTAGCACTAACCCGAGTATACACAATTTAACAGATCTTTTAATAAACACTTGTGATTTTTCGCACTTCGAGCACTTTCAAAAGACATAAAATGAATCAACAACTCGAACGAAATAAATTTCACTTTTACCACGATCTATAAAATACATCAAACACTTCTTTTCGTACAAAAGCACGTTTCGCAGTGAACAGAATCGCAGTCGCAACAATCGGCGCGTCTAATGCAACACTTTATGGGCCGGCCGAGACAAAGGAGGTCTCGGTGTTTCGTTCCTCTTGGTTCTCGGTCCGTTTTATAGTCTGGCCGCGGTTTATTTTGATTGCATTATTGCACCTGTAAAAGCGCATCGGGTTTTATTATCGCGGTCGCGACTCCCACGCGTTTTCCTTCTTGTGCTTGTTTTAGTGAAGTATGCTGCGGAGTTCGCGAATGGAAGTGGTTGTGTATTAATCGTTCGCTAACGATGGGTAATATGTTCGGATACTTTATTGGGTGCTTTGACGATGTTGTATTATAGATATATATTGTAATTGGCCTTGTGATTTTGTTTATGTTAAATATTTTTTTGTATTATCGATTTATTGCGGATTTACGATTGGCACATATGTTAAATTATGTATTCTTCCGAACGATTTCAATAAAGGAATATATTAAAACGTAATTGCGAATCGATCGTGTGTTTATGACATATTGTTTTATCTTTTTTAGTACTTGTCGAACGTACATTATTTATGTTTCTACTGCACGAAAGAGTAATTCTCATACTAGACACAAGATTTTTAAGACGCATAAGATTATAAGAGTTAAACATCTTTTTATCTTCTATCACATATTATTTTCAAAATATTTCTCTGCTATCCCATTTATTTATCCAGAGAGGGAGCCGTGGGGTCAATCGCTCTCTCTTTGCGGATCATGGTATAATTTCTAAGCTCGTAAATTTTCGAAATCAATGATTTTTTTCGCAAAATAAACGGAAAAATTCATTTTCAATTTTTTTTTATATTGTAACCTTGATTATCCAAAAAAGGTGGAAAAACTGCAATATTTTTATATTAAAAAATAAAAAATTCTATAGGCTAAATAAAAGTGAGTTGATTAATTCAACTGTATTCGTTATTGTGGCTCTTTTGAGTAAAATGGCTAGTTGATATCTGTTTTAGTTTTTTTAAGGTAACTTAAATATTTTTATTATATAAGGGGGGAAGTATGACACAAATAAAGTAGATCTTTTGATATAAAAAAATTCATCTGCAGCGCTAATCATTGAAATATTTACAATAATAATATTAAATAAATTAAGATTTTTTTGTAGTTCGTAAATAATTTTTACTATAGAACATTCAAATGATTATATTGAAATCATTCGTTTTTTTTAATTTTTCATTGAGGCCCACGAACTAATTGGAAATTAGTCAAAAAAGCTAAAATCCGCTGTTGTAGATTTATAAAGATTTCGTATTTAACAAAAAAAAGAAAATATCAAATCTAAAAAAAATTGTTGGCCCATCAGTCAAAAAGTAAAGAATCGCTAGTATAGATTTATAAAGATATTGTATATAATATTATCAAATAAAATTAGTGGTGTTGTTGACGCTGTCCTTTATGCTCATTCATCGACAATTACAGCGCTCTGCTTTATCGACACCGAAACTATAAGGAAATACATTATTTCCTTTACATATGTTCAACGAAAACAATTTTACCAAAATAAACCGAAAAATCGCACACTACACAACCTCACCCACTCCAACTCACATCAAAACCATCACTCAAACATTCGAACTAACCCAAAACATTTTTCCGATTACAGCCTTTGTCCGGCCGCTGTCGTGTTGGCACCCCTACACCAGCGTCCCTGAAGACGCGACACCGTGATGCGGCGGCGGTAACCCGCGCGCCCGCCCCATGGACCTGAAGCACGAGCTCGTGTACCGGCCGGGCCCCGAGCTGCTCATGGGCGCCGTCAAAACGGAGCCCGAGCTGTCGGCCTCCACGTCGGCCATGGTGGCGGCGCTTCCGCCCTCCAACGGCCACGCGCCCCCGGCCGCGGCCGCGCCCCCGCAGCCTGCGCCCCCGTACGCCGCCGCCGTCACCTCCGTGGCCACGGCCCTGGGGTCCGGAGTCGCCACCGCCACCGCCGCCAAGAGGCCCAGGACCGACGACTGGTTGAGCGCTTCGCCCGCGTCGTCGGTGGCCTCGCTGACGCCCTCCCCGGGACCACCCACTCATGCTTATACGCATTTGTCTAATGGGTACTCGTCGCCGATCTCGTCCGGGAGTTACGATCCTTACAGCCCCAATGGAAAGAATGGTGAGTTTTGTTTTTTTTTTTTTCGTCAATTTGTGTATGTATGTCGGGGGGTGGTTTGAGCCTTTGCGCTCGTAGAGCTTTCCGCAGTGGGTATGCCGTCTGCTCGGAGAAAAAAAATACGGATTTTTGTATGAATCGCTAAAATTAATTATATCTAGTGTGAATTACAATTAATATACGTAATATAATTAGGAATCGACGATAAAATCAATAAATTTTGTAACTTGCAATAAATCGTTTCGAGGTCCGCTGTTTGACGATCCCTAGCTCTATTGAAAAAATACTATTGCCAACTAAGGTGACCACTTCATCCAAAATATTTACGGTTCTTAAAAATTAATTATATTACATATATACATATACATTTTTTACAATAAACTATTATAAATTATTATTAATCATATAAAATATAATCTTGAGCCATGGTTTATTAATTACACTAATCAAAAACAAAAAAAAATGCGAAAAGTAGCTTCAGTACCGAAATCAATAGATATATTATACTATGGTCACAGAATTAAACTTCCGAACACCCGAAAAACACAATAACGTTATCTGAAAGAGATATGATAGCGATCGTCAACTTAAGCCGTCAGCTGCATGCAACGGTAAAACTGTATTTAAATATTAATTCCGAAAAAAGTGTACCTTATCGCGCTAAATTACTAATTTCTAGATTAACTCAAATAAATGGGTTTTTTAGTGATGCAGTATCAATCTTGAAAATTTTATCTACAATATTCACTCAATGCAATGTAAGATATTTGCAGGTAAACTAACAAAATCGGCAATATATTTCGTAATGTTTATTGGTGCGCCCAGCGCGCCTTGCGAGCTATACCAAGCCAGAGCCGTGGTGAGTCCAGCGCACCAAACGAGTGGAAAGGGTTAACCCTCTGTGGCTCAGTGTGCCGTGGCGGAACCGCTACTTCACCACGTTTTTCACAACGTTTCCATTGCGACACAAAGGGTTAGTGAAATAATAAGAATTTCCAATGAACGGTAAAATCGAAGTAGTCTCGAAATAGAACTGCTGGTATACTCTAGGAAAAAAAACAATTAAGTAGCGGTTCCTCCCTGACACTCTGGGACACAAAGTTTTATGTGTACCTGGCGTATGTCAGGGGGTGGTTTAAGCAGCGATTGCTCACTGAGTGGGATACTTCGTATAGGTCAGTTGCTTAGGGTGGTACTCGTACCACCAAACTGTTTTTCCCTTAGGTTATGGGTGCCGCCTGGTTCAGGATGCGTTGAATTGGCTCAGGTCCTGACGGGTCATGAGAAGTTGCCTCTTTCGTTTTGGTCTGGTTGGGAGTGATGCTTGCTACTGCGACGGTTTGCCCGCCCAGGATGTGTTGCACTTACTGTTTGATTGTAGATTGTTGGAAAATAGTCGGCGTGTTGTGAGATAAGCGTGTGAGTTGAATGGGTCTGTGTGGAGTTTGGATGGTATGCCTGAAGTGCTGGGTTATGATGTGCTGAGTTTGTGCGATTTGTAATAGAGTTGGTTAAAATTATTGCCGGGTGGAATGGCTTATTAGTCTGGATTTGTGTTGAAGCTTCGTTCCTAACAAGTAGGGCTTTAAACATGCCAAAAAAAGTCTACCTTTCGTTGTTTTTTTTTGTTCGTAAAATATATATATATTGTTGAACTTCGAATCGTTTAATTTTCGATTATATGCTGACAGTTTTGACGCGTGTAATAAATATTGATTGCGTGTTTTCGATGGCACAATTCATGTTTTCAATGTTACAACTCAATTTCTATCATGAATGTGGAAAATTTAATGATTATTTGTATGGTTTAAATATAATATTTGTATTCATTAAATAGGAATTTTGATCATTTTAACGCTTCATTGAACATTGGAATATTTTATTTTCAATGAAAATTCCAACTTTTAATTGACCGAAAATTTCCCGGATTCTATTAAATTCGTATTTTTTTTTATTATTTTTTTAAATTTCTGATTATTATCAGTTATTTATAAAGAGAGTCACGTCATTGTAGTACATTTCGTAACCTCGCTGTTTCATTTTCGTGCGACCATTATAAATGTGTCGTATGCGAGAGGGAAGTTTTATCTAAACATTTGTTTTTTGGAAGGGGACTTTTTCCACCCCAAGCAGAAACTTATCTTAATCAAGTGGGAAGGAAAATCTAATTAAGAATAAAGGGAATGCGTAAGTGGTTGGTTCTCCGTCGAGCGGTTAACGTATGTTAAAATTTTCATCTCTCCGTCCGCCGTTTTCAGCACACATAGGTAATCTTTTATTATATTTGTTTAACGATGAAAATCTCCGCACATTTATTTTTTCATTCTTTCAACAATTTGATGCTCACTTTTCGGTGGAATACGAGAAAATACTCACGAAGCCAAAGAATGTTGACGCTTTAACTATTCCTTTAATCCTACGATGAATATCGTTTGAAATCCAGCAATTTCTCTGAAATAAATCTCGACTTTGTACCGATTAAAATAGTTGTTTTTTTAGTGCTTTTCGCACACAAAGAAGTCGCAAGCCGTTTATTTATTTTACGACCTATAAAACGCGGACAGCGGGTGCATTGCGAATCAAGCTTTTACTGCACTTGTTTATTTTTTAATTGCTTAAATGCCATTTTTAACCGCTGGCTTGCAAGCTCACACGACCTCCATTTGATTGAAATTTATGCAACATTTACCTGCTTAGTTGCTTAAGAAAACGCCACATGTTTGAAATTTGCTGTTATCACTGCTGGTTTTCGTACCTCTAGAGATAAGATCGTTTCACTTCTAGCACGTAGTGCTTTAATTTCAACTATACATATTTGAAAGAGTCGCGTGACTGCACAAAAAGCAACCGAATAAAACTTCGACTTTCCCTCTAGTGTTTTTCATCCTGAGTCATAATGCAATTTTGAATCATATGAATCAACGAACGGCCATTATTTGAATGGATTTTAATCAAAATTTTTGCGTCCCTTGATCGATGAGGCTTTAATTTAAAACGCCACAATAGATCATCCGGGTCAGTTGTAATGAATTTCTCATCAAAGACGATTTCGAATTGTTCGGATGCGGCTTCTCACTCGAACGAATTCGATGTTAATATTACATTACTAGTCCTTTGTGTTTTTATTTGTTCATTTTCTTCCCAAATGTAAAATAGAGTTTTTTTGTATCGGAATCGTGGAAATTGCACTTTAATATTAGGGATATGCGGTTAGATTGGAGTTGAATAAAATTCACCGCAGAAGATCAAAGAAATATCTGTTATTAACTCTGATATTAGCGACTTTGAAATCATATCTTTTTACGTCGTTTTTTGGGTTTGATGAAAAATTATTTTTGTTTCGTTTTTTGACGATTATACAAAATGACACGTGTTGTACAATTTGAAAGAAGAATATTCACAAAAAATATATATAATATCATTGATGTAAAATTAATTTTGAAATTTTATACGGTATTAAAACCACCAACATCATTAACGGTCAATTAGTTAATTTGAACCGTACGCTTTAAATCCAGCACATTAACAACGCGTCTTGTTTCATTTATTTTTTTTTTCGAAATTTTCTCATTTTTCAAAACCCAACGTTTATATAATTAAAATCGAAATTCTCGGAACGTCCGTTTTTTACGCACAACACACACACACACCACAAGACTCGACTTTGTTCAGCCTGACGCGCGTGCGGGGGCTGAACGGTGCGTTTGTTCGCCAAACACACAACGGCGCTCTTTTGTCCACTGTTGTTGCCGGTTGCAGTCGCCGTAACGAGGCTCGATACCAGACCGAAGCGGAGGATGCAATTAAAGCTTCGAACGGACCACTTGACAGGCAATCAACGCGAATTGCATTCGAAGTTTCGCCATGTCGCCCACGTGCGCGTTTCGCGTCGAGGACATGTCGTGTCGCTAATTGTTATCGAATTAGGGGAACGATGTGTCAATTGGCGGCGTGTTTGTCTTTTTTAACGGTTGTATATGTGTTTGTTTTTTAGATGATTCGAATAAAATGTTCGAAACGGAATTTAGATGTATCGATTTATTTTTTTATCGAATTTGTGTCGCGGAAATGGGGACATCATTCGATTCGCTCTTTGCAGAGATAAACTGTTGACAGATGCTGATGTTTACATTTATTCGTTTGGTTGCAGCGAGTTCTCGTAATAGTTTTAATAGAGTTGGCAATGCGTTTGCGGCGTCCGACCATTGTTGGCCGATTGCTATTTTGAAACGTTGTATTCTCGATCGATTTTCGAGTACACAAAGACTCTGACTAAACGAAATCGCAGATGCGTACGCCGAACGTTTATGCTTTCGACAAATAAATAAACTTTCACCGTTTTGAGTCGGAACACTCCCACATTCCGAGAACGTTGCGATTCCCGCCGAGCGAATCGTCCATAAACGAGCCGGATTTCCTTTCGTCTTCCACCGGGTTTCGCGAAGCCTGACCATTTTAACAAAGAAACGGATCGTCGAAGCACGTTTGTCGATCAGCCACTGGCCGATTGATTCAAAAGCTCGCTGGTATTGGGCTGTGCGATTTATTTCAGGCGCCTGAAAAAAATGTGCCGTCAGAACGTTCAATTTGCTCTCGTTGTGCTGATATGGTGGTCGATGATGGCTATTAAAAGCGCGGTTGAACTTTTTCATGTTCGAGTCAAGGTCATCGGTTCTTCTATTTTCGATATGGGGAAATCATTTTCGCTTATTTTCTTTTTGCGATTCGTAAATGTCTTTCTATTTCTTTTTTCAGTCGTAAATATTCATTCAAGTTTACTTTTTATATGTTCGCGAATATTTTTGTTATTGCGATTACGTTGTCGTTTTTATAGACTTATTTTTTCCGTTATCGTTCATTTTATCGTAAATATTTCATAGGAAATTGTCTTTGCATAAACTAGTTCGAATTTAGTGTGTTTACAAAACTCGCTTTGAAATTCGATTATAACATATTTACAACTTGAATCGGAAAAGTTTGCGTATTAAGAACTATATAAGTTTATTGCATTTCTATACATTAATCATTTCCTTTATTAAATATTCGTATAATGACACGTATTTCTATACGAAACGTAATGGAATGAGTTATTGATTCAATTTATCGCATGGAAATTAATGAAACTCTTGAATGACGTTGCTTTGTCGAACGTTGCCCGTGTATATGTAAAAGTTCACATATCCGAACTAATATATTTTTGGCTTTTCACTCGTCTTCTATTTTTGTTCCGTAAGCTTGTGCCAATATTAAATCGTGTCCGTCTTTTTTCCACCTCGAAAATATTTCACTTTTACGATACATCTGTCCTGCTAGTAATAATTCTTCGTTTGCATCCTAACGAATGATAACTTTGCATTTTGCGGTCGCCTGCTGTTGAAAAAATCGGTCGATGCCAAATTTCAGATATTACCATATATCTGTTTGTTTACACTGTTGAAAAAAAATTATAAGCGAATTTCGAAACACGTATCTCGATGTCGTTCGTTGGTCTCTGTCGGCTTGGAAATAAATCATTTTCTGTGCGAGACCCGGTTTTTTTATTAATAAATCAACGGGACGTTATTAAATATTCGACTCGTGTGTTATTTTTCATCGTCATGCGTATAACGTAATGTGTGAGAGTTGACGAATTAATCTCGCTTTCGAAATTTGTTTAGGACTTTTTATTTGCGTCGTTTCTCCCCCACTTGCGCTCCAATTTTCGGAAGTTTGTTCTAGATATGTTTTGTCTGGAATAGCGGAAGTAAATAATGAAATATATTAATTTTTTAGATATTAAGCATCAGTTAATTATTGGGTAAATATGTTTGTCAATTTATTTTTCATATTTTAAGTAGATTAAGTTGAATTTCGGAATTTTGTTTAATGGATATTACGAAAGCGAAATTAATTTCGCTTTTTTATTTTCTGATGCCAATTATTTTTCAAATTTTAAGATAAACAATATCTGTCTTAAAAATTATATTGAAAAATAATGCTTTGGGTATTCCCGAGTTCATTTTGAAATATGTCGTATGGTAAAAATTTCGATAGAATTTTTTTTTAAACAAAATATGAATGCTCAATGTGTTATTGCTCAGCAAAACGATGGACTCGACAATATGAAGTGATCCATACGATTCGTCTATTGTACAATACATTTATCGACCATTGCAAATGGAACAATCAAACAAACGCAACGAAATCCGTATTGCACACGTCGCTTTTCCGAATCCGACCATTTCCATTCGCACCATAAACAATCGCCGGCGAGCCACACTCCCATCGCTCTAATTGATCCAGAACGTTCGCTTCGAACAAACCAACCACCATTTGCGTAGGTATAAATCTGACTCGAGCTCGACCTACCCCGTGTCTGACCGTATCTGGGTCAGGCGCGGTAAACTTTAAAGGCTACGGGGTCAATACTACCGCGGCTTTTTGTGCCCCCGGGCTACTTCGGCTCGTGCTTTTTCCACTCCGTTGTATTAGGTGGGCTTTACGATGTGTTGCGTCGTCGTGGATTATTGAATTTCCGCGAATTCCAGATGGATATGCGATTTTGCGAGGTATCGCGCCTCGGAGAGGGTGCGGTCGATTTAGGCGGTGGTTGTGCGTTCGTGGATTTGTAGTCATGGTTTACGTCGATCGGTTTTATGTGGTATTTATAAATGATTATCTCAAATTAATAACGCAGTTTATATAATATAAATCTCTAACTCAGAGCTATTAAATGTTTTGGTGTTTTTACGCGATTTAGAGTTTAGGTGTCTCCCCCAAAGTTGAATGTTGAAAACTTTCCCTTTTAAATGGTTCCCGTATGTTCTGTCCATTTGATGACCGCGTTGCATAACTCTCCAATTTCATAATATGTGGGAATCATAATGATTAAATAACGACTAAAGCTCAATTATGCTTATATTGATTTGAATTGATCAAGTCTTAGCGGTGTTTATAATACATGTATGTATTTAAAAACAATATATCACTCGAAATTTTATTTATAAAAACTGAGGAAATTTTACAGTTTTGTTCATAAAACACGTACACACTGCTGACCTTCTTGCATGTACTAACTCGTAAAATTTAGAGTAACGCTAAAAAGTTCAACCCTTAAAACGGTATACTAAACATAACCAGAGTTATGGTCAGTATTTTTCTGGTTAAATTTAATATTTGTGCAAATTACATAACTCGCATTGTAAAGTATTTGTAGTACAAATTCTTCACTTTATTTCTGCATTTTGCATTAACTTATTTCGAACAAACATCAACAGCGACAAAAAGCCTCTCCTAAGGCCAGGCGCCCACAGGCGATTGGTTGCGGCGCGATTTGTGATGGAACGCATTGTTTTGGGTTGTAGTGCGCCCATAAACCATATGGGCGCACTTCAGCCTAAAGCGGCGTGTTCCATTGTGGATCGCACCGCGGCTAGCCGCCTGTGGACGCTTGGCCTAATAAAACACTTTCGTGGCCGATGACTCGTATACGTGTCATGAAATTTTTTTGCGCAGATAGTCGATGACACATTTGTGTCACGATCACCCAGCGGCCATTATTTGTTAATACTGTACATGTGTTCGGACAATCCGTTAATACTGTATTTGTGTTGTGTACAGTAATTAGCAGTATTACAGTACAGTACACGTGTTTGGTGTGTGTGTGTGTGTGTCTGTCATCGGCCATCTGCGCAAAAAATTTTCATGACACGTATACGGATCATCGGCCACTAAAGTGTGAGCATAGCATAGACATCGCTTGGTCCACACTTTGTGGCTCACAGACACCCCACCGAACCGAAATCAACAATCATTAACCGGACTCACACCCATCCTGCATTTTAAGGGTTGTCGCCGTAGTAAGCAGGTCAGAGGCAGCGTTCGCGACCCACATCGCCACTATCGATCGGCCCCCCCTAAAGCGGCATCAATGGGCGGCACGTGCGACCCGACCTATCCGGGTCGGCAACGACCCACCCACTGCGGCCACCCGACCACCCCTTTCGCCACCTCCGGGTCGACGATTCCGCTCGATTTCGCCGAATTTGTCAATCGAAGGCGTGTACCGGCGTCGTGCGTGTTGGGGGTTGCAGTGTCGAAAGTCGCGATCTTTTTGTATGCGAATGGATATTGTTGACGGTAAATGAATATTAGGTTCGATGTTTGATGCCATATGAAAAAATGTGATTTTGATCTTGAAATCGTGATCTTTCGAAATTGAAATCTTATATATGAAAATGAATTGCCGTTTCGTTTTAACGCTAAAACTTAAAAACCGCTTGACCGATTTGGACATTTATTTTTTCTTTTCTTCGCTTTAACTAACAGGTGGTTTACAAAGAAAAATAATTGGGGAATTTCTAAAGAAAAGATAAAAAATAGTATAAGTAATTTTGTATGGAAAACTACATCCCTACGCCGCGCCGCGCTGCGTATTGATTGTGACAATAATTAGTACAATTGGTACACCGGTGTGTGCAGAACACGTGTTTACAACGGGAATCGGGAACTGGTATGTGTAGAACGCGTAAAGACAACGGGAAAACGGACGCTATTTTAAGATGAAAAAAATTCAATATAGAGTCGAAGATCTATCGTTTGTTGACGAGATATCTTCTTATATACGCGAAAACGACGGGACGTATGGTCAGCTTAGTTTTAGTGAGACTAACGAACAGCGATTGTAGGTGATACGAAGTTCATTGGGTCAGCTAGTCTTTTATAAATTTCGTAGTATAATGAAATGTGATTTTATGATTTTCGATATTTATTGAAAGTAGGCGTACGTATCGATTGATTTATTATGAATTTTTATTTTATGAAATGGAAAATCGTATCGTAATCATCGTTAGTGTTGATGCTATGATCCTCAATGTATATTCTTTCGGACGTCGAAAATGGTGTTTGGATGTTCCACGGGTTTGACAGGTTCGGAAATCGACAATACCGTTCGTATGTCGAATTTTTGATTTTTTTTCCATCGTTTTTTGTGTGCGAAAAGAATGTGTTTTCGTATGTCAGCCTGTATTGTCAATATTGAATATGGAATCCTTTTTGTATTCAATGAAAGGTGAGAAAGAGTTCTCTTATTTTCACACATATGCATGATATACGTATTTACTATACATTTTTTGATAAAATACCAATTTGCGAATATACTATTGAAAGTTTGTGCCATTTAGAAATTTCGTTGCTTTATTTACTCGAAACGGATGCAATTTGCATCGTAGTTGCATACGGCGGACGCATAGCGCGACCGCGTATTTATTTCGGCTGAATGACACATTTCCTGCGGTCACTAGCGTCTGGAGGTCTATGAATAGCCGTCGTAACGTTGGCGACTTTCTCCGACTGCAGCATCAGCCAAGGTCTGATCAGAAGAGACTTCCCCCAGCTCCGAGGATCCGATGCCAAGTTTTAGAACACTCGAATAGACCATTTGGCTCTTATGGACGTTTCAAATGATGATTCGCGTTCGCTTTGGATTCATTAATATACGAATTTATGATTGATTCGTTTTGTTGAAGTTTGTTTCGCATTATTACTCTGGTAAATCATTCGTTCGTACAAATAATACTAGCATCGATTATATTGTGATCATGTTGATTATCGATTTATTCTACAACGGAATTTCGAAACGAATTATTGTATCCATTTCTTTTTGTTAGTTAACAAAAAAAATGAATAATGTGAGCTGAAAAGTGATTGGGATTTGTTTGGACAGTGTGTCATGAATCTTTGCCGGGTCGAAAAAAAATATAAATCGAATTTGTTTTCAATCATATGTATATATATATATATTTTTCATAATCGGATTTTATTCGCTCGTATATTATGAAGGAATGCATGCACACACAATATGCATAAGTTAGAAAAATGCAAATTCGGACACGGGCGTATAACGAAAATGTCAAGCTTCGAAAGCGTTTTATTTTCAACACGTTTCGTCGACGAAATAAAACATCATACGGACTCGTTATATTCGGAATGTGTGTTATACATAAGTCGAATATGCGATTTCTTTCATCGCAAATATGTGCATGAGAATTATTCCAAGCTTTCGAAAATACCCGAGAACGTTCGTTGTATGTCATCCAAACTGTCATTATAGCGCGTACGTATTTAAAAAATGCGTCCGGACGCCGCAATATTAATATCATAAAAGCGATGTGCGAAAATTTTGACAAAAATGTGTTCGGGCGTTGCATTATAGTCAGAAGAATGTGCTTTATATTATTTATTATTCATTATAATGTTTGCTTTAGGTAGAATATTTTGACGTTAAAGCAT
This sequence comes from Hydropsyche betteni, assembly GCA_028571205.2. NCBI lineage: Eukaryota > Metazoa > Arthropoda > Insecta > Trichoptera > Hydropsychidae > Hydropsyche > Hydropsyche betteni. Next base: position 3,306,733 of record JAOXNN020000006.1, read on the forward strand.
ATAACGGAGATCAAACGGGCTTTCGCCGGTCACTAGAGTTTTATTCGTCACTGGCAAACATTAAAGCGGGATGTTATTATTATATTAATAATGTAAACATAATATCCTTGTTTTTCCTATCACAAAGTGATAATAGGTTCGAATATCTCTCGGAGACATTTTAATTAATTTTTGTTCAAATTTGTCAAGTTTTCCAATCTAGTATTTATGCGATGTAAATTTCCATCGGCTCGGTCGCTCTTTATACAAATTCAAAGATTGCAGACGTCAAATTTGCGAAGGTTCAATAACTAGAAGTTAAACATCCTTTACTCTTTTTTCGTTTTAATTTCGCTTTAAAGCCTTAGATAGGCGGATCCAAGCGAATATCCTGAAACGTCCTTTATTTTTTTTTTGCGTCACAGAAGACATCTTTTATGGATTAAGAGTTTTCGTTGTCGTTCCAAATAAAAAAAAATCCGTATCCTTTTTTAAAAGCGTAATTAGGGGTCTTAATTTCATTTAATAAATATTCCCTAAGAACGGGGCTAGCTTGCCGGTAATGAAAGCGACCAGGAAATAAGCGCCAGTTAATATTGTGAAAACGACTCGTCGAGAGATGAAGTGTTTCAAAATGTAATTAATCAGTTTCGAGTTTATTTTTCCTCGCCGCTTATTACGTCGCCTTTAATTTCATGAACATATTTACTGTGTTTTAATTATTTGGGGGCAGGAGGAGGGGTTAAATTATCGGGACGCTCCTTTGATTTTGCCACATACCTGAAGAGCTTTTGCGCTAAATTTTCCGTAGCCGACATTTATTGTTGGAGTGTTGTTCAATAAATTTTCGTTGGCAGCTTTTTCTTTTTAGACCCGTCAGCTTTGGCGCGTTGTCTTTCATTTTATTGCTTTTGAAATGGATATCCAACACTCGGAACGCTAATATCTACTATGGTCGTTCGGCAGCATATATAATAGTTGGACGTTTGCATTTTTACATTATTATTTATTGTGATTGAAAAACATCATTCAGATTTATTTTTATGTGACCCGAATATATCAATATACCGTGTCGACGCTCTGTTACAAGATGGCATTTTTCGCTGTGATCGATACTCGCGCTGAAAAAATTGTGGCCGCCCGTTCCAAATATTCAAATTTTGAGCTGAACTATAATTTTTCACTGACATCTGAGTTGGTTGATAGTCTGAAATCAAATAAGTTAACTTATCATGTAGACTAAGATGAATTTGTTCTAAGCAAATCTTTAAAATAAAACACATTATACGCCTAATTTATTTATTTACCTTATGTGCATAACAAGGTCGTTTTATTTTTGTTGATTCGCAGAAATTGCTTATTTACTGATTTCTTTGCGCGCAATTTTACCGTCAGGTGAAAGCGCTTTTTCCTTTTTTTCGGAAATCTTTGTATAGGAAATGTTTTGCTCTCAGTTTGTATGCGAGAAAATTTAATAAATTCCCGACCGATGATAACGTGTTCAGAAAAAATCTGAGTATTGAAAGACGCAAAATTTCACATTGCGATGGCGAAAACGATATTTACAACGCCCACCTGAATTTTCCCTTTTACCGTTGATAAATACGCGTCAAATTTTCTACAAAGAGTTGGGAATTTATTTTTGAGTTGGAAAAATAAATATTTTCGCATCAAATTTATTTCATGAATGGAGTGATTTGAACGTCTTCACTTTTAGAAAAATTTGAATTTAAGCTCGACTTTGTGCAACACTGCGATTCGATACAGTGAAACGTACTGATTTTCGACGTTTCAGTACTTGCATAATTTACAATGTTTATCCCAGTAGAGTATTTTTGCGAATAGAGTCGAAAATCGTCGCAGCATAAAGCTTTGCAGACTTTCGCCTTTTGCATTAAGCGAATACGTTCCGTACGTGAGCGTTTTACCGAAACAACTCTTTGCAATTTTTGTTACAGTCCCGTCACGCACACGTCGATTTTCATTCCACTAAAAATTTACATACCGATTATGCTTATTATTTTTTAGCTGGAAAACTCTATTTAATCTAAAAGTGTTTTCCTGGGAATTTCCTAAGAGCATAATTGATAGGTCGTAATCTTTCAGGATTTTGCTGATGCCATTACAGCTAGAATATATGTTTTTCTGACCCATTACCCTTCTAAATTATTATCTGACGTTCTACTTGAACGTACATGTGCTTATATGTAGTACAAAATACGAAGCAAATAGTGAAACCGGAGTTGTCGGCGAAAATCATATGTTTCGAATGTTCACCATTAAATAGACCATACTTACTTTACGATTTAGCACTAAAAGTCTCATGCTGAATTTATATAATATTTATTCCATATTTAGATTGTTATCTTCGTCGATTTTTATAATATTATTTTGGAAATTGATATTTTTTCTTCACGTGTAACGTTGACAATGGATTGTTAGGTAATAATTTCAGGTTTGTGTTTATATTTGTCTTTCTCATTCATTCATCTATATTTAGTCGAACAAAGATACGATTCACTCCATGGTTTTCTTCTCACATCGCATATAAAGGGGAAAGGATGCACACTACATATCCTTGTTTTTTTTATGTGGAAATAAAATGCCATGTGGCTAAAACACTCCCTCGTTCAACTCCCACGTCTAACACTAACCCTAGAAATAAATTTTATTTTACGAGTAGGGTGTGGGTGCTATAATTAAACTTATGTATTTTTAAACCCACTTCCCTGCATAGATATCCTGCCAGGACTGGTGACTACTTCGTTGTCTCGTTGGAACAATAGTTCATTTTGTTTCTATTCAACTTTTGTTTTATAATTACTTTAATTTTGCTGTCGGGATTTCGATTCAAATTTTTACTACTATCGTTTTTGACTCAATTTTTACGATTGGTTGAACAACTGGTTTATTATTTTTTTTATCCATTTTAAAATCTGTTGTGTTCATCAAGAAATTGCGAAATTATGCTTTTTTGTATTTAAATTGACAAAAACGAGAATCTTTCTATTGTTTGTAATGTTTCTCGAAGTGTAAAGTGTTTTTTTTTTTCTTAAATGAAGAATAAATATATTTTTTAATATATAGTTAAATAATAAATAAACCTTTTTCTGTACGTATTATATATTCAATTATTCTTTTGTATTTTGAAATCTTTATATTATTTCAGACTGAAAATATATTTCGGAAACTATTATATGAGGGGCTCGGCAGTAAATAGTGCTAAGCGACATTGTCACTTTTGGAGATATTAACCTTTCCTTACCGGCGATGTGTATCTTCTACACATTGCTCTAATAACCATCAATATCTCTATAAATATAATAA
>JAOXNN020000006.1:3315401-3377820 GCA_028571205.2 Hydropsyche betteni
TAGTATTGTGGTCTTGTTTCTCGCAATATTTTCTCTTGTTATTATTATATGATATATAGTCAAATATCCATTGTTTTAATATGTTTCAAAATTCTAGCTGCCTAATTATTTTTTTTTCTTGTATATTCGTAAACGAGAAAGTCTTTTTAATTTAATATTTCTGGACTTTCAGTATTCTGCTATCGCCGGTCGTTGTGACGCATGTAGATACATTGAGTTTTCTTCGAATTTTCCGACGGAAACTTTGTTCTTTCGTGCAGTTTCCGACATCGGCGGACTTATTACTGGAAGACTTCACGAAATCGACCCTCGGAAACTCGAATGCAATTTTCGTATTTTTGTTTTCCAACTGCAAAAGATGGTTGATGTGTTTGTTACTTCCTTTTCGTGTTCTCCCCTCTCAAATTAAATAAATGTGTGCACGAAATGCAAACAGAGAATTTCCATTCGCTTTGATGTTTTATCGTCGCCCATGCAAGTTTACTTTCGAGAAATTCGCTATTTTCACGTTTTTGATGCATTGTGTATATTCATGCTGTTAAGGTGTCACAGTTTCGATTATTCAAACAGTGAAACTTAATCCATTTGGATCAATTGTATTTTTAATGAAAAAGTCATTCATATAAAACGGTTTTATTTTGAAACTGTATTTTTTAGTCTGAAACTGACTTAAAATTTTATATTCAGGGCATCGTCAACCGTGCATACAAATTTGAATCTGATATATCCATTCAAAAGAGTTTCGCTTAATTTTAATGCATTTTGTGTGTCGCCCGACAACTTTATTTTCGTTTCAGCGTTGTCCGAGAAGATGAAAAGATACGTTCTACGCATTCTGAATATTTTTCTTCAAAACAGACACATTCTTTGCTTAAAATGAGCACTCGAGAAAAGTTTCAAACCTTTAGTTTTTATCTGCAATCTTAAGTTTCTTCGATTACCCGCTTCATGAAGTTAAGGTGTTATGTCCTCGCGTTAAAAATAAGTGCGAATATCCTTCGACGCTGTCCAATATATTCGTTGATTTTCTTCCGCGACAATGACTGTGGCCGAAATAAAAACGAACCGAGCACTGTTTCCGGACGCATTCATTGTCTTCAGAAATCTCGGCATGTTAATCTCGAGTGTGCTAAGTAACGATATAATAAATGGAATATAATCTCGCCGGATATTTTTATTGTTGCGATGAATATCGCGTCGTAAAAACTTATTCGAAACATCTGACGTTTTCGTTGCACGTTGTTGATTCTGCGAGAGTTTTCCGCACATTTCGTTTTGCATTGTGATAATATTGTTTGTGGAAGGAATTTGTTTTATTTTTATTCGGTTTTGCAAATATGTATCTAGGTGCTTGCAATAGTTTTCTTTTATAGTTACAGTTTAAATTGTCTTTGTGTAATGATAAATTTTCAACTTCATTTTATTTATAATAAATTTCGTTAATTTTCATGTCAACCTCGGTGGGCTTTTATTATAGCTTGGATACTGAAAAGTTTTTATTACAATACTAGATTTCCTGAGGTTTTGTGAGTTTTATTGAGCCTCGGTTTTGCAAGTTATTTCGGAATATTCCAATAATTATTTTCATATTTATCAGCCACAAAACTTTTTCAATACCCCGTTACTATTTGATAAATTTATTTCTCTATTATTTACTTTTTGAGTGAAAATATTTGTACACACGGCTTAAGATTGTGAAATATTCAATTCGTTTATATTTTATCAGTTTATATACTTTCTATATTTTGTATTATTTTTGCATTCAAGAAACGTTCATGGTCAATTGCAAAGCTCGTTCAATTTTCTATTTCGTTTTCCAATTTTATTTTATCTATTTGTGAATTATCATTTTACATCTATCCAAACACAAAAATTCCAATATTCTCTAAACAATGACGAATTTTCCGATCGCATGTACACTACCTCGTCCACGTCCTTTCATAACGAGATTCTCACATCAGCCATTTTATCGTCATCGTTTCATTCGTACGTTTTATATTTCTGAAATGCAACGGAGACGTTGTCGATAAATTGGAAAAATTGCAAATTCTAATTGGAAAACGTGTCATGTAAGCTTTGTATGGCATGTTTGTGTTGATGAAATATTTCGAAATTTTAAAAGAGAACATTTTCCAATATCGTCATATTGTATTTTGATTCCTTGATAAAAGGTTTTATATGAGGGATGTGTATCGTTTTTTTATAGATTACAAAATATATTGCCGTGTGGGATTTTGCTTGTTTATCGTCCGTTCCATTTTTGTTACAATCGGTTTATTTTGGGGTTTCTAAACATATACACTGTAAAATCTTATTATCTTTTGTACGTTTGAACTTGAACTTGATTTTTTTATGCGACGGGATCGTTGTCATGTTCTCTTTTGAAGTACGTTTTTTTAAACTGAAAAAATCTTTTATGTCGAACCCGCGATACGAATGACAGATATATCGGTCTTCGGCGGGAACGAACTTGTAGCGATTCTCAAATATTCACGAAACCATTTCGTAACGTCGATTCAACGAATCGGACGAAACGGCACGGGACAAAATACCCATAAATTTCCGCCACTTCCAAACACCGTCGCCCATCCAAAATCCTACGAAACGCATCTAAATCTATCGCCTTACGACGATTTCGTCACGAATTTCGATGACGGCTGCGGAGCGCTCGTGACGCCAATGATGCTGCGTGACATTGAAGGGGCCATTGATGCTAATGCTCCCGCCGCTGATTCACTTGTTTTCCGAATGCTAATTCGCGCCATTCTTTCCCGCCACCGGCAGACAGACGTCTGCGTGTCCAGCTGTCAATGTGCGCCGCCATTGCCGTTTCGATTGCAATTCTGGCGCGGTTGCATGTGCGTGCATTGTTGTCGTCGTTTTGGTCCGGTTCGGCGTCGGCGCCGTTGCGATCGATCCGTTTTCGAAAGAATTCGTTACGAAATTTATATATTTGTTATTATGATGCCGCGTTTAGTTTTGATGAATTGAAATGCGGTATTGTTTTTATTTTAAAATGTTATATTCGGTTCGCGTGTCGCTGGTTTTCGATCGCTTTTCTCGTCGTGCTGCACTCTAGCGGCGCGCATTCCAAACGTATCACATACTGTTTCTCGTTGCTGCCACTAGATGTAGCGCTGTGTTCATCTGTCACTTTTGTTTACGATACACACTCGGGCAGTGGGAAAATTCATTTTTTCAAGTTCACATGCGCTTTCGAATCTCTTCGTTTCGTTCATTGTTCGTGTTTAATCGAATAGTAATCTGCTCGGATCTTTATTCTGGTTTCAATACGATTCTTGATATTAATTTTTGTATTGATCAATTTTTTTGTGTAAATTTGTATGCAGTGCAGAATTCGTTAATAATCTAATCTATTTGTTATTGGAAACGCATAAAGGTGACCCTGATGACAAAAATTCTTATCAGCATCTTCATATACACATCCTGGTTTTTTTATCAACTTCGATTTAATATGTGACACCGATTGCATATTAAATTATAGATTTGGAAAAGATATTTCTCGAAATGATCATCCATTATGTGATTTGCAGTTCGGTTCCGTTGTTAGAATCCCGAAAGAATAATAATTTGGATGCTATTAATAAAACAAACATTTTTTTTATTATTATATCGTGGAATGAAAATCATTATTTTTTAATCAATTTAACGTTTTTCTATCAATGAATTGTCGAACGTTGTTTTTTGGACGTGTACAAATTTACATTTTTACCATATCGTTGGGTTTTTCCGTACATACTTGTTCCATTTTTTTATTTGAAATTTGAATTAAATGAATTTCAATCTTTCTCGTTATAATTATATGTTGATAATCAAGTTTAAAACTTTCAGAATTTATGTTCGAACCTCATGAATATACGAGCGGAAAGCTGGGGAGTTATGTTTACAACATCTCTGATAAACGAGTTGCAAGGGTTTATCCGGAATGTAATTTCGATGAAGCGTAATATAATTCGATGTTAGTTTTCAAAATCATTCTCAAACGAAACAAACATTTATATGCGCAATTGGTAGTCCCATTTAAAAATTATTACACTGTATTATTATTTCACCACATCGAATTTACATACAGCAGATGTGTCGAAATTACAAAACGATTCGAAAACCTTCGCACCAAACACCAAATGGTGTCTCGCCGCCATTACAAAAATCACGCGCTCCCACCTCCAACCCCAAACGCCGTTTCCACGAAAACCGAACCGCAACGATTTTCGAATTCCCCAAATTTCGACACCGAAAGCACTATCCATGTTTGAGCTTCGATCGCGCGTTGTTTGCGCCGAATCAACGTTCCCATGTCCGTTCGGTATCAATCAGAGGCGGCGTTGCATCAGACGTTGCAGCACACGCGTTGCGCAACAAGTTCCGGTGTACACTCGGTACACGTGTGCGGCCGCGGACACGTGTACCAAGGTCTTGGTCGCCACTTTCGCTACGGAGCGATGCCATCGGCTGCGGTGGACGGCGGGATTTTGGAAATTTGGGTGTCGGTTGTTCTTTTCGAAGCCCTGATGAAAATGTATTTTAAGAAATGAAAATTTTTTTGATGAAATCTTGTTTTTTGAATTCTTATCTAGAGTTTTTTAATCATTGAAGACGATGTTTGTTTTTCTTTGTGCTTTTATGTAACGAATAATGTCGTGCAATCTCACTGTTCTTTGTGAGTAAAGTACACTATCTTCGATATGAATCAGATGATAATGCAAATCGAAGTTCTTGCGAAATGATAATGTGCACCTGAGAAAATCTTTGAGAAAGCTCGTTTCAGCAATCACTATAATCGCTTCCCGATACGTTTGCGGAACTGGATGGCGTCTCTGAGAAAGTAATCCGATTCCGTAAAGTTGGCTCGCAAATAAAATTTGTACGTTATCTCCAGACGTTCCATCTATGCAGTGTGCCACCATTACACCTATGCTTCGTTTCCAAAGCGAGAAACTTCCACGCGGAATGTTTTTATCGAACGCTGGAAGTTTCGCAGTGACGCGTGATTGATATGTTTTGCTGACACTCTGGCCATATTCCATTGACACGCCTGATGGATTTTCGATGATTCCATATGCGTCTCTCGCCGTGGGACGGAATTACGAAAACATTCAAAAAGATACAAAACAATTGCGAATTGAAAATCGAGCTGAGAGGTGCTACGTTCTTCCAATCCGTTCGAAGCGACTTTAGTTGTTTTCCACTCGGGTGCGATTTCCATATTTTTACAATTTTATGGCCCCTGGTCGTTAACCCAACCCCACATCTCATTTGCACGAGTGTTCTTAAAAGAATCCTCGATCCGATTTTATTCGCCACCTTTCATAATTATCCCGTCTTGATCGCGACTTTTACGCGCCAATAATTCGGCTTAATTGCTCGGTCGGCTTCTCTCTTTTTTTTGCATACCGCGTTAAATTTTGTTCTTTTTTTCGAATCGTTAATTATTCAATGTTGGTTTTTTCGTAATGACGTCATGGAATTCGAACCAGTTCCAAAAATTAGATTCTTGTTAATGTACATCGATTTGATTGAGCTGTGACTTTTTCGAGCTTTAATGCTCTGTCTTCTGTTATCTCGGGTGTGTGTTTTTTAGCTTCCTGCACTCAATTTTTTTTGTTTGTCGCTTATAAATTACGCAATAAAAGGTACACGTTTAGCTTCGTGTAACTGAGTCATGCACGTAAACCTCTTCATATCCGCGTATATCGGAGCCATTAAAATTCACCGCGACACGTTTACGACCGCGAATTGTAAACACACCACGATATCCTTTATAAAATCGCATTATACATTTGTGCTCGTATATCGAATGTCTCACGTTAGGAGCAAATAACTGATATCGTTTCCGGCTTCGTGCTTTCCTTCACTAGTACCATTCTTTGTGGAGAAAAATGAAATACAATGGTGTTGATTTTTGTGAAAAGCGTTTGCGTTTTTGTGTCTTTAACTGTGATTCGTTTGACTGCCAGAAATTGCAGATAAAACTTTCTATCGCGAATGCAGAGAAATTCGATTGGAGATGCTGAAATTGTGTCACTTTTATTTTTGCAGCAGTTTCACAGAAAGAAACGTTACCCGTTCAATTTCAGTCGCACGTGTCCAGTCAGATTGCACCGTTTGTTTTATCTTTTATGTGTCGTAAGTTTAACAGCTCTATTGGGGGTTGGTTTTAGACTTCTCGGTGAAAAACTTTCAGTGAAAAGATTCACGTTTTTAAAACGTGTCAAGGACTCCTTTTTATATCTCGACCGTACACGTGAAATCTTTTTAGTTTGAAACTCACTTGGCTTTTGAATTTTATACACATAACTGTATTTTTAGTTATTTAAGATGACTGTAACGTACACTGACTTTTACAGTAATTTTTGTAGATGTTTAAAATCTCATTTGTGAAGTTTTTGAAGTGTTTCTCTCGAAAGGTTTTGGTATAAATTTCAAGAATTATCGTTAAATTTAAACAGCGCGATTGAATTTTATAGAATCGTTTTTGAATAGCGAAAACTAGAACCTCGGTAAAAATCAACAGTCCTGGATTGAGTTATTTAATTTTGAATTTCTCGCGTTTCGCCGATTCCGCTAATTGCGTTCGATCAAGTATTATCGTTTAGTAAGTGCCATTAAAATCCGAAATATCCGCGTATATATTTGTTTGTTATTGCTATCGAATTATAGCTAATTGCCCTCGCTGTGGGAACTTTTCGTTAGTTTCGCGCGGAACGAAATTTCAGTGCTTCATCTTCAATGGCGTAACGCGACGTGACGTTTTTAATTAACTAATAAATGCGCTCAAATTAAAAAAAGTACGAATTTTTTCACTATAGTACACTTTTTGTGTTTTTTTATTGCTCCCGTGTTTTTTGGATTCGGTGCTAATTTACTTATGCGTGATATTGCGCGGGCGTAACATCTGCCGTATGAACGTGCACATTTTTCAATAACATCATCATTATCCTTTTTGCATTCGAGTCCGACTTTTTTTTCCATGTTCAGACTTACGTAATAGAAGGTCGCGTCTTCGCTTATCCTCTTTTCAACTCGCCTGATGATTTATTGCTTTCAATTTTTGTAAGTTCTTTACAAATTAATACGTTCGACTTTTGTACAGCTCTTCTTCAATACATCGAAGGTGATGTATAGAAACGATGGCGAGTTAAAGTTTTTAATCTGTGCTTTTTTCTCAATCCCATAATATCTTTTATGATGCGACTTAAACGAAAGATTTTATGATTTTGTATATAAAAGTTTACCGCTTTGATACTTCACTCACTCATTCACTCGGATGATTGCACTTTTTTATTCGCTCAAATCTATCGAAGTTTATGTTATTTACCTCTTGAGAGAACTCCGTAACGACAATTAAATTGCAATTTTCGTCGTTAATGAGCAGAGGTTTTTCCTCGAGGAAATGGTCATCACGAATATGTTGAGAGCAGTAAAAAAGGTTAACCGTATCTGGACTTTGTCATCTCAAATTGCACAATTAAGAATGTAATCAGTTGGATCGATCTCGTAAAAATCGACCAGATCACCAAGCGTGCCCCAGTGACGCTGTAAAAGTTTATAGACAGTCATCAAAATAATATCAATAAACTTATTCGATCAAGCCTTGCACTTTGCACAAATGCACTTAAAAATATACATGAACAACTCAATTTATGTGTGCTATAAATTATTAAAAAAAAATAGAAAACATCTACCATAGATTGTTGCCATCTATAATATTCGTAATAAAAAAATATCGTTTTTCGTAAGTTTTATAAACTGAGGCTCACTGCACTTCACACACACACACACACCGACGTCTCGCTTATCAAAAATGTGCATCGTAATCGTTCGCGTGTTAAATTCTTTGACCCATGTCTTGATGATTTCGTTCGCGAACGGGTTCAATACCACGACGACCGCAGACCTTGACCGATACAAAACGCAGCCCGGCGATTTTGCTAGAAAAACAACGAGTCGCCGCTCACAATTTGCGAGTCGCAAAAATAATCTCTGGTGATGTCATTGCCGGTGGTCGGACGGTGGGGATGGAATTAGCGCAATTGGCTGTGTGGATTCGATGCATTTTCGAAGTTTCGGGAATTTGTGCGATGCTTTGATGCAGTCTGAAATTTTGTTCAAAATGGTGGAGGTTGAATTGAGTTGTCTTGTATTTTTTTTTTTTTTTGAAAAATGTGTTATTTATGCAAATACTGATTTAATTTAATTAATTATTTATCCGTTATTGATTTTTAAATCTATAAAATAATATTTTTTTTCCTTATCGCCATTTTTTTTAAACGTAGGAATCGTGTATGATCATTCATACTTTTAATTTTATAAAAAAAAATGACATACTATGCAATAATTATAAATTTAATTCTAAACAACCTTCACGGTATTTTTCTCATGGATTTTATCTTCAATTTTAAACATTATAACACATTATGACCATACCAATTTTTAAAAATAAATTTTTACATTTTTCAAAAAAAAAAAAAACACACACAGACGATCGTTACCTTGATATCGAACCGTAGAGTTTTGCGGTGAACGACATGTTCAATGTCATGCGTTCTCGATGCACATTCGCTGCATCTGCATCTCAATGACGTCAGCATGCGCGGCGTTCAAGGCCGGGGTTATTTCGGGCCACGTGCCGTTGCCCTCTTGCCAACATTCTGACAACAACAACAGTTTACCGAATGCAGTCTGATCCGTGTTGCAGACAGCGGACGTGTCCGTCCAATGATGAAAGTGGCCGACAATCAGCGACAATTCGTACGTGTTTTGTACGCACGTCTTTGATGGGTCGGTGTTTTGGTTTGATTGAGTTTTCTCGTGTTGGGTTGGTTCTTGTGCTGTGGGCCGCAGATATGGTGCGTGTGTGTCTGTTTGATGACGAAATGTCGATTTTTTGATCGATGGGTATCTTACAATTAGTTGTGGATATTGATTGATTGTAGGTGCTGATTTTGAATGTGTGTGACAATATGGAGCTGTGTTCCAATTATTTTTAATATTCTTGGTGGCGTTATATAATAAAGATCGTGTTCAATAAATAATTGTTATCGACTGATTATTTAATATGTAAAATTCAATATTTTTTTCTGATTTCGAACGATTAGTGCGTTTTCACATTGCTATTGCGAGGATATACAATATAGCGTTTTCATAGAATTTAATTTATAGACGTTTAAGTGGAAGTGATTGTGAATTCCTTTCTTAATGGATCGATGTATGATTAAAGCAGTAGTTAGAGAAAATGTTGAGGTGGAACAGGTCTTCAATTGCAGCGTTTGAAGAAGGCATAATGTGTTGATGAAGACTTTATAAATGTTCTTAAGATTTGCGAATGAATCAAATGAGCTAAACCGTTTCGTTACCTTTTACTTAATACCGATTATGTTATAATATTCATGGTAAGACACCATTCTTTTTGCTGAATAACATGTTTTTATTACAATATATTGAATGTATTGCATTTTCAAGCTTTTCATGTTCGACATTCAATTTTTGCGCAAACCTTTCTATCAATAGTTAATTTGTTTTATTCATCATGTAGAAGCAATAATTGCTGTTTTTTTTTTTCAAAACGCCATTCATTTATAATTGACGCGTTTTATATTGAAACACTTTGAAGTGTATTTCAATTGATTTTTTTACTCTGCGAATCTGAATCGTTCATTTTTTTCACGATCAATCTTACACGTTAACATTTTCAAATGTTATTTTAAAACGTGTAAAAAATATTTTAGATTTCTTCTGCGATATTCAATGACGTCTATTATAAAACGTAATTAGATTGCACCGAAGCGATTTCTAAATAAAAATAAAAAGCTACTTCGTTCATGTCTCGCATCCGTATTACTAATGTAGCGATTTAATGAGGCGTCTTTAAATCGCGATTTTTTTTCTATATCTCTCGGATAGCTAATAGTGCAGAGTAGTGTTATTGAATTTCTCCCTCATTAAGTCCACTTTCAGCAATAAAAGTCAGTGCAATCTAGCATCGTTAACCGGCCGATATGTGAATTATCTGCGCACATTTCACACAACTTGCTGCTTTTGCGTGTGTAGACTTCATCTGCGGGTTTTCCGTTTTCCTTTCGCGTTGATGTTTTTCCAAAATTGTGAAAGTTTTTTTGACGCATTTATCTATTGGTTATAAACATGGCGTCTTGAAAAAATAATTTCATATGGTTGTTAAAATTTTCATTAGATATTTTGCAACTATTTTTTTATAGATTTATTTTTTTAACGAAACTATTATCAGATATCGTAATTGACTTTTGTAAAATTCGTATTACATTGCGAATTGTGTCAACCGTGCAAGTCAACTTTCACCGTTTGCCGTTTATATGAATTGCAATTTCGCGAGAAGAAATTTGTCTCTATGCAATCAATCGACATCGTGACCCGCAGATGCATCTCGCATTTAACTTGTATTCGTAGATCTCTTTGCGATATCCATCTCTGAAGATGGCCCCTTCGGTGGAAACTAAACATTCAGGTTTGTTGGCGATCGTAATTGCGTGCCGATATCACTTTCTTTTCGGTTCAGTCGAGCTTGACTCGACACATCCTTAGTCGGTTCTTTTAGATCGGCACCGGTTTGTTAACTTTTTTTTAGCATTTGCAGTTGCGTACGTCGTATTGAATATCTACTATGCGAGTCTCACGCACATTCTCAGGAGTTTTACAGCGTTGTCGTTATATGAAAATTTATGGAAGGAGCGAGATTTTCTTTGCGATCTGTTTTATAGTGGCCTCTGATTAATATAATATTATAATACGGTCGAAAAATATACAATATTATGTTGTAAATAAGTGTTATGTAATTGGAATTGTATTGAATGTTGATAATATCGTTTTTATCACGCCATATCAAATATTGATAAAAAATTAATATAGTTATTCATGTGTGATGTATTTTCGAGACAATATCTATCCCCTATATATATGTATTAGCAGATTTCTGAGTCTCTATTCGGTGAGGCTCGTGACTTTTTCGCGAATATGGTCTTTATATGCGTATACGGTTAACGTCTATAATGTGATGCTTATTATCTACTGTTTCTGGCTTTGCCTATATGTCACAAACAAGTAACAAATGAACTATTTTGATTTTATTAATTAAATATTCGAGTCGGGTACACATTTCGGGTTCACACAATCGGGTTTTTACATTTTATCGTTTTCCGTTTCTTAACAAATCCACAGTCGATGTTATTAACATTGGGCCTATTTACTAGTGATCTTATAAAAATAGAAAATATTTATGGTTTATATTCTCAGAAATGTTCCGATGTGAATGAGTTAATTTCGCAATAAAATTCGTTATCTCATCTTCACCTCGACTGTCATTAATTGGTCATAAAGTGTTCTCCATGTGTTGATGTGGCCGATGATGTAATGTGCTCCGCGAGGCATACGCTTCATTTATCAAACGACCGCTATCATTCATCATCTTTTTATGAATTTTGAAATACAGACGGTATTTTGGGGCCATTTTTCAATTGCAATTCGTTCGCGAACGGAGCAACCTTCGAGTTTTTTCCGCGTTCCTCGAAACCGATTCGCTCGATGTCAATTTTTCTTCTCGCTTCTAATGGCGATAATTCAGTGAGAATTTTTTGCCGGCCTTCGATTTGGATCTTTGAAATCGAACTTGGAAATGTTATGTAATCTATATTTGTACATGATTCCGTACACTTGAATTCAAATACCAATCTTTGTAGCAAAGTAATTATGTATTTAACTTTGTAATTTAGTTACGCAAACCATAAAATGTCGTGCTTCTTTAAATTTGCACGCGTATAATGTTTGATGACCATAATGAGTGTAATTGTCATGTACGTGTTGACATTTAAACATTTTTACTACTCTCTAGAGGGGAAAACTTGTTATATGAAGGGTAGATGTTCATGCATGACTTTGGCCTTACTTGGTTATTATCGAATAATTTGAATTGCAAACTTATTGTGCAAATGCAATGGTGTAACTATTTTTATTTGCAATCAGATTGAATATGTTTATAATTTAATTTTTTTCGTTCTTGCAAATTTTAATTAATCGTGAAATTTTAAACATTCGATCCGACAATGTTTCACATGCATGTCCACTGCATAAATGCAAAGTACACGCTTCATACATAACTCTGACCTTACTCAGTAACTTTTATCGAAGCGTTCGTGTTATGTAGCACAATAAAGCTTCTAATTATATAAACATAGGGATACACCCCTGATATTTAACACAAATTTTAATATTTCATATATAAGTTCATATGTATATTGATTGTAAAAATATTTTTTTATATACCGCCCATCCTTCATAATAATATAAATAAAGTCACCTCAATTATAAACTCACTACTCATTACTACAGAATCATCTATCTCGCGCAGTATCATCCAACTATTTCCAACAATGAGACATGCATAATTAACGATGCGACCGCCATTTATGCGCAAATCAATTTGCCCTCATAAAAATGAATTCAGCACGCGTTTTTAAACAGTGGGTCACATTCACCGAGCATTTCACCACTCCGGCCAACACAAATGCAAAGCGCATGACCCGCTCGTCCGCCATTGGGCTGGGGCAGGTCACGGCCGACACACTCCCCCCGGGTGCTTCATGCGAACCCACACACGTATAAGTGCACAATGTGCAATTCAAGCCCACCGCAAGTACCCGAGAGTGCATCGTCGAATGCACCCGACCTACGCGCACGTACAGGGAGACCGATAAGTTTGCTTTCTTCGGTTGTTTCGATTCGATGCGATTTGTGTGTGTTCGAATTTTTATTTTCGTTTTGAAGTGTTTGTTTTAGTTTTGGCAGCTATCGGTCAACGTTTCGAAATGTTTATCTTGAAAGATCTTTGAAAATCGTTGAATAAACTGCAGTGAGTGATATGGTCTTTTCGAACGCATCGGTTCCCGCTGATCATTTGAAGTAAAATAACAAGTTGTTTGATTTGTAAATAGATTAGTGGCCATTTGCTGTCGATCGGGAACGATTTTGCAAGGGATGGTTTCATTATTCAATTCTTTGAAATACCTTAAAGTTATCGCTTCTCGACCTATTGGCTAATTGTAAGATCGTAAGACAGTAAGAAAATATCTATAATGAAATTATGACATCAAAAAGATCTTACAGTTAGCCTATAGAATAAAATAATGATATGAATTGCTTTGGCATATGCCCACACTGTATTTCATACGATCTTGCATCTCGAGTTTCGTTCCGTCCGCGACGTCTCATTGTCTCCACGAATCTACGCAACACGCACTCGCGTTTCTAAAACTGATTCGAAGCAACTTAGTTGTCGGCGTTGTAGACATGTTATACATACATTGCCTGATAAAATATAATGCAACGAGACGTTCCGCTTCCTGTCGCCGCTTCAATTGGCCTCGTCCTGGAAATGTTGGTCGTCGCTGTTGCCGCTGCACTCCATAATGAAGCGATGCACCAGTACCTGCACTTCCTGTGGGGTGGTACTATTTATTATGATGCGCGCACACGAGACCCGGTGACATAGCGGAACCCGCATTCGAAGTCTATTCACATAGTACAAAATATAAACATTTTACCGTAAGCTGATAATGTTATCTACTAAGCAACTAAGTGGACACTCCGCTCAGCTTTGGATTTCCTTCACTTTTTGATACGTGCGACTAAAAAGTGCAAGTAATTTTTAAATTTTAGATTGGAAGGTATTATTGAAAGGAAACCTATTATATTATCCTGCCTCTATTTTATGAAAAAAAGTGTATGCATGTTCAATAAAACATATTGGTAGAACTAAAATTGGAATAATATAGTAAAATATTTTTTTGCACAAAAAGTATTCTGATCACAGATTCTAGTTGAGAGTTTTAATTGTCGGCCGTCCCTGGCAATTGCATGAAATGCGCCATATGGCGTGCACGTCTCGTTGCATTCTATTGCTTATGTCTCTTTTTTTTATCATACGTATTCCCCCTTGCATATGACTGTGCTCTCACTCTTTCTATGTTGCATGTCGTTATGTCATTCGCGTGTATCATCCCACGTACGTTATTCTGTCTCAATATTGTCGACTGTGTTTGAATTTGAGATATGTTCGTCCTCGAACGTTTGTCAATGAATATTGCGCAATTATGATCTGCCGATGTTTGATATCTGTTTTATGGGGTTCATTAGTGATAGTTTGCCAGTGGTTATATGTCGGTAACATAGTGAGTAAAATAAAATGACACATATAATAAATAGAATTGGTTTTGACTAAAATTAAACAATTGAGACGTTTGAAGATATAATAAAAGATAAATTTATACTGGCTTTTGTAAATATGGCGTGATTTTCAACATATCTAATAAATGTTAGGAATGTACATATTATATAATATATCGAAGCTTACAAAGATACACCTCCTACTGCCTCCCCCTGAACATCATCACATGTCAGCAGCTGTTGCAAGTCAAGGCCAAAACGGCGGTTCTTCAACTATAGCAATAGATTTACATATGTGAATTGAAGATCAACACATCTGAACGAATTTCAAACATTATTTTCCCGAGTTTTTCTATTTAGTCTTAGGTTTACTATCTTCGCGAACGTGTCTGCAATTTTTTTTTGTGCACATTCGTATATAAATACAAACATTAATATAATGTAAACTACATTTCGTGGAACATGTGGTTGACCTTTCGAGGACATTCGCCGCTCGTGACGTTTCCTGCG
This sequence comes from Hydropsyche betteni, assembly GCA_028571205.2. NCBI lineage: Eukaryota > Metazoa > Arthropoda > Insecta > Trichoptera > Hydropsychidae > Hydropsyche > Hydropsyche betteni. The sequence continues at coordinate 3,330,126 of JAOXNN020000006.1, forward strand.
GAGGCCGATATATGCGCATATGTTTGCGCCGCATCTTCCGCTCCGTTTTTCGGTTTGTTTCTATGTTTCGGAACGGTCCTGGTGTTGATGGATTGTCCAGGAATCAGTAAAAATAGAATATGTTTCGTCTCCTTCAAAAGGTCGTTATTATATTGTAATTGAACGGCCGTCGACTGCTGAAAGTGTTGTTAGTAAAAAGCTATGACGTATCGCTTGTTCTGGGGTGGGTTCATTGAATAACGGTCGTTTTGTTTCAAATGTCATATGTGAACGGAATATTTTGTAAAAAAATACCTTTGATATTTTTTTAGATGCTGTCATATGCGTTGAATGTGCGAATAGTAATATGCCATTTACTGGATTTTTTATATCTATTTGAAAAATGTAATAAATAAGTACATACTTGATTTTGTTTTTATAAGTAAATTTTCAATATTTTTTTCCTGTTTTCAATATCAAATTATAGGAAAAATACTTTTTCAATACCCATATTCATGGAGCATATGAATTTTGATAAACCAATTTGCAAAATTACCAATAAAAAATGAACATCTGCTATATTTAGATAATTCAATTCAATCTGATTAAACTATTATTTATTTCATATTACCTATTCTGACTATGAAAAAAACCGACAAATGTTAGTGTCCGTCAAATTTCCATATCACAAGAATATTATTACATAGCTCGTGGCACATTTCGAGTTTGGCCTTCGTTTTTGTCTTTTTCAAATACTGGCACTGGATCACTGTTGCACCTGCTCGATACAACATCGGCACCTTTTGAGCTCTTCTCACCAGCTGCTTGTTGTCTTGTGTCCCGAATTCCCAACATCCTCAGAAAACAACTGACCCAGAGGAAGTCGTTACGTCTTCCCGAGAAAGTCTAATACTTAATTATGGGTTGTCGTCGTAACTTCGGACGCTGCCGAACATATTGCAGTTTTGCAATTTTTTTTTTATTTTTGCCGAAAGCTGTTTGGCAAAATGTACATATTCAAATTTATGTTAAATCGCCGCCAAATAACAATAGTAATAAAATTTGTGTCGATAATGTTACGCGATTACGTCAAAAACGTTTTCATAGTCATCCTGGCGAAAATGTCACTCGTTGATTTATCGCCATGACGCATTGACGTCAATGTCGTGTATTTATAAAAGAATTTTTAACATTTAATTAATTCTACCAAATATATTATGGTCATTCGCTTTTTGAAATCACGTTGGACGCGTGTCTTACAAAAAATCTCTTACGGAAAATAAATGGTGTTCGCTTCGAAAATCGTGAAAGTACGATTTGTTCAGGTCACGGTCGGTCGACGCAGGCAGGCATGCATCGAATTTGAAAATCATTTTTTTCTACCATTTTCGGATCGAATTCGAGTGTTTCCCTTTACTTTTCTGTGACGTAACCATAATATTTACAGTGCGCGTTATTATTGTTCGACGATATGACGAAACGCAGAGGTTTTTGACTTGGATTTTATTTGATTTGGCGTTTCACACCCTGCACATACGTTGCATGAGAAACAACCAAAGAAAAAAACTCGTCTTTATAATATGTAACAAACAGCGCCATGAGAAAAACGCGTTGAAAAATTGCTTCGCAAGAACGACGAAGCTGCCGTGGGCTCCACTGGGTTTTCACCTCGTTCCTCCAAAAAGTCGTTTTATTTATTGGCCGCCGTTTATCAAGTTTCCTTTGCTATATAGACGGCCGCGATAAATGTGCTAAATATGCAAATCGGATAACAATTATCAATTTTCAGATTTTTGTTCTCGACTGGCAATATTTATGAAATTTTTTTTAATGGCATGAATCACCAGGCGCCGTTTCAACAAACTATTGTTGCATTTTTGTGCATGCGTTTTTTCACAGTCATCATAGGTGTATGACTGCTTACCTGAGTCACATCTGCCCCGACCCTAAAAGGGTATCGGAGCATCCCCTATCCTAAAAAAAAATTACACAATCTATTGTTGCATCCCCTCCGGGAAGCGCTTATTTGAAACTATCGCACAATGCCCCCGAACGGTTCTCCCTGATCACAATTCATTTCGGCCGGGTTGTTTGAACTCGTACGTTTTCGCTTTTCATTTTTTGCCCACATTTTGCACTTGTTACTCGCTTAGGGGTTGTTGAACGTGTCCCTCGGCTCGCCGCGGACAGCTGTGGATGAAAAAAATTATATAGAACGTAGAGATCGGCACACGAGAAATGTGCGAGGCTTTTGCCGCTGTGGGTCATTGTGCTACAGGGTTATTGAGCTTTGGCGAATGTCCGAAGAAGTTCATTCAACTGCCGAACTGTGTTTGTGTAGCTTTTGCGGCTGAACGATGTTTGTAAACAGTGATTTCTACACATCTGCACTCGCGTATACAACCTGTGCATATTTCGCCATTATATTGCGCATCGTTGACTCTTTTCTCAGATCAGAATTTTATGGTTCGGAACCACGCTCGTTTTGGTATTAGACTTCGCTGACCCCTATGTTATTTGAATCGAATACAGTTGCGTTGTTTTATTTGAAATTTTCCTATCGATTTGGACGCGTGAAATTAAAACCATTCTGGCATGGAGATGTCTACGATTAATATTTTAGTAATTAGATTTTGCTTTTGGGAATGTTGCATGTTCGTACGCCACTTGCTACTGCGCTTAGCTTTATCGCGTGTTGTCTGCAATAATTGAAGATTCTGTATATATTATTTGGCGTTTCCTTTCTTTAGAATGTTCTGATTCATATTATTTTTAAATCAGTAAATTTTCACAATCTATTTAATTTTACTTGTAAATTTTCGCAAGAAAAAAATCATTTAATGTTTAACTTAACGCACTTTTTTCCGACTAAATTATTTTGCAAAAAGCTTAGATTTTTGAATGCAGTTATCAACAATGCACATACACACTTATTATAATGAATCGTTTCAAATACCTGCAAGCAGAGGAGACCCGTCTGGCCTGCACCGTTTCAGTCTTTGACCCTCGAGGCGTCAAATTATTTTTTTGCGTCGCAAAATTATGCAGGAGTCTCGTTCGAAGGCTGAAAAATAAAATCGAATAAAAAAGAGAAGAATTCCTTCGTCAGTGTAATAATCTCGACCGTCCTCTTTCCCTTTGGGTATATTTTTCATAAATTATTTCGAACATGCAAATAATTTATACACCGCCTCGTCTTAGAGACATGAGGTTCTTCTTAATTGCATTTCGCGAACATTACGTACTTCGTGTAAATGCCTACAAAAACCGCACTCCTCGACGATAATTCACCGTAGCCTTTCGTGTTTTATTGGTGTTTGCATTCTTGGAGTGTCGAATGTGCAAAACGTTCGATTTGAATGCGACGAATAATAAAACGGGATCATAACTTCAAACGCGCGAATTGAGTTGATAGTTAAGATTTTATCTCATGTGTTTTGAATAAATGAAAGACCACAGATATGTTAATGCTTGTCTCTAGTTGGCACTTATACGTCCGAAATGGATATAGAATCGTGCAATAAAATGTGGCTTAGTCTGATCTTAGTGCGACCCACTCGTGTATGCTATGTTTATTGTACTACTTTGACTTCTGATAAGATCTTGCATCTATCCTACGCCTGAATAAACGCAAGCAGTTACAATCCTTTATCGAAATTCTTGTACAGTTTATTACGAGCTTGGTTTCCTGTTGAATAATGTGATTGATCGCATGAAGCTTTTGACAATTCCAGAATCACGTGTGAACGAAATAAAATGTTATTTTGTTTCAATGCGTGTTATTAAAAATATGTTATAGTTTAAAAACTAAAAATAGAAAACGTTTGACGAGGATCTGAATTGTCAAAATTTATCGTAGCACAGTCGAGTGCCCGTTCATCATCCATCTGCCTAGCTTAAAGGGGTTATTTTTGTGGCATGTCTTCCGATGGGTTTCATCAATCTTCCATCTTCTGATCACCCCTAATGACCGTCGATGATAATGAATAGGGCCCGGTGGTGGAGTATGGTACACACCTTGGCCAGGTATATCGTACCATACTAGTCCGCTTTACATCCCTCCGTTTGTCTATGGACATCTGCTGTGAAGAGCGCGTGTATACTTAATATAATAGTGCCCAAATTAGCATATTTTGTGCGTTCAATTAAGTCAAACGTCCCGCCAGTTGGGCTACGTTCAAGGACTTCGTAATTAATAATTGTGACTGATTTTTTTTGTTTTTATTGTTTCAGGTGAGTTTAATTCGCGTTCGATCATCTATGACTAGAAAAAGTAGTCAGGTAAGCTCAGTTGATTGACAGGTGCTTAGTAAGTCAGCGGACTAACACTAATATGTATCGATAAAACCGCTAATGCTTACGGATTTCGAAATGTCACACGTCTTAAATTTTTACTGCGTGAATTCCACTTAAAGGAAACCACGACGCGCGTTATTTTTCACTTTTCTATGCCTTTATATTGTTGACGTACCTAAAATCTTAATTTACCCATAAAACACATATTCGAGTCGACTCAACGACTTCACGCGGCGTCGGCGTTTTCGACTTTATTGAACAATTATAGTAGTCGGAATCGTCCACCGGCAAAACATTAAGCAATGAAACATAATTTTATTGAGCACTAAAATATACCATTGCTAGAGCTAATTCCGAATTGTGAATATTGTGTTTGTATACGTAATATTTTCCATAACAACTTTTAACAATTTACGTTGCGGAAATTGCTAATAATGTTAATTAAATTGATACTATTAGATTCTCGTTAGAAAATAAAATGTTTCACTAATTGAGATTATTGTATTTTCTCATAGTTTGAATGTTTTATTTGTTAATTGGTTTTTTTCGTTTAAATTTCAAAGGTGTGGATTCAAGATTCGATTCGTCAAAATTAGTTGAAATGATATTTTGTGTATGTAAAATATGGTGTTTCAAAACATCGAAACAATGTTTATTACGTTAGTTCGGACAAATCGCAGGTATTTCCGTATTTTGAACGTTACGACCGTAAATCCGTGGCGTAGCATAATTGAAGCGTCGAGAGAACGCAACGCCTTCTTCTACAAAGATAATCACTGTTTCGCAAGAAAATGTCGTAACTCCAACTATACAGCCGGCTAACTCGACGGACAGAGAGAGATCGGAATAGACACTAGAAGGTCTACTCTAACAACAACACAACAATGAGCGCGAAGCCATCAGAGTAGATCGGTTCGCACCGGTTGGCAACCGACGACCAACCAACCAACTCTTCTAAGTGCTCGGCCATGACTTTGCTTTGGATCTCTATACAAGTGCGCCGGTATGAGTTTGCTATGGTCAGCGTACCGGAACGTCTTGTCATTGCATCTCGCTCTACTTCTTTTGCAGATTCTACTAAGAAAACGATGCGGAACTGTTCTTTATTCTCTGCCCAGCTAAAGTCGGTTTTCGCGGAGTTTGTAGCCGCTCACATAAGGCTTTTACGTTTTCGGAGCACTGTGTCAAACCTTGACAACGAGTCGGCTTTGGAAGTCACGATCACGATCGTCGGCTCTTGATGGGAATCGTATCGCGTAATCTGCGTCCGATCTCTTTTCGCTCGCTTGCGGATTGGAGCGCGTAACAATCGCCGCGTTTTAGATAAATGCGTTATTGTCGACCGTGAATATACATATTGTTTCATATAAAACAAAGCTTTGAATGTTCATTTGTCCGATCTTTTATATTGAAATATTTTGAGATTCGTGTTTAATTGTAAGAAAATTTTGTTGAAGAAGTATTTGAAATGTGGCGACATCGATGAATGGATAAGCGCGAAACCTTCTTTGTATATTCAAACGATTGTTTTTGTTACGTTTCAATTTTAAAAACGTTAAAATCGGTCTACTAAAAATATTTTTTAATTCGTATGCACTAATTATATTTACACGGTTCTGTGGCTTTAGTTTTCTATGCTCTCATTCATGTTCTTCAAAATTTTTGGTAATGTTCACACGCCGATCGCAATCGTATTTTTAAATAATATTAATTTTTATTACGATATTCGAAACTCTATAATTATCGAGTGCAATTAACATATGCAAATCCGAAATCGTCATTAACTTTATCGCGAATCGTATCAAAGTGCTAATTTTTTCGCACACACTTGAATCACATAATACGTATGATGCGATGTGAAATAATCGCGGAAACGGAAACATGTATAGAGAACGACCAGGTTTTAATTGCCCGATGTGTATTCATTGCCAGCCGATGATATCCATATAATTGATTCTTTAACAATCGGCGCACGCAACGAACCGCCGGCCACGAACGGGCATTGTTTGCGAGCTTTATACAACTTTGATCTCCCACAGTGGACGCCCAAGGGACACAAGAATCCCATTATTCGTCCCCGACAGTTATCTGATCCTCTTGCATCACGATCGTTCGAGATCGTATCTCGCGTTGAGCTTAGTGGACCAGTTTCGCCAGTGACATTCGCACCGACCATTAGTTAATAATCTTTCGAAAGAGCCGTTGTCCGGTCGCACTCCAGATTTAATTGACTGCTATTCTTCATCGAGCAAATGGATCGTTTTATCTTTAGCGATGTTATCCGGATGATGCGGAAAATTGTTTCCATTTAGCTTTGTGTATTTCGTGGTTCGTGATATTTTTCGTGATGTGCTCATTAGAGAAGTCGTTTAAACTTCTGGGACTAAATATCTCGTCACCATTTTATTTTACGAATGTTATGGAGGAAGTATTGCCGAATGAGACCTACCACATATTCGGTGATGATGCTTGTTAATGAGTTATTCTCTTTTATGATATTAAAGTCACGCTCATTCTATCTAGTCCCGTCACTAACAACCGGACAGTGAAAAAATTATACACGTGCATCCGCTACGTAATGCAAATTCGTCTTGCCCACCTACTTTGTGCATTTCGAATACAAAATCGTAATCATCCTCGATCGTGCCTCGATCTACGGCGCGTCCTCTTGCATCATCGTTGCTGTTGCAACACCTCCACGTGTCACGATTGTCAATTACATACAGCGCTCGTCCGAACAGAAATTGCATCCATAAGTGATTTTGTTCAACTTGAACTATGTACCGTGCGATAGAATTCCCAGTGATGTTTTCCCGCAATTTCGCACTCGAACTCTGCAAAACAATCCAGGAAAGACATTCACGATGAACAAGATGCTAACCGAATCCGACAATAATGATACAAATTATGTGTCCGCGCGATGATAATTTATAGCATGCGAAACGTGCGACGTGTTATTTTTTTTAAATTAACGGTATTATTTCACATAAGTACACCGCCACCGTCGTATTGTTAATTTCAATAGTTATATGGCAGTCGTAAATTGTTGACGAAGGGTGTTTGCCAGTTATGGTCACGCATCATGGAGGAAATAGTTGTACACAAAAGGCCCTTAACCTTTTAATAAATGCGAACAGATCGACTATGATAGTGAGATTTACCAAGCGTAAAATACAATTTGGCTTTGCCATCGTGTCATTTTCACACGAACTAATTAATAGTAACGCAGGAACTAGTGCCATTTTGTTTTCAAACATGCATCCTCGGATCCAAAGGGCATTCGCTCAAGGTTCGCTGCACGTTTTAATTGTTCATAGCTCGTTATTACTTTCGTATAATAATATAGTACTGTTAGCTCATTGTGCAACAGTTTTTGTTCGGGATCAAAACACGTTTTCGATCTATACTTGTTTATTATATTATATTTTGCAAATGATAATCAAGTACATTATGCTATTTCAAACTTTGGTTTTTATTATCAAATGAGAAACACTGTAATTTTCATCGATACATAGTCGTAGATAATTCACGTGGTTTTTTTTTCAGTTAAATCATATTTTTAATACTCTTTCCTGATAGGCTATAACATTCAGTGAAATATGTTGTGTATTATTCGTAGGAGAATTCATAATTTTTATTACCATTCTCATAGAATTTATTTTTATATCAGCTGTAATATAATTCATACTACCTGTTTGAGTTTATGTAAAAATTTGATGTGAAACAAGTGGTGTGTAAATTCTAGTAGTAGTCAAGGTTTGCTCTTATACTTCTCGTTCAATACCGGTTTTTGTTAGTATGTTAAATTTGATTAAAAATAAATGGATTAAATAGATTTAGAATTTATTTTCATTCGTTAATTAATATAGTATTTGGAATTTTCTATAAAACTTCATCAAAATTTTATTAAAAACCATAAAACTTAAAATTTCAATTCAATAGATACATCATGTATTTTTATAACGAATTTTATGCATGTTTTATAAGTTTTTGATTCACTGTATGCATACAATTTTATTGATATGCAAAATTTATTAGTATTTTATGACGCCGCATCAAAAGATCGCGTATCGTTTCCAGATGCAATTCTACGAAACTTACCATACATTTTGAAACTTTTATCTTGATTCCTATCGCCAGGAACAAGTTCCATAATTGAAAAAAGAAACGATTTTTATAAATTCGTGATATCTTATCTCTGTAATCTCAACACTGCAGATTTTACAAAACCGCATATCGTTTTGTGTTCAATTCAATAAAGTTTTCACGTTCGGCATATAAAATAGATATCAATACGAGTCTGTTGCATCCGAATGAATGCAGATGCATCCGACTAACCCACTGCCACGATTGAATCATCACATGCATACACCCACCTTCGATCGCGATGTCACGTTCGAAACATATTTCTGAATTTGCATAATCAATTATGCTCGACACTGGTTCTTTGACTCGTTTAATAATTACACGTAATGCATGAAATTAACTTGTCCCTTATTTGTCTGGGTATGTTTCATATAGGCGATGTTCATCACGCTCGTACCGCCTCTGCCGAGTCATTTATTCATCATCGTCGACAATTATTGTTTCCTGAAATCGCGTATAATTATGCCGAGTGTCGTGCATTATACAATAATTAATTGGTGGCCGTGAATACTGGCAGACCACTCCCAGGTTTAGTTTATGATTATAGTTCGTATACATCTCGTGTGAATGTTTTGGTTTTGTTGATTCGACGTAGTAGGTTCTTACTATGGATTTGTATTCTATTTTTTTTCAGTAAAATAATTTTCATTTCGGATACTACAAATATCTGCTGCAATTTTTTTATGTGGTAAAATTCATAAAATAATTAAATGTCGTATTATAAATAGTCAAATAAGAGTTCTATTATCGATTTCTTGCGCATCCCACCAATGTCAATAACATAGCTCGGCAGCATACATTCACATACTTATGCATTTGTTTAAAAAGTGCAGTGCGCAATCGAAGCGATTCCAAAGGTTATCTCGCCGACGACGTTGCTTACATATTGGATTTAAAAATAAATAAAACAAGAATCTTTCGATTTTCATTGGTTTCATTGGGTTAGTGAAACTGCAGAGAACGAACTCGTGTTGCAGAAACCAGTAGCGCAACATGTTCGCGAGTGCAGAATGCGAGTCGAGCACAAAATGCATCTCCAAGTTTGCGTGTCACGTTCATGGCACTATTATTATATTGCATACATGTACACTATCGATCATAAATCTGGATTAAATTTTTCAGTTAGAAACATTCTCATCAAATTCCCACGAATATGATTCAACTTTGTTTAGATTCAATATTCCCTTTTCAAATATTTTGTTTTATAAAATGTAGAATATTATAATTCTTGAACTTATATTTGAATCATATTTGTATAGCGAACATATTTATAAAATGCTGCAATAATGCACCGAGAGTGCATTTGGGACGAGTTCTGCAACACTCCGGCCAAGGCCTCGGGTAATTAAACCCGTCAGAGTCATTGTCGTGCGACGGATTTCTTTCGGTTTCGCTTCTGCGGTACGATAAATTATTTATGTTTCACGTCATTTTTTGCTCTCGCATCTCGTCTCCTACAACTATTCAAATCGGCCGGCCGGATCGACATTCCGTGACTCCTTTTTTCTCATTTATTTATCGCCGTTTTATGAGGCAGCAAGATCGTCAAATATGTGGCCGTCGGTTGTCGCTTTTTGTCCGCGATGATGGTCCAATTGTAGAAACGTTCTCTGGTATCCGACGCGAGGCTAACAGCGTGAGTTCTTTGTCGTTTTCGACGTGTGTTTTCGTATCGTTGTTTATTGCTCGTCAAAACTGGCCGTCTGCGTTTTGAAGAACGGCCAAATTGACCTTGTTGTAAAGTGTTCGTAATATTGCAATTTGTTTAATCAGGTTAATCTTAGAATTCAATTCCAAGAAGTTGTATGTTCGTATTTATTTTAGGTTCTGATTCAACTGGTTTCCACCAATTATATTGTGTGTTGTCTTAAAAATACGATGTGTATAAAAAAATATGAAAATATTTATATTGTTTATAAATCACTTCAATGTAAATTTTTCGTTTACTATTCGCGCATGTTGGTTTTATTCGTTCATTATTTTTAACTCCGCTTCGAAGAGGGATTCCCTGTCGGTCTATGGATTTAGCCATTATGATGTAAATGTGCGCATTGTGCAAGCGCAAAATGTCAAATTTACATCAAAATGAGAACAGTTTAGTGCGCGGACCCCCTCAACTACGTGATGACCACCGTCATACAATTTATCACGTTTTAATGCTTTTTTTCGTATGAATTTAAAACAGCGTTGTCCAAACTCTTTTGACAGATTTTGTTTTTTCACATAACAATATCAGTTTTATGACGCAAATCTGAAATTGCGATAAAGATTGATAAATCTGAATTAATAGGTCAGTAAACCGCGCTAGGTTGATAAGAGCGACTATGGTGACTGTATTTGCACTCGTTATCATTATCATTTACCTTAACATACTTTTGGTGCGGTTGTACGTTGTTTCGTTTTTATTAATTGGCTTTTAATTTATGTCATATTTTTTTTATACTGAGTTTTTTCATGTGCGTATTGAAATTGTGCAAATATACTTATTATCGTATTCCATGGGCACTTATTTCGAATTGATGAATTTTTAATTTAGATTCGTTGTTGATTATAATATAGTTGGTATTTAACAAAATGTGATATACATTCTGAGAATATTCAATTCTATTTTTTTTTATATATTGAATTATAAATGAAAATATTTTTGAAAACATCACGGTGCAAAAAAATAAAACCAGTTTTGAACAAAAAATGCATATTAAACATATAATCATTATATCCAAACGTACCTTAATAACGTGTTATGCAGAAATTTCACGATTATCTATTTCCGCCGAACAATTTTCTTAGCAATTTGCACTAATCGAAACACGATCCTAATTCGCAACAGACCACTAGCACAATACATCACTGCACTATTTGACATTTTAATTTGCATCCCCTCTTTGCTCGGTCACTCTTTTAGCTATACCTATTACCACTTCGACTCTTTCAGTGGGGCTATTGTCGCGCACGTGCGTATCTACAATGGTAAATATGTAAATGTCGTATCGGTTACCCGCTAAGAGTTCAAAAGATTACGCATATTATAATAATGATTTAACTGGGCAGTTAAAAGCTGGTTTACGAGAACGGCCTTTGTACGAGTCCGTTTTTAATTATCGGTACGTGCCTTCGAGCCATCCATTATGGCAATAATAAACGCTCGTCCTATGACCTGAGACAATATTGGAGTTGTGAGCCAGGTCGCGAAATGTACATTTTCGAAATATTAAATGAAAAACGTTCGGACTCAACATTGACCCTGAAATTCTGTGAGAACAATCTTGTTTCGTGTGCATTAGGGTAGTCGGTATGAAAGGGGTGTTGAAACGCACCTTTTGAAAGAGTGGAGTCTCAAATAAGTAGTGTGCATTCGAACAAGGATCTTTATATACATTTATATATAAGGAAATGTTCATGTTTAAAAAGGTGAAAATGCAGGAGGTCTTATTAAACGGTTCGCTTTGTTCGTCATCAATTTGCATTGATGGAGTTCAATATACGATTTGCGTCTAATGGGGTTTAATAGGGTTCTGATGAAGGTTTGGACTATTTATTCGGTTAGTTAGGTCTTATCATGTGATATGTTTATGGTTATTTTTTAATGCATTAGGTTTTGGTTTAATGGCGTTAAAATTTGCATATTGATGCGTTTTCGTTGATGTTTTCGACATTGAAAATATGTATATTTATTTTTAGTAGTAATTTTGTAAAAATTCTTCGTACCTGCACAATGAAAATCACTAACACTAACGTAACGTAACGTAATAAAGGTACTTTCGCAAAATATGTTTGTTTGTTCTTTTTTTCTTATTTATCATTCATATAATATTATACGTGCATGTTAATATAATATTTAAACAATGTTGATATTAACTTATTTGCGAAGAATTAATTTTTGTAAACACATATGTTACGAAAAAAGGCATGAAATTTTTATCGAACGGAAGCTACGTGTATTTATAAACCAATGCCATTTATTTATATTATTTATTAAATTATTCCCAGTGAGTTATATTTTTAGATGAAAATTCATTCATCCAATCGTAAAAATTTCTCTTTTCATAAAATTTATACTTTATTTCAACATCTTAATCTGACAATGAGACTGAATTCTCTTTCGAATGCTTCATGCACTAATTGCACTCACATGTCGCGTCCAACAATTACAGCATCGCCTTTGACCCCGATACTCGACATCACCTCACACATTTTCCCCATAAAATTTTTACAGACGAAGTCACTCTTGTTTTCTGCAACGCCGACTGCATTTTTCTGCACACATAAGCGCACTTGCACACATTAACAAAGCGCACACCCACACTTTCGTCGGACAGCGAGGTTCTCATGCATATTCACGCGCAGTTTTCATATTGTGTCGTTTACCCGTCGGACAGGTGAGTCGGCCGAGGCCTGATTGAGTGTTTGTTTTGCCGCGGATTGGCTTTTTTCTATCCGAAGGAGTCAACGTCCTTTGGCTGGGGCACGCTTGGGTGTGTTCCGTTCGTCCTGGTCGTGTGGTGTGCGATGGCAAGGCTTTGCAATTGCAGGCGAATGCACTTGTATGTTGTGTGGTGACTTTCGTTTTTAGTACGAATTTTTTGAAGAAGCGTCGCATGAAAAAAATATTGTTAGTGCATAAAAATAAATTGAATTCGCAATATCACTCCAGTGAAATTAAATTCGATAGATGCCGATTTAAATATTATAAATGTAATAAAAAACGTGAAATTTTAATGAGTTCTCGAATTGCAATTATTTTTTAATAGAAAATATGGCCTGAAACTATTACTTACTAATGTACGCTCAGGCATACTTGCATTTGAATTTTCGTGATAAATTATCGAGCGCCATTTAAAAAATGTAATATCCGGTTTTTGCGGGCGATTATGTCATGATTTGGCGCTGATTTTTTTTTTCGTATTTTCGTTTTTTATTCGTGTCTCGATTGTTTTTTGCAAATTCACGTGACCGCTTTGTTGTATCGAATGGAACTAGATATTTCGCGCGCGTTCGCCCGCGGGTGAAGGTCGGTCATATTTGTTGCCGATTTGTTGTTCGCGAGTTCGTTAATACGATTTCGATACGCAAAAAATGCCACTTTTTTCTGCTTGCCTCATACTTCCTCTGTAGCAGGATTTCGTTGGCTAACGACCCCGATGTGAATTGTTTTGGACGTCCTCGGGAGACTTCGGTCGTGCGCTGTTTGCAGATTGAAACCTCTTCGTGTTGACCGCGTTACGTAATTAAATATTTTTTTAGAACGACGTGTGTTCGAGCGGGAAATTTCCAATGACTGGTTCTTTGTACACTCAAGATGGCTTCGTTAATGTCGATTTTTGCTCCAATGACGCAGAAATTATTCGACAAATTGAATTCGCGCTCCGTTGGCGCTTTTTGAGCTTGCGAAAAGTTCATGTTAATTGTCGAGTTTCGTAATCGTCCCGATGGTATTCAAATATGGAAGCTAATTGTAAACTACGTAAAAAGTTCTAATTCTAATTAACGTCCGATAGAGTCCATTATGGTTTCACATAGTCACTGTTACATAAACCAAATGACTGACATACATGTAATTGCCTCATTTATGTTTCGTTCTTATTTTTTCGATATTGAAAAAAAAAAACATATATCGGTTCAATTTAAAATACGCGTATATTTTAGCTTTCCAATTACACCATATCGAATCTATAAAAAAACATGATTCCGAACGTAATGAGTCAACCGCTCACGTGGTGTCACCTTGTGCGAATTTGCACATCGAATCTCCGCCGAAACGACGCGCAATTTGATTCCGTCAGATGTCCACCTATTTTTTCCTCGTGCGAAACGTGTCATCGTCTCCGAGCACCTAGACTTCGGAGAGGTCATCGGAAGGTGCCGGCGCAACGACCCCATCGAACCACCATTGCATATTTCGCTTTGGGTAATTAGGCGTTTGCGCTCCTCACCGGCTCACTATGTCACGCACCGCGAAGCGTCAACGAACTTTTGACATTTGCACGTCCGAATGTATTATGTTTTGTGCACACACACATAATAATGGCACACGGATACGCGAACGTTGTCGCACACCTCTGCGCTGTTTGCTTTTCCAATTTCACACTTCTAACGGTAAAGAGCGTTGTTTTTTTTTTTCGTTCGCCGAGTGTGCGTTTGAACGTCGCCAACGGTTTGCACGAAGGAATGACAAGGCGTTTACCGTTCGTTTCCTCAAAGACATTTTTTCTCTTTCTCCGGGTCGTCCCGAGACGTGCTAACTAATTTTATGGGTCTCCGTGTTTATTGTTCATGGTGTAATTTCGCCAACGGTTCGAGACCGCTTTCGTAACGCTCGAAAGTTTTCCTTTCACATTGTGAAAATTTGGGGTTTTCCGGTTAGGTTTGTTTACAATTTTCGTGTTAAATTCGATAAATCATTTCATTTTCGATTATGTGTAAGAGTATTCAATAACTATATTCACTGAAAAATTAATTTCGATATGAATGACGCATTAAAAAAGGAAATTAAATTTGTCAGTTCGACTAAATTTTCGAAATATTTTAAAATTATTGAAAATATCACTGCTCTTCAATTAATTGGACTTCTTCATATTTCTGGCGGAAATTATTGCCATTATGCATAACATTATAAAAATATGTTATTTTTATCCGTGAAACGCGTACGCTTTGTGTTATGTAAGATTCACTAGTCGTGCTCAATGTATATGGAAAGAATAAGCGAGTTTGCGATTTCGTCGTTGAATTTCATTAGCCCCGTGTTCGACATTGTCCGACATTTCTCTCCGCCTAAGCTTCACTTTCATCTCGTCGACTAGCATAGTTTCGCCACCCACGCACGTTGCTCAGTCACTATTCATCGACCATTATTATCATCATCAACTACACAAACGTCTTTTATCCCACTAACGCACAAGAAATTACTCTAATAGAATAACTTATACCATGTACACTTAAAACACAATTACGATATTCAAATATGACTTTCGTGAGATGTAAATTGTGCCATCTGGGGAATTTTTCAAAAGCGAATTGTGAAATTGAAACTTTTCATTCTCTCGCTAAATAATTGTAAAGATACAATTTTCCGATTGGTCGAATACTATTGTGTGACTTCGGTGTTTCTCGTTTTTATTTCTTCATTGTTGCAACGTAGTTATTTCAATGTTTCGTAATGGAGGACCTTAACCGTGAATCGCGCGCGGGCGCTGCTCCGCGGTTCCGGAATGACGAAATGGCTCGCTTCACGATTCGATTATTCGATAGTTCTCTCTTTTTTTTTAATTGTACGTTTTGGAAACTTGAATTTTCTACTTGTTCAATTTACCGTGAACTAATAAACATCGAATACCTAAAATTTTCAGTTTTCTAAATGAAGTATTCAATTGAATTTTTTTAATATATGTACTTATTTATTCATGGATTTAAAAAAGAATCTGTAAGAATGTATTATATGTCTAGTTTTTTTTCCATTACAATTTTTCTACACAAAGTATTATACCAACTGAAGCAATATACCATAGTAACACGTCAAAGTCGAACTGCGAATGATGCAACGTTGCACGCCGAAAGATCCACACGTAACAAACACACACACACACACACACACACACACGCCACAAGCTTAACACAACAACATAATCGTAAGGCAGTTGAACTTGATTTTTCCCGCCACCGCAGAGAGAGCTATGCGGCCGCAAGTGGGCCGCTTCTTGGCCAAGTTCAGGCCGGCTCTCGCAGACGGAGTCGATGCAGCAGCAGTTGCCATCGTTGTTGTTGTTGTTGCTGTTCTTGTTTTCGCGTGAACGTTGTTACTTTCGATGAGTTCGTGCGCTGCTTCGAGTTTCTCCTCGTCGGGCGTCCGCAAAAAGCCGTCTCGCTAGAAGAATTCTCTTGCTTCGAGAACAGTTTCTTTTATATCGATTGTTTGATATCGTTTTCTCGTGTGATATGTTTTTTTTTAAATAGAAAAATGACTTCCGTTCATAAGAAAATTTTATCATCTAAAATATAAATATTTTTAAAATACACCTTGAACTATCTTTTAATGTATGATAATAAGTCATGAAACGAATATTAAATTTTCCTTGAAATTACTCGAACTCGTTACGAGATCGTATTCACATTTTTGCATATTCATTTATTCGAACGAATGCAAATCGTTCGCAATGTTTTGACTTAAAATCACTGTTCGTCGATCGCGAACTCTCACGTTAATTTACACGGCCCATCATTATAGATTGATCCAAGTGCGCGGTCTCTATTAGCGGAATCGGTGTCATCCGAGTGGCAGGCAAACTGGTTATTGGGACACATTGACCCGTTTGCATCGAGTGCAATTGTCGGCCCTGACATCGTCCAACTGTTGCAATTGCAGTTCGAGCGCGATGTCACGGCCGATTCACTGTGCGATTGTCGTTAGCCTGCGAGCGTTGCTGATGCGCACTTGCTATGTGTCGGATCGGTCGATGATGATTTTTTGATGTTGCATGACCTGATGTTTTTGGTTCCTTGTTATAGTGGGAGGAAATTATTGTAGTTGAAAATCTATATGGAATATTTGGATTTTGTGCAATTGTAACAAAAAGACTTATTTTTTAGTATGAAGGTCATGCGATGAGTCGGTCGTTGCGCGAATGCACTCGTTTAATTTTAAATCAGACTAAACATAGCAGTAAAGGTCAAATGTTAAAATAAAAATATTAATGCATAATTATAATTTTTATTATAATTAAAAACAAATCACGCTATCAAATGATTCATTGTAATCGTTATCGTTATTTGCGGCACCATTCTTGGATCGATGACACTGCTTCTCGATATTGTGCAAACTTAGTTCGAATCGATATTGTTTGAGAACATACAATTGTTTTTTTTTTCAATTGTACGACAGCGACAGCCTTCAAATATTGAGAGTTGGAGATGATTATTAAAATACATTCGTTGAAGGGACGTTTGTTTTGCAGACTGAATCGCGTGGGATGCACATGTGAATATGATGAATCAATATGCAAAATTATTTGTGTGCTCACAATTGAGAGTATTAAATGAATCACTAAATATGTACGTTTTTTATTATTGTTTAAAAAAACAAAGTAAAAGATATATGTTTGATTACATTAAAAATTACTTATACACAACATATTCATCCATCTGACGTCTTCATAGACGTAAACATTGACGCAGATTCTCCCCTCGAATGTTTCTTCAACAGTACTGCCGTTCTCATTGCCATTGAAAAATCGTTCTTGCAATTGTTATAAAACGCCGAGATCAACAACTGGCGAGCGTGCACACGTTACGTAGAGACTAGTTATAGTTAGTCCTTTGCATCGCTCGCGGTCACGGTTGCGTGCTTCTTGTTACAGTCGGTTAAGCGTGTTGCCGTCCGCGGTCTCCTATTTGCTAGATGGGTCGGTCGTTCCCACTGCAGGTTCACCTAGCTAGCATGCAAATTCTCACAATGTTCACTAGAGTGTGTGCGAAGTGATTTCGTTCGGCTCGTGTGTGTGCTATGTCTTTTTTTCGGCCTAGAAGACCGACAACGCCGCGTTTCTATCTGCTTGATGTTGTCGAGTCACTCCGCTTATTGCCTGCTCGATTTTTTCCATGTACGATTTCGTTTTCGCAATCGACTTTAAATTTGAATTCGTGCGAATTAATTTTTTCACTCGCTTCATATGCGAGCGTCGATTCGACTCGCTCGAAGCGCTCGTTTGTTTTGAATAGTTTTCGACGATCAATCCGACGTTTTTGTAATCGAATCGTTGAATTTTTCGTTGAGTTATGGAGAAAATGTCCGTGTTGTCTACTTATCGAGTTTTGTATTTAAAAAGACACCATCGTAAACGTCAAAGTGTTATTTTGTACGCTAGATAACGCAGTTATTTACTTCGCCGACGAGTCATGTTGATGTTTCTTGCATTACGCATGAATGGTTTTGCATATAAAAGTGAAGGAATATTAGAAGGATATTTTTTATTATCGTACGAAACGAAATTTTGTATCCGACAGCTATTCACTGTGTCGAAGAGCTTACTTGTACACGAGTCGAGATTAGCAGGTTCCGAAAGCTTTGTTGTGAATTTTAGCACTGAAGTGTTCATGCCCAGTTGTCAGTCACAATTTTTTATTTGATCTTTTGATCATTGCCAATTCGAGATGTGAATACCGTGCTCAAGATCAGATTGATACGATTGTTCAGTTAAAAAATAATTTGTAAACTTTGGCCTAGCGGATTTTCATACATAGTTTTTTGTCTGCTCGCTCGATCGTGTCTCTTGGATTTCGTCTACGTTCTCACAACGAAGTCGTAACTACTACAATTTTAAAATTTAATTTTCAACTACCTCTATTTTCTCAACATTTTTGTTTTTACTTAGATAAATCTACTAAATAAGAAATATAAAATATAATGGTGAAATATCAATAGTGAATTTCCCGAATAAACTTGCAAATATTTGATTTAGCACATATTTTAGGCGTTAATAAATGACAAATTAATACAATATAAAATATTGAAAGAAATTGAAACAAAAATTGGTTAAAAAGATCCGGGTTCTTATTTATAGTGTTCATATAATACATGAAAGTCGCTAAACGAGCAAACGTCAAAAATAAACACCGAAGGGTATCGGTTTCGTTCCCTTTGCCACGCTCGTGACGAACACGAAGAAAATGTTAAGCATTCAGAATCGTAAATAAATATTCGTCATTTTTACGGTCGACCGTAAAAGCAAGGGACGCGTCTGTAAAAATTTTACCTAATCCAATTTAAAACGTGTACCCCTCTTTTGCGTATCGCTAATGCGTATTTTTCATATTTATTTTTTTCGAAATTTGATGGTAAACGAACCCTTGTCCCTAAAAGGGCGTACGGTTTCGAGATTCGAAGGTGTCCGAAGCAGTTTCGACGGTGATGTCATTGACACCTGTTTTGTTTTTCGCGTCGATGACATCATCATGTAAGCAAATGTCGAAATATCCAACCCGTTTATTTTTGAAGATTTTTTGCACCCTTTGACTATAAATTTCAGATTACAGTGAAATGGTTTGTCAGATTTGAACGGGATCAGCGTATAATCAAGTTGGAAGTTAAGAAAAATATCGAGTTAAATCTACTTACAATATATATTATAATTGCCGAAAATTTGAGAATTTGTTAAATAACATATTATATATCTTTGATTTTGATTTCGAAATAATTTTAATTTAATTTTTCTTGCGAGATAAATAATATAGATTCATGAAAAAATCTCATCATATAATAATAATGTTTGTTGATTTTTAGAAACAATAATCCAATCACATATCTTAACTGGAAATAATCTTCATTTTCTATTATAAATTCTCATTGCAAAACGACAGACGATTCGAGCAAGAACAAAACGAAATCACAGTTAATTCAGATCAACTCGAGCACCAACAATCGAGATTCCACCGTCACGATAATCCTATTAACACTTCGTTTCGACCGAAACAAACAATGAATGTACAACACCTGTTTGCCGGAATTCGTGAAAAATTTAATGAAAATGTGAAACATAAACGCATAAACTGCATTATCGAATCAGATTAGATACGGCTGTGATGACAGCATTTTGACACTGACTTTTCGCGATGACCTTCCTAGTCCTATCGGTCGCGGCGGTCAAAGCCTCCTTCAAGTGCATTGACACGGCATTTTCCCCTTTTTTTTTATTATAAGAGTTATTTGTATTATACAAACATCGATTCGCTTATTTATTTGTACGTGGGGTGTCGGCATCGATAACGATTCGGCTCGGTCTCCGTTCGCCGTTATTCGATTCTTCTCGAAACTCCTACGTTGATTGTGCGTTGCATCGTGTGCATTTCGGGTCCGTCATTGTGTCGGCATGATTGCATTTTTATGACCGTCTCTCTCTTTCTCGTGGTCCTCGGATGTTGCCGTGTCATCTCCCGTGAATCCGGTCGATAATTTCTTGATTTACTGTCGTCGAGTGAGTCACGTATGCCAATTTTTTAATGAGATCACGCGTATTCGATATGGGTTTCGTTTGGGGTTTTTAGTGTTTTCGATCGATCGACGCGTTTTGAGAATTTTTCTTGAGGGTGATTATGTCGATTAGTCTGATTACTTTCATGATCTAAATATTTTTTGTGACAAATTTAAAAATATTATATTTATAAATAATTTTTATTTTTTTATCTCCGTAAGCTTCCTGAAATCGAGGTTAATCACTCTCTAATTTATTTTGTTTTAAATTTGTTATTTTTGAAGAATTAGATAAAGATCGGATGTGAACTGATAATAAAATCGTATGATCACATTTCGTAAATTTAGTTACAAACGTATTTTTGTATCGAAATTTTAAAATTAAAAATACAATTCATCACACAACTATGTCGATTTTTGTCATTGAACAGTTATGTATGCAACGCGTGTTGTTAGCTCAGACACTTTTTATCGACGATTTTTTCAACGGAATCGGTTGAACCTCGATCTCTCTCATACACTATATACGCGGCATAATGATTTTTTTCTTCCCGCCGTATGTATAATATAAAAGTGTGCGTTCGTTGCGGGTTTTTGTTCCACGGGATCCCAGGTATCGTGGCACAACCCCGACCACACGATAATTCGAGGTCCATTTCCTTTGCGGGTATTCAATCCCGAGGAGGACCCACCTTTACGAATCACAATAGGCCGACCTTGGAAACCGTCATATGACGTTATAACCCTTTTTTATTGAGCCCTTTGGTTGCGCCGTGCCACTGATTCCGAGTCGGACTCTGTACTATTTTTTCGACGTTTTTCGTTGACACACAAAATGCGGAATTTGCATCGGTTTAGCCTCGATTGTGCGGCGGTTTTTCATGCGCTTCAGCCTTGAACCTGGCTGTTTTCAGCAATGTCATCGCCTGATAATTTATCGGTGTCGAAAGCCGAAGTCGATTTATGTAATTTAGTTCAGTCTCTCACGGCCTTTCAAATGAAAAGTCGCTTTGCGTGTAGGGGAAAGCCGTTAGAAAAAAGTGTGTTCGATATGTTCTGAAATACAATGATGAAAAGTTTCGATTTCCAATCTGTGGTGATTTTCCGATCGGCGCTCTCTCGCTGACGCGTTTTCTATCGGTAAAAGTTGTGTACTTTCGTGCGAGATATGGAAAAAATGTTTTGCGTCGTATTCGGTTTGATTTAGCTGGTTTTTTCGATAGGTTTTCGATTTGTGTAGTTCGAACTGTAATTTGATGCATCGTTATAAATTTGATGTTTGCTTTTTGTTCGGGCTCAATCAGAATGGATTCATAGTATACACGCAATAAAAGAAGTATTCTCTATCTGTATATATTTGACTTTATGAATGTTATTGACTAAGCATGTCAATGACATGCATATTTGTTCGGATAATACGCATTCTTTTTTTCGCACATCAAAGAAACTCTATGATTGTTAAATTTTATGTGAATATCAATTTGATTTTCAATATTAAAATTGATGTGTGATATTACTAAAAAAAAATGTTCTGTCAATGATATTCAATATAAGTAATTTTAAATTTTATAACATGCATTATAAACAATTTGATAAAACGACCAAAATATCTAGAAATTTACGACCGTCCCAAAAATATGAAAAAAAAACATCGTAGTAAACACATTCATTAACAATCTCACAGCAATCTAACTCGAATGCAAAACGGAAAACCAAACCCTGTCCTTGAACCTTCCGTACCACTGCCACGTTTGAGAACCACGAACCGGCCGCGAACCGAACGAAAGCTCACACACACACACACACACACACACCCCAACACCACATGCAGTTTAGAAACGCACACACGCGCGCGGTTTGCATCGCGTCTCAGGCGCATCGTTGCACCGTGGTAGGGATAGCCGCGTCAGTGCAATCGCAGCGGTGGGGAGCGCGCCGCGCAGCAAAACGGTGCAACCGCGGTGGTGGGGCGGTGCGATTCCTTTGGTGGGGGGGGACGCCGGCCGCCGGTGGTGGGGACGACTGGCTCCGATCGCACTCCCGCGCCGGTGCCGCCGCGGTGCGCGCGCGTCGCTATGCTCGACGATTTCCCGGCGTTTTCCGCTAGTTTTTCCCGTGTGTGACATACGTACTGATTCAGTGTGTTATATCGTTGTGCTTCGAAGAAGGGCGCCATGAAGCGAAGGTGGTCCAACAACGGCGGCTTTCAGACGCTGCGCATGCTCGAGGACAGCTCGCCCGAGGTGACGTCGTCTTCGACTTTGATAACGCCCGCGATGGTTATGTCGCCCGAGTCTCTGGGGTCGCCGGAGTATGGCGAGCTGGACCTGTGGAGCTACGACGAGGGGCTGCACATGGGCTGCTCTGCGCCCCAGCAGCCGTCTCAGGTCGTCGTCGCTCAGCAGCTCCATCACAACTCCGGCGTTCAGCAGCATCAGCATCAGCAGCAGCAGCAACAGCAGCAGCAGCAGCAGCAACTGACCGGTGTCGGATGTGTTCCTCATCAGCAGTCGATGATGCCCCTGGCGTTCCTCCCTCCGATGCCTTTGCCCCACACACCCAACACCCCCAAATCTGAGAACGGATCGGTGTCGTCAGGTAAATAGGACGCCGATCACTATTTTTCTTTCGTAGAATGCGCCGTCTATTATCTTCGGATCGGCTAATCGGCGTTTGTCCGATATCGATAAATGAACCATGCACGTGTGTATGTGTTGTGTCTCGGTATCGCGATGTCATTGATTTGCTTGACCTCATTTGACTTTCGGATGTTTTGCGTCCGATGCGATCGGCACATTTTCATCGGCGTTCGGGACGTTTATCGCGCGTTGCATGTGTGCTATTGTGTTTGTTATCCGAATTGGTTGTGCACTCGTAATCGAGAGATTTTACGATGTTCCGATGACATTTTGGAGTAGGTGATTGCCCCCGATTGTTACTAGATTTGTTAACATCTTGAATGTTATGAAAATTTTGTGCGTGTGCGCGATAGCCGTCATATTGTTATGGCGATTATATATGCAGTGAAATTTAAGTAACGAGTTCGTGCAATTTATTATGTGACAACTACACAGAAGGAATTAAAATTATCACACAATTATAAAAAACACTATTCATTACTTGATATATTTAGTGTATGTGGTGTTATAATTTATGTGTTATCTATTTTCAAGTTTTCATATTGTTACTGCATATTTATTTTTGTTATATATATTTTTTTAAATTTAGAATTAATCAATAGAGCGAATATCTATCAATTTATTCACATGATATAATGCGTAACATGATATCATTATGTATATTTAGTTTAGTAAATATTCATGAAAGTTTGCACAATTAGGGCATTTTGAGATTCCATCTTGCGAATATTAAACATGAATAAATATTTGCCGAAATCTTCACTCCTAATAATATTGAGCAAACATAAGATCATCTGCTAGCTATAAAACATTCGTATGGTTTTTCCTAGCGTATTTTTTCTACATAGGTATGCGCCCATTTGCATTTTCTCACGCTTCGAGGGTGTGCAGAGATATCTCGATTCTCGAGCGAAACGGTCACAAAAAATCCCGGTATCATAACGACCTCTCGAACGTTTCAGAGACTCAATTACGTATGTAATTGAATTTTAATACGATTCGGTTCCTCTATTTATATTTTTTCGTCTATTTGTGTAATGGCGAAATTTCCCGTGTGTGTGAACCGTACGTAGCCAACTTTAATAACGTGTAATTGTAAACGTGTGCGCCCCTCTACCATTTGACGAATGCACCCCATTCGAAAAGCGCACGCACGAAATAAAGGTGGCGAAAAAAATCAAATGACGCACACATGTCCCTTGCCGAATATTATTTGAAAAGAATGTCCGCGGATTCGAATCGATTTCACTTTCGTATTTTTAGTTTTATCTTTGCGCAGTAATAATTCAAAATTGAAGGAGAATGAAAGTTTAATTTTTTTTTCGAACGATGTTAGATTTCATCCCTAGAGAATATTTCGTTGGTAATGTATTATTAATTTATTTGTAAATAATCGAAATTAGCGTCGTAATATTCTGTTGAGTACCTATAGAAGAAAATTTGTTAAGTATTATATATCGAAGTTGTTACATTACCCAAATGCATGCACGTCCACAAGCAAACGAAGTTTTCGATTACCGGCGGCGGGAGAAGCACCAAAAAAGCGCCAACTTCCTCCTCTCCCAAGAAAATAACGTAAACAACAAGCGTTTCGACCGTGGCCCTGAAGACACACGCTCATCCCTCCTTCGCTCCTACACGTCAACACAAACACACGTATCCCTCGGGCTCGATTGACACGTCCCAGCTGCGGTGCGTGGCCCACATACACCTTATCCCCGAGAACGACATAATGCAATCGCGTGCGCTCACCTTCCCGCCGGGTTTCGAGGGCACACGTGTCGTCCCCGAAAAAAATCGGCGACAGTTCAAGGTGAACGGGGAGGAAGCCCTCCGGTCCGAGGAGCTCTGGTATGCGGCTGAAGTGTGTGTTTGCGTGCGTTTGGATGCATCGGCGGATGCACCTGCCGTCGTGGGTCGGGAGCCTGGGGAAAGATTCGGGTGGGAGATGTGCGTTTGTGTTTTTTAAGCAATTTTCTGGACGATTTCGGACATGTTTATGAATTTGTTGTTGTTTTGGATTATGCAATTTTTGCGTGAGCTTCGGTCCGAATTTTTCGGCTGGGTTTTTAAACTGAAACGCTCGTTTCAGGTTGTTTAATGATGCAACCATTTTAGTAATCTAGTTTGAAGCTAGTTTGTAATATTTTTTTCCGAGTAGCTCTCATAATCAGATTTGCATCTTTTGTTTATAACTGTAATACTAAGGTTTATTTCATTTAGATTTGGCATGCTTTTCGCATTGAGTTTCAGCAATGCTTACGTCATGTTTGTTCAATGTTGTACAATATGCTGTCAATTACTTTCGTCGCTTATAATGGCAAATTTCTCTTGTGATTCATTCGTGGTGCAACATTGACGACCTTGGCTCTAGAAGTTTTTTGATGACATGTCGCGGTGGTGACATGTGATTTTCTATCAACTTGTGCAATGTTTACGACTGCTTGGTTGTTTTTTATGTGGGTTGATGCGATATTTTTTGCATTTTTGAATCTACATTATTTATACAATTTATGTATAATACGACCGAGTATCTCATGTCGAGTTAGTTTATTTGTATATTCTATTAATTTCAATTTTAATTAATTGAAACATCTCGAGCTTGATTTTACAATTTGTACTTGTCAGCTAATTGATTCAATTTCGTAATAATCAACGAAAGTTGATAATTCAAGTATCGCACTAGAATAATATTACTATAAATAAATACACACAAACATTTCATTAATCGATTCGCATAAAAACATTCTTCAAACTTCGAAAATCCGAAGCGAACATCCATTCAATTTCCTTTATAACACATGATTTTTTCACATGATTTTATATATTTCATTGATCGTTCTCTTCCCTGTGTTTTTGTTATGGAGCAGCTTTTGTTTTGTTGGGTCGCTTTTTTCCACCCGAATCGACACACCTTCCATCTTTTGTTTCGTTTTGTGTGACGTCGGATTATATTGAACATCCACGGCGTGGTCGAGTATGTGTATTTTATTCATATTTTATATACGGTGATACCCTTCAAGATTGTTTTGCATCCACATAACAAATTACATCACCACAGCGCTCGGAGCGAATTTTTAGCCGAGGACTAGTTTTTATCGTTCTGCAGACTCGATCCTCACGGACCGCGGCGAAATCGATCGAGTCACGAAGATCTATCGGCGGCCAGGGTCGACCGATCGTCGGAGACCAGCTCTTGGTGGTCGTGTATAAACTTATTGGTATGGCGATAGGATCACCGTTCGTTCGTTTTTCGATTGGAACTCTTTTTATAATTTAATTTGATCTTTATTTGCAAATTTATAACCATAAGTATAGGCGTTTTTTTTATTATCAAACAACTAATTTTTAATGAATTGAATATTGAAATCTTCTCTTGTTATTATTGAAATTCATTCGAAAGAATCAAAAATTCAATATAAACATATGCATAATTATTAAATAGATATTATGCACCTTTTTTTGTAACCTATTATGTAATGAAAGCTTAGGTGTGTCGACCCTGTTTTTCATACACATTTTTTTTTTATTTTGACCCGACCGAAACGTTCCGAGGCTGACCGCTTTTCGGACGATCCGTGAATTATTCCTTTCCTTTCGTTTCACAATTTTATAATAGAAGACATAACATGTTACAGTGAACACTAAAAAATAATAAAACCCCGGGTCCGTTTTGACGATGAGTGTTTTGACATTCGAACGCGGTAAGCGGGCAAGGCTGCAGAGCCCATATCCGAATATCTGTCAAGGAGAACTGCGATCGGAAGTTTTTCGGGTCGAACTCGTGCTAAGTGTATGCCAATGCTACACATGTATACACAATATGTGCCGTTTTCGTCATCGAATGTCCTCAATCCTTGATTTCGAACTGATAGTAAATCTGGCAATTCATTAGTTTTGGTTTGACGTTCGATTTTGGTACAATTTAGTTTGCTGTTGAGTTCGGAATACAGTTGTATTTGGTATCGATAATACAGGAATAGTCTCATTATTTTTTGAAATTTTAAAATTTTGAAGCGAATTTTAAGTTGCGCAATATTTATGTCTTCTGTTTTATTTATTTTGTATCAAATTGCAGAAATTTTTCGATGATCAACACGGAACGATAATGCTAGAGTTCATGGTTGAATGTTTAGCGAAATTTTATGAAACTGACGTAAAAACCTTGTAATTTTACTTTATACAATGCGATATTTTTTAGGTGTTTCATAATTGTGTAACTTATATATTTTCGCATTTTAAATATTATATGCAATCAGAAATATCCTAAGATATTCAGTGAGTGCTTTTTATTTATGAATACTAAATTTTTATTGTAAGAAATTTATTATCATTTGAAAATGCTAGTTATGTTTGTTTGCATGAACTAAATCCATTTAATCGTTTGTAGAATTATCAAACAATCGATGTCCTAAATTTGATAACTTTTAAACAATTTAATCATCTTATCAATGTGTAAGAAATGGGACATCGCTGTGATCTATAAAAACATATCAGCATTTTAATTGTTATATGTCCCTTCGCAAATAAGTTTTAGATAAACGTTATCTCCTTTGTTTAGGTAGCCTTTTTTCCAATTCGCATTGTAAGTTTTGACTAATAATTCATGAGACGGCCTCGTTAGGTCTTTTATCACTTTATGGAACCTTGACACAATAGTATGAGCGTGTGTCGTCTCGCAATTTGGACCGTTTATTTTTTCTCGTTCGCATGATTAAACCGTCAATATCGTACCATACTCATCCCTAGCGATTTCTACATGTAATATGTTGCGCTTGTTTGCTTTTTTCATAGCAATTTCACCTATGATTGCCTCTCGCACGCACGTTCATCATTAACGCGAGTTTCGCAACTTTCCTCCGAGCCGCGAAACGATTTTTTTTTTCGCAATAGGCGTCCGCACATTATAAATTATATAAATATTTACGGGCAAGCTCGGTCCGTTCGGTATTGCTGATTACTAACAACCTCGCCCTATTTTAGCCCAACCGCCTTCTCTGAACAAACGCTCGAGATTATACGCACTTGAAATTGCTGCCTATAGTTAGTATTAATTATGTTTGAACGGCTTAGAATTCGTTTACCGTGTTTGTGAGGGTCTTTATACACGTCGTCTCGAATAACCCTTTCCGTCGAATTAACTCGTTAGTCATTAATTATTTTCGCTGTCACTTCGCGTTACCTTTTTAATATTCAAATTTTATTCTGACGCCGAATATTTAGCGTCGAATCACGCTGGATTCATTACTCAAACGTATATTATTTTTGCGTATAGCGCCGAAAGTAATTAATGCCGATTTGAACGCTGGCAAAATCGTGCCGTTTTTTCCACCGATCTTCAGTAGTTTTTCATTTTTTTTCGTCGAAATCAATCTGCCAGAACGTTAAAATTTTCAGTATCGGCAACTCGTACGTGCGATGCGAATTTGCGAGAAAATTTTTATACAAAAGTAAAAGTCTGACTGCTGTCGCTTTTTATACGCTGCGCGAGTGTAGCGTGAGCCAGCTCATGACACACTTGTGCCGGGACCTCGACAGCCTCTCACTGACATTGCCGGATGGAGATAGTGTTCCACTTTGTAGTCGATATTCACTATGAAATGTTTCTATCGTTTATTCTGTAGAAATAATGTTCAAAACCGAGCCGTGCGGCGAAGATTACAGGATGATTTGAACAGGTTGCTCGCGGGTATGGGATATTAGTTGCTCTTAATTGCGTGTACCGTTGTGTTTTTTGTATGTTTTTGTCCCGCAATAGTGGCATTTTACAAGAATAATCAATTTCGTATGTGGCCCAATTTTCCGATGTGAATCGGGTTTCGTTTCGCTTTTCCTATACTAGCGTCGATGTCTCTTTTCATATCTCCTAGTAATACAGATCTCGTTTTTGTCAAGGCAATTGACATTTTAGCCGCACCGTACTCGTCGGCAAAGATCGTTGAACACCGTTGCTCTTTGTCGACAAGGCCGACGTCCTCAACTTCACGATTTTTGTACAACATTCTTGATCGGTAAAGCGTTCGGCCACGTGTTTGCAATACGAAACAGACAGAATGTTAACCTAACCTATTATGACTATAAATCATATATAATACAGCGTATTTTTGCAATTTAACATCGCCAGTTCATTTTAAAATTGGGTTCATCTTTGCCAATAGTGTCAATGACGCACGATCGTCGTTACTAATTGTATATATTTTTTAAAATTCTCATATAAATAAATTCAATTATTTTTAAACCAATCCATCTATATATTATATCAAAAAATTTGATCTAAACAACTACGGAAAAATCGTGTTCACACAGACCTTGAATGTTTCAAAAATTTCAAAATTCGACATTTTACCTTTCCAAAACGATTATTAATCGGGTTTGTTCGAGCGTCTATTATTAAATGTGTGATATAACGTACGAATTTAGCGGTTCCAGGATAATGCTCCCGCGGTCGCCAAAACATTGCCCTCACCTCGAAACCGGCGGTTTGGCACACTTGGCCCGCGGTTTAGTCATCGGATTCGCAATACGCGCCATTCATTATTGAGGCGCCATAACCCGCGTAGTCGACCTTGGCTACTAAAACCGAGAAACGATCCGCCCGAAAAAGCCACAGTGGCCGAATCGAATCCGATTTTTCAAAAGTTCGTCGGAAGCGGCAACGAGGAGCGATGCACCGGCTGCGCTTTTTGCGTCATCGCCGCTCTCGATCGTTCAAGATCGTCCAAGGTCTCGGCATTATTTCTGGCCGCTCTCGAAATCAGAAACGGGCCGTATTTCGCGTATTTTTCAAAATAAGTGCTCGGCAGTAAGGACGTTGACTGTTGTCCGTCGAGGTGAGCGGCTCGCTGTTCACCTGTGCGATTCGATTACGACATTTCGGTTCGGTGTTCGATGACACGGTTCGCTATCGGACGATCGGACAGTGCACCCGATAACGATTTGTCCGTATTTTTTTTTTCGATATATCGGTGTTGCGTTATCTGATGTTTTTATGGTTGTGTTCAATCTGGGTAATTCGAGAATGATAGGTCAAATTTCGTGTTTTGTGATGGATCGCTTTCGTCTGTCTCTTTGTTGGTTCTTTCTAGTTGATATTATGAAACTTGTATGATAAGAATGATGATTCGTTTTCGAATGGTGTCTCGATTCGGCTTATCTAGGAATTTCTTTTGTGTGTCACTCGATTTTCCAAGAAAAATTTCGAGCTTGTATTCTTATTGTCGATGTAAGATTGATTGTTTTCAATTATGGACAGGTGAAATATTACTGTAAACGAGTATTTGGGTTAATTAGATTGATAAGATCGAAAGTATTAATTATTTTATGTTTATTTATGAACCATACAACTCAATGAATTTTAAATGAAATGTGCAATTTTTTTTAGATGAATATGAATATCATAAATAATATTGTAATTCATAATTATTTGTAAATATATAGCAAAAACCAGGTCATGTTTAGGTTAATAGATTTTGAAATATATTTGAAAAATCATCAAAATTTGCAAAGAACGCAATTTAATCGAAATATCACTTGCACACTGATTTCGTAACTAGTCCGAATAAAAAATATGTTGTTTTTATGAATACTCATATGATTCATTGAAAAGAAAAATAGATATTTGTTTTTTTTTAATGATTTATATAAATAGTACTTTGTATTGAATTGCTCGATCATATATCGTTTGTTTGTGAATTCTAATTTAGGTATCATCAATATGACCGATATTCGCGTAATCTGAAACCTCAATCAAAATGTATGTTTTTACGAGCACGCGGTCGTCGCTAGATAAGAACGTTTATTGATAATTTAATTATTTTTAATTATCGATAAAATGTTCGAATTACATAGTCGTTTCTCAAAAAATGTTCTAGCCGCAGATTTTCCTTTTCAAATGTCGATCGAGTATTTGTAATGTTAACCGAAACACATATAGTTTGTGCCAAATTTACATTGCTAATGATGGTCGTGTCGATTCAGATTAAATAAATAAAAAAAACTGAAAATTCCTTGTTTGCGTTTCTTTCGTCCTTGAATGCGTAATTGAACGATTTGTCCATATCGCTTTTACCAACTCGAACGCTTTTTCATTCTCCTCTCGACGATGCATTTGTTGACTGATAAGTGTGCTACTTTGTATGTGTATGCCAACTGTGTTTTGGGAAGTGATTATCGTTCGTTTGCATTTGTGCTTTTTATCTAGAAAATGAATGAATTTTAAATTTAACGGGCGTCATTGCATTCTGCGATTGATGCCTGAGTGAATTAAAATGTTTATGCGTGATCGTAAAAGTGGAAAGATTCGTTGATCAAATATACATTCCCGGCTATAAAACTCGCCCCGTTTCATTTTTCTTTGCTTCAAATTCGTGCTTGTGTATTTGTTTATCTTTCCTGAGGGTTTTTTGAACTCGCTGATAATTTGAATAAGTTTATTTTAATTATCTTATCTATGTGTGTTAGCAGGACCGTTCCCTTTCAACAATAACTACAAAATTTTATTCCTACACAATTTTACCCGCGCGGACACGACGACAAATACATATTCGATACGACTCTTCCATACATTGCCACCAGACGAATTCAATTCTCCGACATAGCACAGCATAGCAACATCCAATATTAGCACACGACAAACGCTCGACGCAAACACACGAGAAAGTGCACGTATCGTTTCGGAGCTCATCCCTGACCCAAATGCATCGAATGCACAACGCAGACACGGCCGCCTGTCATCGGAATCGACTATGACTCAAGCGGCACTCGAATCTGGCCACCTTGCCAATTCGAGTAGAGCCTGCCTTGCGTCGTTATCGCGGAATATGGTAATGCACAATAACAAAACGATGAACCTCGGAGGTCGTCGCGCGGTAATGAAATCGAACGCGACGCGCCGCATTCGAATCGCACGAAACTGTGTCACAACTCGCCGAAGCGATGGTTATCGTTTGTATTGGATTTAACGTGAGATTATCGAGTTTTAAAATCGTATAGAGTCAATGGAATATTTTGAAAATTTTAATTAGACCCCCCCCCGTTATATCGTTCAAATGCATTCAAATTATTTTTTTTTTCAAATGCATTTAAAACAAGCAGTTAACACGTAAAAATGTCCGAAAAAAATTTAAAAAACCTTAATCCTCTATAACGTGAAATTAATCTTGACGTGATAGGGGAGTTTACTGTATATTAAATTGATTTTATTCTCATCCGATTTGCGAGTTTGTATTAATAATTTCAAAATTTTATAGTAGATATTATATTAAGGTTAATTGAATTCAATACATTATAAGTATTTACAGAAAACACTATTGTTAAAAATTAAATTTCGACTTTCTGATCATTAAAAAAATGTTCGAGGGCATGCAATTAGTATCTATAATATAAAAAAATCGATATGCATATCATGTATCGTGTAAGTGTGTTTCTATGAAATTTTTTTCTTCGCTCATTCCACTTTCACCGGTTGACCACTTTCTTCGGCACTAGGCGAGATTTCATTCATCGCTTCTCCGTAAAAGAAATCGTAACAGTCGACCGTGTTTCGAATCGGTACTTTCTCCGTAATGTGCGGCTCACGTGTGCCGTTTGCAATGATAGTGTTCGTACGTGGACGATATTCGCATAGGCGAGTGTGCAATGACGAGGAAAATGTCGGACATCTATAATATTATATAATATATAAGGGTGGTTTTAGTAGTTTCAGTTTTCGTTAAGATTTTGAATTATGTTGGTTTCAAATAAATTTATTGAAAATTTTAATATTTTTAAAAGCCCTTTTGGGTTATGTATCGTTGCTGATTCACATTAAGTGAATAAATTAAGTATTACTTCATATATGTACGTTTTTAGTTGAATATTTAATGCGTGTATGCAATGGGTTAATTATACGTGTCGTGCATGTTTCGAATTTCTTCGTTTTTCAACAGTTTTGAATTATTAATTAAATACACGTAATTTATATTGTACATACTACGATTCATTAAAATATAATACTTGGAATAAAATCCTTTGTTTCATCGTAAAGATTTGCGTTAATCTGAAAGGATGAAATGTTCGATGTAAATTCTTGGATCATAAATATCAATCTTTTTTTATTTATTTATCAAACACTTAAAACCGCATATTATAAACCCATCTACGGCACGTCAAAATATTAATTTACGACAACCCCAATAATTTCGCAAAAAAAGCACTCGACGACGTACCGTTGAGCAATCAAGAGTTGCTTTTGCTTATACAACAAAACGTGCCGAAATCGTCCAAATTTCGACCACCAACTCATATTCAAATCACGGAAAATTCTTCGGTTCCCTTTTGTCCTTAGCGAACCGGAGGGATACAAACAAATAAAACAAAAGTGAAGATGCAAAGAGTTATTGGTGGTTCGGCCGTGTATCGCATTCCATATATGACGCGAGGCCGGTATTTATGCGTCGACTCCCACACGACCACGTGATGATTTCATTTCTTGATCCTTTTATGGATATCTAAGTTTCATTAAAGATGCACTTCCACATTTTTTCTGAGGTTATTTCGACGCTCAATGTGCATTTAATTCCGCATGGGCGTCGAGAGTGCGCCGCCGAATTTATCGGTGCATAATTGATAATTTGTTTCGTGTGTACGCTTGATGATTCGTATTTGCTCTGCGGTTTTGGGTGTGTTTAATTATTAAGCTGGGTTTTTTTTTAATTATATTATTGCACGTCGGCTTGTGCTTTTATCGTGGCTCTTAGCGATGCCCACATTTTGTCGGATAATTGCGCGTAGGCAATCGTTCGTTCGTCAATATCATTTCGTATCGATTATTATTATAACGATGTTGAAATTAACATATTATTTTCATTAAAAAAATGAGTTTTTTTCGTGACGAGACGTTTTCGAAAACGACGTCGTCTTTCCCACGCACTTACGGAACCGATTTTTGCAACTCGTTGATTGGAGCGTAATACGTTTGAAAGATCACTAACCTTTTTATGCAATTAGTTTTTTTTTCAGAACTGCACGTTATTCGATTATGCGTTTTCATTTACATTATCGTACTTGAACGATACTTATGAATGACTTAATTATTCTCATAAATTGTCAGGTTATGCAACGAGCTCTGTATATCGACCGACGACATTGAACTGTTGATAAAATGAATGCCTTGCATATATTATATATAGACTGCCATTACTGTCTGATTATTTTTTTCAATTAATCAATTACGCATTGAAATTTATGTTTTTGTTATCACAAATTTTGTGCATAAATATATTGATAAATGGAGCAACGTTTGAAATAACACAATTCTATTATATTTTCTGAAGCCTTGACTCAAATAAAAATATGCAGATTTTCGAGATAGTTAACATGTCGCGCATACACAATACATCATATATTTGCAATATGAAAATTTAAAATATATTCGCAATAATCCTTGAAACCTATCATCGTCGGAGCGGCAAAAAAATCCATTGCGGACACTCCTCTCTTATGTATCGAACATTTTTATTTCATATAACAACGAATAGCGTTATTGGCTGAACGCGGCGAAAATTACAAATGAGCCAACCGCGGACAGCACGCGTCCTCCATGTGGAATGAGGATGTGTCGAAGAAGTCAAGCAGTCGCAGGACGATGATATCCTGGGCTCTCTGATCGGCGGCTCTTTTTGCGCACGAAGGCAGCGGCCATTGTTTTGCCGAAAATCGTGATTCGATTGCGGAACAGGCGACCGGCCATCTTGATCCGGCGACTGTTCGAGCAGCTGCCATTAGACGCACCTTTTTCATAAAAAACAATTCGCTAAAGTGATATTCGATTTATAGCAATTTTAGCAAGGACAACAAGAACGCCTGTGATAGAAGGGCAATTTCGCGGTGTTTATCCGGCGTTTTATTTTTTCGCACGCCCGCAATACCGGCATAATTGAAATCAATTTTATTCCGATGGTCCAAGGAAAACGACGCCGATTCTCAACCGTGCGACTACATCTCAGCGTAGGCGTTTCGCTTCACTTTTTGCACAGAATATACGTGATTTTTTCAGTTCAATTGTCGCTGAATATGTCGACAATTTGCTTTGCGGCCCAACCGGTCCAACCGCAACTATGCGGCCTCTCTCTCGAGATGAGATACAAAAGACGAGGAGTCCTTGCATACAGGGTATCCTTCATTAGGAATTTAACTGTTCGTCTAACCCTCGAAATGTCAAAATCGTGGCTCGATTACCTGCCTTCGTGTACTCGGTTCGGATCCTGATCAGTTTCCGTTGTCGCTTCTCTTCAGAACCAGTTCTTCGACGTTGACTCTGTCCGCTTATGGGTGTACACATTCGATGGTAAATTGTCGATTCCGATCGTTTTTGTCCACTGACATATATCAATATTTTCTCGAAAGAGCGAGGCACTCGACTGGTCGATAGCCTGCTATTTATATGTCACTAGTATTATTTTTGTGTGCATGCAAACACTCATCTCGCGAACCTGTTCTTGTTTTATGCGCGATTGCTTTTTTTTTTTAGTTTCGGCTTCGATTTATTTAATTTGTGCTCGTTGGAATGCTAAAATCATTATTGTTTTATTTGCGTCACCGATTGATGTGGTCTTTGAAATATTTCCGAACGATTTTTGTTATCGTCCGTGTGATTATGATCTCATTTCAATTCATGATTTTCACGCTAAAACCAGAAGCTTGTATTTTTGTTTGCCCAATATGTGTATTGATCAAATATTTTGAAGCATAGAATTTTAACGAATTTGATTTTTTTTAATTTAACCGAAAAATATATAAATTTGGGTCATGCTGTGGTCAAGCGTAACATTTTTGATTACAAATAGTTGGTTTTAAAAATAGATGACAATATCAATTTTTATATATATATATAAATAACAAATATCGTGATTAAAAAAAAAACTTAAATACAGAAACCGACTTATAAGAAAATACTTCCCACCGCCGCCGTATAGATTTCGATCGTTTATTCCGGCCGCGTTAGCCGGTTTCGTTTTTTGTCCCGAACTGCAAGAAGTGCATCGAATGATACGCAATAAATTCGGACCGAAGACTTTGTTGGGCAGAGCCAGTACCGGATCTTCTGGATCCAACCGACCAACATATTTGCAAGTCACACGAACGCTTTTTTCGGCGGACAAATCCAGAATGTTGCATCTGTCACGCTCTCCTATTTACAGCGCGACGATTTCCAACTCGTTCGACGTACCCATTGTTCGCCGCTCTGATACATTTTTTTTTTCGTATTTTATCGTATTTTTTCCGAGGATTTTTCCCCGTTCGAGGTAACGAGACATTTCGCCGTGAAAATCGCGCGTACGTGCCGTCATGTAACCCGATCGTGGACAATTTCTGATTAATTGTCTCTTTATGGTCGAAGGTCGGAGTTGCGAAATAAATCGGCGTTTGCATTTTGTATCGTGAGGCCGATCCGAAATTGCAAAAAATGGCGTATAGGCTTTTTGCTGGTGATATATCTGCGAGGGGAAAAAATAGTTCATTCCGCGTTTTTAGCGTAATTTTTTGCTAGTCCAGTTCCGCGTTGCGGTTAGTTCTCGAAAATGGGTCCCGTACAATGGACGCCCCGTTTAGCCATAATTATATGACTAATTTGATTTTTTATTATTTGAAATTATGGTTTTCGCAACGGTCGAATCTATTATGCTCTATTGATCCGTTGCGGAAAATGTGTTGGAAGCAGGTGATTAATATAGACAATTTTTCTCGTGCAGTTGTCCAATTTGTTAAATGTTCAAAATTTAATAATAAACATGTGATAAAATAAATACGTTGTGCAATGCGACCGCCAACGATATTTCGATCAATGCCACTTCTCGATACACATTTTAAACGCTCAGTAAAATTCGGACATCAACATTGATAATATTTTTTTACACACGTCTCAACAAAGAAATTATATAATGCTCACGAGCAGTAAATTCTTTACGGTTCCCTGGTTTTCAAGCACCTGCTTCCAAACGAGTCAATGTTTTTTTCTTCCACCATTATATTTTTACCGAACGAACATCATCGTCAGGTTTACCATAAGAATCGCAATCAATACGCCAAGGCCGAGCGAGTTAGCAAAAAAAATTGTATGCGGCTCTTCTAACCTGTTGGGCCGTTTGCGGGGGCCCCCGGGCGCTCTGCCCCCGCTCTGACCCACTGACACTGGACTGCGAAAGGGAAATCTTTTTCTTGCAGTATTTCGAAACGCGAAAAATTTCCGTTTATCGTTACGTGTTTTGGCGTCATTAGTGGTAAGGCTAACTGTTGATTTCGCTCCCTTCGCCGAATCGTGACTCTTCCCCGAAGCGAATTATCCTCGATTCTTCAGAAGGATGAAATGGACCTTTAAGTTGACTCTTCGAAAGTTCTGAAACTTTTGTGATTATTTTTAATTGAATTTTTAATTTAAAACTATTTTATCTTGGTACGGAATTATCGTTTTTTATAACAATTTCATTTTACGGCACGTTAAGAGCACAAAATCGAATTATTCTTTTTTGAGCATAGTCAAAATTTAATTTATTTAAATTTAGAACGCGAATTTCGAAAGAAGAAAATCCATTAAGCTTTTCAAAGCATTCTTAATAATCTCCCGAGGCACTTTCGTCACAGAGGACTTCTTACAAATACAATTTTTACAATAACTGCCGCCTCATTTATATGTACATAATTCATACGCAAAAATATTTACCGTCTCGCATAAAAAGAAAAGCCGAATTTCTCGAGCTCGAGAAAACTTAGCAAAAATCTCAAAACTCGACAGAAGCCGACCGCATGACGAGAGTGTTTCGCCATTTTCCTGTCGGCAACGAGAAAAAAAAAATGCCTGAGCGAAAAACCGTTAGGTCCATTCTCGAAATCGCCGATCGATCTATCCTCGTCATTGTTCTCGTTGGTGTCCGTCTTCTTGTGCAATCTCGTATGACGTTGACCTCAATTCGACGTATCTACGTTGTGTGACGCATACGTTACCTGACTGTTTTTCTACGAGCCGTCGATTTTTGAAACTTATCGAAAGATTGTCCACATTCCGCTGCGATGATCTTTTCGGATGTTGAAAATTCGATTGGCTGGATTTATTTGGTATTTGAAACGAGGAATGTGTAATTTGAACATGACCTAATTTGATTAAAGTAAATAGATCGATTGTGTAATCGAATCTTCATTGAAAATAATAAAATATTTAACTGTATCTATTCTATTATTAACTGTTTATAACTTCGGCAGCAATCGATGAATCGCCTTGAATGACGATCGTGTAAATTGAATCCTTCCAACGAAATCCCCGAATAATTCCTTAATCGAATCGAAACACACAATGACCGTAAACCAAACCCTCGTTAATGCGAAATCGCACAAACCAAAGGACGACTCCGATTGCAAACGACACAATTTCAACCGCGAAAACACCCGACATCAAATTCCACACTACCCAACCACTTTTCTGGGAACGAGCGGCCGCAAAAGGAGCAGGGACACCTCGACACCTTGTCCGACGATCGTACGCCGCCTCGGCTGCGGCCAATTGTCGGTAATTAGTACCCACATGTGCTTCGGCCAAGGTCAAACCCACGCTTCTACGTTACACACACACACACTCTACGTTTTAATATGCACACGTGATACGAATCTTCGGCCGTTGTGTCGGAGATTAAGGCAGCTGCTAAGCGCGCAAGGTGCTGGAACTAATCGCGCCGAACTCTTCGATTTCGCTCGCCACCGGCCGGCGAGTTATCCCAAATAAGCCGGCGATAAATACACGCGCGTTCGTGAATACGTGCCCGAAATGGAAACCTGCCTGTTTTTTTGTTTTTTGCGATCGCCGTCGTCGATTCGTTCGCTTTTCCTCTGTTTAGGCGGGACGAGTCCGCTCGGCGTTTTGTCGATGTGCTGTTTTTTTGGAGTGACTTGCAAATCGGTGGTTGCGCGTTGTTGTTGTTGTTGTTGTAGTCCGGTGCCTTCGTTGTTTGTTGGTCGTCTGTGTTTTGCGCGTTTTCGCTTCTAGATGGATGTTTAGTTTTCGATTTTGTGAGATTTTTCGCGCTGAGAATCGGTCGCGGCGAAAGTTTTCGGAGTTGGCTTGCACTTTTGATGTGCTTCGGTTGTTGTCGTTTTTAAATTTTATTTATTTTCGTATTAGATTCAATATTTTTGTATTTATTTTAAATTTATCATTTTATTGGAAAAAAATTTCTCGAGATCGTTGATTTATGCACAGGTGTTGGAATTTATTGTTATATCTCAATGTAATTTTTCCAATGAATTATAAATGTTTATATCAATAAAATCGAATATAAATATTTTTCATTTGCTTTATCAGAAAAAAATTGCACAAAAAGTTAATTACATAAAACGGCATTCCCGTTTAGTTAATCACTAACGAGTTTTATCAAATAATCTTTAATTAAAATATGATATGTGTATACGCGATAATTTGATTATGATGTTGAACAGCGTTCATAAAAACACATAACTGTACACGTTTTTTGACACCTTCGTGCTCAAACGTTCGATATCAAAAACATCAACCCTCTTTAACGTTTGTGTTGCACGAATTTTACGAGAACCCAAAATTTATGACACGGAGTTAAAAATTTAATATTTAAGGCTTGCGTTCGATTAAAAAATTGTGTAACGCAACGCTCTGCAGCACACAGCGTGAAATTCGTATAAAACGCTTTTATATACTTTTTTTTCTTAATATGGACGACACGTGTTCTCATGCTCTTTGTGGCGTGACGTATATTTTA
Source organism: Hydropsyche betteni (assembly GCA_028571205.2). Taxonomy (NCBI): domain Eukaryota; kingdom Metazoa; phylum Arthropoda; class Insecta; order Trichoptera; family Hydropsychidae; genus Hydropsyche; species Hydropsyche betteni. The sequence goes on from JAOXNN020000006.1 coordinate 3,369,902, forward strand.
CGTTTGTATAAAGTTATGTGACCAATTTTTTTCAGAATCAGATGAACGTTGCTCAATAACGAAAAATTTTCATTTACCATTGTACATTATAAGCACATCGACTGCATTGAAGTAGTAAACGTGAATACTTTTTAAGTCCACAGTTTTTTCCATTTAAATGGCAATTTTTCGTTTTTCGGATACACTAAATGGATGAACACCCAGATGAAAAACATCCTCAAAGTCGACTCGACGACCTTTCGATCATCATTTGACATCACTTAACTTGCAATAAATGAAGAAACAGTCCAAATTTACAGCACCCATAAACAAAACGAGTACCCAACCGTGCTCAACACCCAATCGCACAGTCACCCCACACAAAAAGCGTACCGACACCGTTTCCGTAACGAACCGAACACTCGTCTCCTCCTCGATTCTTTCGGAATCACCATTTTTTTTTTATTGTGTATACATCTCGCATACTTTTCGGTTAATGTGTTCGCGGTAGGCGACTCGTGGTAATGAGCGCGATGATGCAACCAGGCGCCCGCGAAACGATGGTTCCGCACCGCTGCCCTGCGCAGGCCGGAAGGTCAGAACGTGTCCGGATTCGTTCTGGAGGGTGTGAAAATCTTCAGATCGCGTGTGCTTCACCTTTTGTTCTTGATTTTTGATGTGTTTGCTCAATTTTGAGGTCTTTGCTACTCGAGTTTCTGCTGTGTGAGGTTTTGTTTGTGGCTGTCTTTTGCTGTTGGTTCGATCACATTTGAACGTGAGGTTTTTCTAATAAATTTTAATTTGTTGTGTTTCACTTGGTGTTGTAGTGATGTTGGTTTAGAATGGGGTGTGCGAAAGGGATGATGAGGTTTTTTTTTCGTTTTATGATTGGGTGATTTTGGAATAGGAATCGCCGAATGGTTTGAAATTGAAAATTAATAGTTTCTCTTGGTATTGTTTTAGAGAAATTTTCTGATTAAATATTGAGTTGTATTCATTTCCGTTAATCATAGAATCGGTTTTACGATCAATTTTCAATTCTAAGTTAAAATGTCACGTCCATTTCACCGTTATATTAAAAAATTTAGATAATTTTTCCTTTGTTTTTATATTCATCAAAGTTAAAATATTGGCAAATATTAACGAAGACAAAAGACATCTGGCGTTTCCTACATAAAAAATAATAATTACGATCCTCCTTTTTATTGACATCTGAAATTATCGCCGCAATCGTCTCGATCGCGCTACCGAACATCGCAGAAAACTAACGAATTTTTTCTGTACCTTTTAATCATCGGCTTAGAGAAGCTCACAGGAACCATATAATTTGACGCTATTAAAATGCGTGCGTTTCATTTTCGGCTTCGTTGGCGTTTTGAATTTTTGCGAAAATTCATCATAGCGGCGTGTATGCGTGGCGAAAAGTCGTCTCACGTGATCGACCGCGCGAACCCCTCAATCATCATCATCATTATCATTATTGTTGTTGAGCGTATTTTTCGCGGATGCAGAGGCGTGCATTGCCAATTTGAACCTGACTGTTAAATTTCAAGCCCGCTGACAATGGGCTTTTAGAACGCACACGTAATACGCAATAACTGCCCCCGAGGGGTATCCGTGACTCACTTTTCCGCTTTAACAATTAGTTTGTGCGAATTATGAATTCCCGGTAATTAACTGGAGTGCATTCGGCGTTTTGCAATCCGTGTGCAAAGTGCACCGATGCACGTTGCGATAAGATTCGGACGTTTTAACAGTCGAGAGAGTTCGATAGCTGATAACAAATTGAGTGCGCTAAACGATCCCGACACGCAACTCGTTTTTTTGAATGGAGATCGAAGTTTTTTTAAAAATAATTGCTGATGATATAAAAAAGGTTGAAAATCGCTCAATTATGCTTTCTGTGCGCAATCGCAGTCGCGATCGCTAATTAAGGCTCGATTTGATTTCTGGTTTCCATGCGCTTTCATGCAACTTAGCGCTGTATACATTTTCGTTTATATTACACTTCAGAGAGGAAGTCTTTTATGAGTTTAATTCCATTTCGCTCAAGGCGATTGTTATTTTTAACGATAGTTCGGAAACCTTTATATTTAGCAATTTTTTCGTTTCAGCAGTTTTTATGGTTCGAATTTTAATTGATGATGAATTATGTAATATTTTTACTTTTCAAAGATCATACGCATCATAAAATGCTTTGAAAAATCGTGTTAAAGTTGGCACAACTTTTTCTATATTTTTCAAAGAAAATATCCATTCTATAATATATCAAGTGTCTACAAGAAATATATTTCATACGTTATATTTGATTTGACACAGTTCACTGCGCATTTCCATCGAAATCCAATCGAAAACGATAAAAACAAACGTGAATCGTTCCATTTCCATTATCATATCCCGAATACACAATTTCAACGTCAAGTGCACGTCTATGACCGACCTTCACCAGCTCGGTTCAGTTTTTCGTCACGAGCGAACGAACCACCGAAAAACTCGGAAAGAAAACGCTACAAGACCGTTCTAGCGAAACGATCTCGCTCCGCAACAACTAGCCGAATAAGTACGTCGCACTCGACCGAAATGAACGCTGAAAAAATCACAAATAGTATTATTTTCGAAACGAAACACGGTCGCACGACCGGCGACCGGATTTCAATGTTAATTGTTTGTCAGAGCCGTGAATTTCCCAGCAGTTCGTTCCCGATTTGATCCGACCGAAAGCGATTAAAAGCCACGCGAAAATGATTACGATCTCAAATTTTTTTTATATGTTGTATGCATCACACATACACATAAGATTTTTATTTTCGATTCACGACCGGAAAAACAATGGATCGGATTAAAAAATAAAACGCGTGGCGGAGGAAAATTTTTAATAAGTTTTTCGGTACGCGGGCCACGTAACAAGCGCGCTTTTGCGGGCTGATCGCGATTTATTGTATTATTTATTGCCGACGGGCGAACTTCCTGGTGAGATTCGTATCTGGAATATACGACGTTTTAATTTAATATAAGTGTATGAAATCTTCACTGAAACGCTCCTTTTGCGATGAATATTCAAATCGGGCGTTTCGAACATGTTTATTGCGCGTCGATAAAGGTCACTACGCTTCGGCGGTTGACTAAAGAAATTAAATTTTTATATTATGTAATGCTGTCTACAAAAAGCGTTTCCTGTTTTTTTCTTATATCAGTATATAAATTTCGAATATTTCCATTCAGCTTGACCGAGTAATGTTTTTTTTTGCATGTACGATAATTTTATGCATAATCCGTCATTTTGAATATAATGAGCCGAAGTGTCATTTCACAGTCACTTTACTTCGATTTTTTTTGTTATTTGGAACAATGCCTTATCTCAAATATTTATTTTTTATTTTAATATTTCTTGTGTGTCCACGTATTACACGTTCCGTCATAAGTACTTTGAACTCTTAGACGTTGGACGCATTTTTACTTCCGTTAGTATGATTCATTTGCAATTATGTTATAGAATGGTCGAATAAAAATTATTTCTATGTATGTATATAGAACTTTAAATAAATGAATGCGTTGACTTTTCGAATTGTTGAAGTCGTGAAGGGAAGTTTCCGAAAAGAAAAATTCAGAGAGTAATAAAAGTGTATCGCGGAACCGTTACGATCGTTAAGGTGAAGGTTTCTTGTTTACGCCGTTAATCTTTCGAACATTTGACTTTTGCTTTTATGATATGGGTCCGTGTGAGCTTTCTTTCTTTACTTTTTTGCTGCATAAAGTTTTTTCATGCAAAGTACCCGATGAATCTTTACGACCGAATTCAGTTGGGGATTTTACGAGCGCACAGTTCATTCCAAATTGAATTATAATCATAAACGGACAGTCTTTATTTTCGAATAATTTAATTAATTTTATTCGTCTTTAGTTTTATATTGCAAGAATTTTCGAATTAAATAGAAAAATTCAAAGACATTCCTTGCATTTTCTAGCGAAACAATGCCACTTGAAAGTGAATTTGAAACGAGCTTTTTCCATTCATTTCAAAATGTTTTTCTCACTTAAAACGAAATCGTTTTTTCAAGAGCTACTCGGAAAATTGTTATTAAGCAACATAAAACGAAATACGCGAAACTTCGACAACTCCAAAGATTCATCATTTGATTTCTAAAATCTAACCATCCAAACCGCACGATGCGCAAAACTCAAAACTATCCACAATCTACGGTTTTTCCGCGTTCGCCCGTTAACACACAACGCGTACAGAAATCTCGATTTTATTTTCCGACTAATGTCGTTCATATTACACGTCTCGAGTAATTGCACCGGAGCCGGCTTATCCGGATCATTATCGCCGTTCGCTGATTTATCACCCGATTGTTCGGCATTGAACCCACACTCGTGCAAGGAAAATGCGCCGGAGAGCCGGTTGTTGCATCTTGCATCGTTGCACTTCGAGCGAGATCAAGGATGGACAATTAACATTCATTAGCTGCGTTCCGAGAGCCGTCCCACTTAAGGGGAACTCGCTTTCGGTTCTAGTCTTGTCGTTTCGCGTGTGTGTTCCTCTGTGTGCGATTGTGTTATCGCGTGTATGCGTTTTTAATTTATGCGGGCTATTTCGGGAACAAAGATCGCCGGGGCAAATGTGCGAAATGTTTAAAATTAGAGCGTGTTTTTCATTGTTGATGCGGTGAAAGTTTCGATTCTAATATCGAATTGTTTGAACGGTGAAAATGTGTCGATTCGTTCTCGAAAGTTTTTACATTACGATGAAATATAATTTTTATTGAAAATAAAAACGGATAGTATTGGAAATCGATCGATGTTTGAACACGATTTGATTTTTTTTAAATTTGACCGTCCATATGAAATTTTTGCACCATCGTCGACCTTGAATTGCGTCCATTTGCCAGCTTTGGATTGTTTCGACGTTTTTACACCGCCCACCGATTAGATCCGCCTACCGCGATACAAACTTTTTTATTTGGCTTCCACAACACGAGACAAGCTCTCTCTCACCTGTCGAACGATGGGCAGGTGCAATTCCTCAGCGTCGGCAATCGCTCACTTCTAAAACGTCGCCAAACATCATATTTTTTCATCGTAAATAATAGGCGGTTATCGCGGAATCTCGCAGACTTCCAACCTTTAAAACTCTTTAGCATATGATCGATGACGGCCGCGCCATTATCATACGCATTATAGTTGTGCTAACGTGTTTCGCTCTTTTTTTTCGTGCTTCTAGATATGCGACAGGTGTCATTCGGCTTGGTGACGTTTCGTATTTTTTATGCAAATTCTGCCATTTTTAGTTGCCGTTTGTCCTCGCGCTAGGAACATAGGGGCTGTCGAATCGCTCTCGTTTGTTGTTTGCACATACGGGGAGGTCGTTTCGTCAATTAAAGCGTGAAAATGTATACGAGTTTCTCGAGGATTATGATGTGTCGTGGGTCGCAAATTCGTTAAGAAGTGGATCAAGGATTTTTGCGGTTTTGGACATTTTAATTATTGACTGTCGATTTTCCTCTTGCTCTACTTAGACGACGGTTTTCATTATATAAGCTGGTAGTAATTCTTTGTTTTGCAATTGTAATTTGTTCTCGACATTGAATATAAACATATTGCATATTTTATACGTTCGTCATAATTTGATCATTGTTTTTATTGTTTATTTAAAATACATTATATATTGACGTTTAAAACTAAGTGTGTTTGTAATAAATTTCATTTTATTTACTATCGAAATTCGAGTAGGTGCTTCGTAATTGCATAAAATATACTTATTAGTATTTCTAGGAAATGTTTAACGGTTAGATCGGGTAGAGTATATTAAAGTTACCTATGTGTACGTGTAGATATGCACAGCAAAAGTTATTTAGCTGACTATATTGCCAACTGTACTTTTATTCGGTATTCATTTTTTTATTTATTTTAGATACGCATAGGATTTTGTAATTTTGAATTAAATACTAGTTTAATCCACAAAACAAGAAATGTGTTCTGATAATTATTTCCCCAGAATTCCGTCGACATACCGGAAAATGCCTATCTGACATTTGGAATAGCGATATGAACATGATGTTCACAATTCTGCCATGTTTTAATAACCTAATAAAATTATTAATCTGTGCAATATATTGTCATTATGAACAATTATTATTGTGGCCGATGCGATAAAATACATGATTATTTTTATTAGGAATTCGGTTAAAATAATTTGTAAAATTATTCATCATAATTTCAATTTAAAAATGATTTATATCAGGGAAAAATATTTTATTTCACATCAATTTCGCTAGTTTGACCTAATTAGATATGAAAAATTTTTGGTTATACGATGTTTTATGGATTCTTAGAATATTATAATAGTTAATTATATTATTTTTATTCTAATAGTTTTTTATGTGAATATCAATATGAAAAAATATTTAGTGATAAAATTTCTAAGATTTGTGGAACTATCTAAAATACGACTTGAACGAGTCAGTAACAAACGCCTTTCGCTTCATTTAGAAAATCTATCCGACAAATTTTCATTTGTTCAATCAATGTCAATGTCAAGAAAAAATTTATATTAGTAAACACCGAGCCCAGATTGAAAATGTTTTAGCAAAACGAAGCACAACCTTGAACTTGAACGGTCGCTGCAGTCCGCCGGCTGCAACTGCAATTAAAACATCGCGCGATGCACTCGCAATGCGCCCTTGACAAAACCAGACTCTATCGCCAGCCGTCTCTCTTTTCCTTTTATTTTTTATTCATTTTATCGTACACACACACGTACATATTTATAGTATGCTCGGCCGAGACCTTTATTCGATTTTTTCCCGCCCGTTTCGACTCGTTTTTATTGCTTGCGTTTGTCGGATTGAATTTTCCGGAGACGACTATCGTAATCTACGTTTCGTGTTTGCACACGGCGCCGCTCCACGTTTGTATAAATTTAATATTGGATTGAGTCGACGAACTCGGTTTTTGTTTGTTTATTGTGTTTGTTTTCGTTCGATTTTTTATCGAGTGCATTATTCGTGCGGCGGCGATGCACTTCGTGTCGCTTTGGCAGTCGTTTCCAATTTCGATTCTATTTTTCGTTGGACACTGTTGACCCAGTGAAAAATTTCTTTGATTGTAGATTATTTTTTTTTATTGATAAATCCATGTTAATGTTATGTGCATTTTTATTTTATTATGACGTTAGTCAGTCATTATATGAAAACACTGTGTGCGAATTGGTAATTTCAAGATTTTAATATAAATAACGTCGATCGAATAAAAATGTATTGTTATTTTCATCATTGTCATTATTATAAATGGGTCTTTAATTTTTTTTTATATTTTATGAATTTAAACGCAAAAACATTAACATAATAAAATTTTAGTAGTTTTTTTAGCGGTTTTATAATATTAAATTAACGCATTTTGAAATAAATAAGTATTTTAATTGTATTCATCAGAAGATCCGTAACTGAAATTCGCACGAAACGCGTATTTCTAAAGTTCCGTTACATATTATTTCAATCCTGACACAAACGAGGAAAATATTTTAAACTGTTGACGTCATCGTTTCGAAACCGGAAAGTTCGCTCTGCCCCATACCTTTCGATTGGCTTTCTTCTTCGTCGATTCGATTTTTTTCCTATGTGGGTCATTCTGAAATAATATAAAACGGCAGTACGCGCATAAAACTCTTTTTAAAGCTTCTGCCAATGTCAACGAACACCATAAAAAAACGTTAACGTCGACGATAAACAATCGTTAGTTTTTTCACTGCCACTGTGTCAGCGAAACTCGGCTTTTGTTCGGGTGCATCGAGCTATGCAATTGCACGCGAAACATAATGATACGAAAAAAATTCTATGCATCAGAAAATCAATTATCGACATTTAAATCAAATATCGAGGTTTTAAAATGTCGATATTTTCAATCTTTATAGACAAAAACTGAAAGTTACTTGTAAGCAATTT
>JAOXNN020000006.1:3387360-3421235 GCA_028571205.2 Hydropsyche betteni
ATTCAAAATAAGGATTTTTTTAAAGTTTTTAATTTTCATCTGGAATTTTCCTTATAAGGAATTATTTCTGTCAAGATTTTATTTATTTATTTTGATTTCTTTATACATTTATTTAATATATACATATATGTATTTATTGCTATGAATGAAAATTGACAGTTTAGTTTTTTGTATATCATATATTCCTCAGTATTTACGAATTCCTCAATGTTACACACATTTAATTATTGAATTAATTTTATGAAACGCATCTCATTGTAAATAAATAATGTATTTTTGTGTTAGCAATAGGGATTGTAAGGGAAAACAATTATTGAAACAAATTGAGAAATTGTTCGTTTTCAATGACATGCTCTTGATTATTTTCAATTTGTTTTTTGTTTTGTGTTTAAAATGAATCCTATGATTGTGTGATTTATATTTGTTACAATATTATCATTTTACATGAATAAAATATTTGGAGAGTGCAATATGTACAAATTTTACTAATTTACATTTTTTTATATATATAAATAAAGCATATTACTACTATGAATACTGAACGATTTCTGTAGAAATTCTCATAATTTTTTTTTTATACATAAAAATAATAATGAAAACTTCAGGTGTTTTATTTCCTCTTCCTTTATTTTCCATATTGAAATGATATTGGTTCATTGTGTTGGCATTAAGAAAAAAATAAATCTTAGTCCATAATGAAATATTCAAAGATTTTGAAGTTTGGCAACAATATATATTTTTACAGATTCATATTTTACACTTAATTTCACACACAAATTTTATAAACTACCATTTATAATAAAAGTGTACACAGTATAAAAAGAAAATATGATAAAAATTGCAATCAATTTTTTTCACTAATTTTCACAACAATATGTTACATCAAAAATAAAATAAGCTACTATTCAAATTAAATATTTATCATGGGATAGATACAATAGATATGTTCTTAGGATATGTTAATTTCATTCTAAAACGATTATTCACAGGCAAAATCATTTTGAAATGAAATTTATTATATTTTTCTGTTAAGTTTATTTACCCGAATCTTATGTTTTAAACATAAAATTTGTCTTGGATATTATAAAATAAATTACTTTGAATGTCAAATGAAATATTCAATATGAAAACCATACTATCAATATTTTCAAATGGTAGGCCTTGAAAATTATAATGTAAAAATAAAATATTGTAGAATTCAGTGCCGTAGCAATCTATTGGAAAATGGGTAAGCGCCAAGGGCGGAAGATTTAAGGTTTTTTTAATAAATAAATCGCGAAACAATTTTTACCTTCTTAAATCAAATGTACTCCTGGTAATTTCGTTTAGATTGCGACGTCCAATAATTCGAAAAAAAATTATTACAAGACCATTTTTACTTTCTTAAATCATATATACTCCTGGTATTTTCGTTCAGATTGCGACGTTCAATAATTCGAAATAAATATTTAAAAAAATAATTACGAGACCATTTTTACTTTCTTAAATCACATGTACTCCCGGTAATTTCTTTCAGACTGCACTGTCTTAGAAATTCGAAATTAAAATTTCAAAAAAATAATTGCGAGACCATTTTGACTTTCTTTCTTAATTTAAATTAAGCAATAAATTTCTAAAGTTAACGATTTAAAATTATCATGTAATTCGCATTTTTTCCCAGGTAATTTGATCTGTTTGTTCAGGATTTCAAATCATAAAGATATGTGAATCCATGTGTTATTACATTTTATTTTTCATATGTTCTTTCAGAAATATAATAGAGGGGAGCTAAATGTAATATTCGCCAAGAACGGTTAAAAACATTGCTACGGCTGTGGTAGTATTAAAAAAAGATTAATTGTCCAAAAAGTGTATTTATATAGTCTCATTTGAAAAACAAAACATTCAAAATACTCGTAATGATTGAAAGACAACACACAAACCTATGTTATCATAAACTAGTATTTTATTATTTACATAAATATTTTATGCATTAGAATCTACTCTAAAAAATGCTTTACTCAGTATTTCAAATGTATTACTTAATAATGATGTATGTACAAATTAGCGAGATAAATTTCTATTGTTTGTAAAAACACATGCATTTGGTCCATTTAAATGGTATTCCTTTATGCAGAATGTTGATAAATATTCTAAATGAAATATTATATAATCGATCACCTAAATATATAATTTCATAGTTTGAAATTCAAAGTTATTCTCAAATTAAGTCATCAAGTATACGTAAATATAATATGTATATGCATATCTATCAAAGATTCCAAAAATTATCATGAAAAAGATTAATATTAATTATCTTGACATTCAAAAATTAATCATTATTTTTTATTACTAAGAACATAATATTTATTTAATAGTAACCTCTGTAAATTTGACTACCTATATAAAGTTTCACACAACATTTGAAACTAATACTGAAAAAATATTTCAACATACATGATATACGATTAATGTAATAAACTAATTTCCCTTTATTTTTAAAATTATCTGAAAAACTCATATGTATGAAAATGCACGCATTTAGTAAAATCAATGTGTATATTTACATTTGAAAGATCATACCTGTAAGCAGTGACGATGAAATTAATTAGAAAATGACCTTTTATCACACTTACTGTAAATTTATCACTTTTATAAAAATTTATAAAATAATTAGCATATTATAATAGCACAGCATATATAAAATAAAGACGTCATTCACAAGGGTTACCATACATTACATTTATTAATTGGATTCATTGAAGATCCCAAAGGACAGTTATAGGCTTTAGCGAAGTCTAAAGAGTTTGACAAAGGTCCCAACACTCTCACCGGACCTAGTAAAATTATACAATATTTCAAAACTGAAAATTTTAGTGAATTTCATGTATGTATTTTGAAACAAATACCTGGAGCATGAACCGATGATCTAACTTTGTTCAACGCATCTTCGGGTCTCATCGATCCACACCATATCTGAGCATAGTTTAAAAAGAATAATTGATCGTGAGTCAAATTGAGACCTGGTAAATTGGGCTCGGCACCATGTATTGTTACCCATTTACGATATGCCTAATGAAATAAATTATTGTGATTTATTATTTTGTAATTTTTCATACAGAACTATTTTGTATATTTAAATATATTAAAAATTATACTCTGAACGATTGCTTTAAGCCACCATTATCTGCAATATTTTCGCCTTGAGTCATTTTACCATTAATGTTCATTCCAATTTCATCAATTTTATATTTGGAATATTGATCAATAATGCACTGAGCTCGTTCTCTAAAAGCTTTAACTGTTGCATTATTCCACCATTGCATCATGTTGCCGTCCTTATCAAATTGTCTTCCTGTGGAAATAATTTCTAAGTCAGTTATAAAATTTCATTTTCAAAACTGTATAATTAAGATACGACCTTTATCATCAAAACCGTGTGTTATTTCATGTCCAATAACTACACCAATTCCTCCATAATTTAATGATTTAGGAAAGTGTTGACTATAAAAAAGTGGTTGTAATATTCCAGCAGGTATGACTGAATTTCATAAATATAGTTTTTTAAGACTGATTTACACTCTATAATACATAAATGAATAAAATTATACCTATATCATTTCTATTTGGATTATAAAATGCATTAACGATTGCGGGTTCAGTACTCCATTTATCCTTATTCACTGGCTGCCTGAGGAGTTGTAAATTGCGAAAGGCTTCATGTTTTAAAACATGCAACACATTTAGTATGAAATCATCATTTGATATATTTAGCTGAAATTTTAGAAATATATCAATCGAATTAGAAATATTTCATAATCAATATATGCATAGTAAGAAATTTAAATATATACCATAACGTATTCTTTATTGAGTTCTTCAGGTTGTTTAAGAAGATCTGGATAACCGATTCTTTCGTTCATAGCATCAGCTTTTTCTTTTGCCACTGCTCTAGTTTCATCATCCATCCAATAATTATCGGCTAAAAGTTCATTGAAAGCTTCTCTTATCGTATGAATCATGTTTAATGCAACTTCCTATTGATTTAAAAAACGTTTAAGTTTTCAAAATAAAATTTTAAATAAACTTTCAAAAAAATTATTTACAAACTTTGCTTTCGTGATTGAAATTATCTCGAATAAACAGAGCTGAAACAGCCATTCCGAACTTTTTGTTAGTCCATTCCACACACATGGACCATCGATGACGTTCACTCAAAATCCCTTGGAGTATTCTACGGAAATCTACACTCGCCCTGTTGTATTCGTCTATCATATGAGGAATGATGGCATAAACTAATCTCCACATCACATAATTGTGCACTGTCCTGATAAAATGCGTGAAATAAATATGTTTCTTAATAACCGTCAGCTAGTGTTGTCATTAGTAACAATTGTGAGTTACCTTGTATCAGTTTCGGCCAATATCTTACCCATTCCTTTCAAATAAGGCATAGCGTAACTTACGATTGGCTCAGATTTAGTAATAGGTACGTCAAGTATAGATCGTAAATATAACTCCCAATTAAGGTGTGGAATAGCCTTTTGCAATTCTTCGAGCGTCATTTGTTGATATATTGAGCTAGTGTCATGCCTATCTGCTTCAGCTACTGACACCTGATATATCAATGAAACTGTTATATTGGAAAAACAACTTATTTTTCTACAAAATTTTTCAACTTAATTTTTAGATTAAGCTGATCAAAGTATCATATATTCGTTACAATCATTATTTAAACAAAATGAGAATGATATACGAACATTAGCCAATTTCTTCTCAAAATCGACGACCTTTTGTAATTCATCACTGGCTGTCGTAGAATTAGCACCCAACAAGAGAGCTATCCGAGTCATTAACCGATGATAAGCTTCCATATCACCTTGAGAATTTGCTTTCAAATAATAATCCCTCGAAGGCAACGTCAAAGACATCTGATCTATCTGTAAAACGATACTGGATTAACATCAGAAACGCAACAGAACCCAGACCCAGCCCAGCATAGCAATATTATGGTGATATGAATGTGTGACGCTAAAGACGGAGTCACAGTCACGTGTGGTCGGATGCGAGCGTGTGACCACTCCTTACTTTGTCCGCACCTGGATGATGTTCACGGAGGAGTTCTTGTCGTCGGGTCCCACCCACATCTCCACGAGGACACCCTCGTTATAGTCCCTGCGAGCCCTTCCTAGTATTACTTCTACGTCTTCTGGTGGTGGTTGCCAGTTTTCCACGGCCACCGGCCAACCTCCCATGACTGTTAGGACTTCGCGAAGCCGACCGTCTCCTAATTTGCTCATCTGATCTGAAATTTGATAAATAAATCTTTGTTTGTGTTGATACTTAAAATTTTTATTGATAATAGATGAGGTGCTCGGCAGTAAATAGTGCTAAGTGACATTTGTCACTTTAGGAGATATTAAGAAAAACAGTTTGAGAGACTGTCATCTTTTGAGAGAATGTGGAATTATTTATTAATTTCTGTAGTAAAAGTACTAATTTTTGTAGTAAATAAAAGAAACACAATTTTATCATTTTGGCGCTTAGCTTTACTTACTGCCGAGCCCATTAAATATAATAGTTCGGCTTAGTTGAATTTAAATAGAAGATGATGATTATTATATTACTTACGAATATCCATGCATGACTTGTAAAATGTTTTCGCCTTTGTTGTTGCTTCACTATCATTGGCGTTAAGTGGTTCTTCTAATACATCCTTCAATATAAGTTGCAATTGATCAGCTAATACTTCAAATGTACTTATCGAGGCTTTATCTTCGGGTATAACGTGTTTCTTATTCCAAGTTCCGCAAGCGAATTGAAAAAAATCTTTGCAAGGGTCGGCATTGAGATCCATAGCTGCCATTAATGATGCCGCTGAAGAAATATATATTTTTAAAATACTTTCCTATTCTATAAAAAGCAAGGAAAATTAGAAAACTCATGGAAAAGAAAAAGTCATGGAATATACGCGAATGTGTGCAAGATATACGACGTGAGCAGTTTTTGATCTTTCGCTCATTTCCCGCAAAAATGATTAACAATTTTCGCGAACCGACATCAAATGAAAATGCGAACAAAAAAAAAACTTAATTAAGCGCTCACGCTCCCGAGACACATGCGAAAATCGGAAAATGAAAATTGCAACCGGAGCGAACGCGAAAACGAGCAAAACAACAGTATAACAAAAAATATAGGACGCGAACACACGGCAGCCAATATTATGTACAATATATAATATAATAGCCTATTTTGTTCGGGTATACGATGAATTTCTATCGAAAGAAGGTATATTTTATAGGAAAAAATAATATTACAATGGTTTATACAACATAAAATTTGTTATTGTTGAACAGGTTGCACTAATGACTCGTATGCGAAAAACGTTAATATCGTTAATATATTTCTGGAAATGTTTGATTTTGATTTTTTACGCGTATAGGTAATATTATACGTAATTATATACATATATCTTTTATGTCTATAGTATAACGTTTTTGTGAGAAAATGAAGAGAAGGTTTACTCTTGCACGTGCGAGAAAACATAAACGGGAAAGTCTATAAGAATATAAGTTGGCTACAGTTTTGCATACACGTTCGCGTACAATTTTCGACAACCCGTCGGGGTAAGTCCTAATATTGAAAATGTTTTTTCTTTTATCACATTTAATATCACATCTGAAAATATTGCGGAACAGAACAAAATTTCAACGGTTTGATTCGATCTGATATTCATTGAAACTTCGTATGAAATTATCGATTCGATATGTAAAAATTTCGTAATATTTATATTTAAAAAAGGGGTTTTTTTTATTTAGTCCAATGGTCCATAGAATGCGTTAGAATTTCCTCAGTTGGTAATTTGTCACGAGTGGTTTAATCTCCGAGCGTGTTGCACGTGTCATGACATCGAGTGCGTGATTTATTGAACTCACTTTGCGCATATATACTATGGAAATCTGCACAATTAATCGATCCAATAAATATTTAGATTCGACCAAAATTTTGATAGGATTCTCTATTTTTTTTACAGTAAAAAAAGCTTTCAAATTACCATAAAAATTTGGATAAATTTTAAGTGCACCTAAAATAACTCGTAAAAAGATTTATAATATATAAGTTACGTAGTTTTTCAAACACAATATGTAACAGTTCCGTCGAATACTTGAGGTCGATTTTTCGATAAACCGACCAACTTGTCATAACAGTTATATGCGTAAATATTGATAGTAAATAAGTAGATTGACATTATCGGAAATTCGTTACCAATTATTTTTACTATTCTGTGAATGATTATATAAATACTCCGTTCGTTGAATAATTAAAAATACGCGCCTACAAATCAATGACAAAAGTGTTCGATGAACGCTTCCAAATTCGAAATTAAATTATTTTTAGAATATTCCATGCTCACTTGATATAATATAATACTTTTTAGCTTTAAATGGTCATGAATTATTCATATCAAACATGCACCAATGATAATAATTAACAATTGCTTGTTAGTTAACTAGTTATCAATCACGCGAACAACCGCGGTTTGTTTGTCATTCTCGACAGTTTTCATCGAAATCCAATTACAGCCGTTGAGTAATGTATTTGGGGTGCACATTGCATCGAATGTCACATGTAGAGTAATGTGTGCTTCTCTACAATGCATCAAATCATGACAGTTGGTTGTGATCGATGATATCCATCTCCAAAATGCTGAGTGGTGGTTATATGATGTTTCAGATGAAAGTTTTTTCTGGGTTATGTTATAGATGTATATTTTGTAAAAATTATTTTTAAAATTTTCATGAATTTCATTAGGGAGGGGCCGAAGAGTCCACCACTGCTATCGACGAGACGCAAAATGTTCATAATTCAAAGTGCACCTCAATTAGCAAATTGTCATATAACAACTAAATATACATATGAAAAAGAAATACAATAAGAATAATAGAATATTTAAACGTATCAAAAAAGCGCTTATCTTCTATCCAATGAGAAAATATTCTCAGACGCATTTATGAATACGGAACGAAGTCGAAGGTGTAGCGTAAAAATATGGAAATCCGACTCCCGGAGGTTCTAATTAAGCTGCGGAAACTTTCCACGTATTATTTCGCCTTAGAGCACAATTTCCATAGAAGTAATCCGAAAGAAAGATTTTAATAAGGGCTTTCACTAATTGTAAGAGATCGTCTTTTATGTCGCTTTGGCGCACCTTTTCAGTTCTAGACTGTTATGATGCTGCATTAGTGCAGTGAAGCGAGTTGATGATGATACGGTTTATCCACGTGGTTAATGAAAAGTGTTGACGATGAAGAGTTTTATATAATATATTGTAGTTTTAGTATATTTCGAAATTAATTTGGCGGAAATTAAAAAAATATTACGCGCTCTTTGTTAAGATTCTGCTGTAAATAAACATTGAATATTAACCAATGACTGGAGTGAGATTATATTTTTTTCACGTCTACAAATGTTATTTTTCAATTACTTGCATTTTCGATGGATACAAAATATAATACATGACGTATCCGCATTCAATTGCAAATAAAAATATTGAAAAAAACACATTAACAATCCAAATAACGTCATTCTTTTTTAACAAGTGCCTCACAATTTAAATAATATGAATAACAACCTTATTCAAATACACAACGAAAAAAACTCTTAAAAAATAATACAAATAATGATTTTCGAATACAAACGAATTAATCAGAATTATATCCAGCATTAAACAAGCAACCAAATCTGCAAATGTAAATCGAGCGACATTATCCGATGAAATTCATTAGGCGCTCCCAGTTTGACTCGAACCACTTCTGTAATCAAGCGCTCGCATATTCATTCGCGATTTCGTTAAAATAAGCCCTTCAAAAAGTTCGGAAAGCGACAAAGACCTCTCGAAATCCCCAGGCTCAATACATTCGAAAAGTCCACATAATGAATATTGAAATACGCCGATGTGCAGAAAAGAAAAGTGACCGCGACAAGTGTGCGAAAAAAGTGTTCCACATAGGACAAAAGAAAATTAGCATACATTTTCGATTAATAGGAAAATTCTCGAAATTGTCGAGCCAGGGAATTCGACGGATCATCGTTCTCGGCTAATTGTTCGCGACGAATTCCTCGACGGAAATTCGTCGAAGGAAAAATGGGAATTTTCGTTGCGGTCAAGTTTTTCCATCTTGGTGCGAGTTTTTTTTTCTTCAGCGGAAAAGTTGTGAAAACTCAGTCTGTATTCTCTCTTTTTCCCAAGGTGGGGTGATTTCCTTGGGGAATCGGTTACACGCGGGACGGAGGCGCCTCGGGCAAGATATCTCATTTTACAAGAAAAATTTTACTATGAGAACGGCGACATTTGTAACGCGACACCGAGAAAAAGGAAGCGATCTCCGCCGCATAATTTGATGCGACAAGAAATTCGGCCCAAATTGAATAGTAATACTGAACTCGCCGGCGCTTGTCGAATTAACCGCGTAATTATATTATAAAAGGATATCGTTTGTATACTTGTTGAATGCTAAAATAGATGGCACTAATATTCACGTATTACGCGAAAATTTCATACATAACCATATAGCTTTTTTTCAAAACATATATAAGGAAAATATACATGATACGATCAAAGGACTGATTATATAAATAAACTAGCTGAAATAGACGTCGTCTTGCCAGTTTGTATTATAACAGCTGGTAAATGAATAAATGGAGTTTCAGTAGTATTTTCAATAATCAATTTAATATTAATTATTGCAATTATTGTAATTATTGTCACAATCAATACGCGATACGGAAATTTTGTTTTCATCTTAAAATAGCATCAAATCGCGCCGCAAAATGGTTTTGATGATACAAAAAATACATATATATGCCAATTTTCATAGTGATCATTCGAACGGTGTTGCAATGAAAAGGGCACAAATATGCAAACATCAATTTTTATATGTTTAGATCATAATTCGAGCAATCGAAATTAGAAAATAATAAGATTTTCTTCAGGTACATAGTTGAGAAATGATTGCAAATTGCTCGAACCCGCTTTGATAGGGCAACATCAACAATTCAACCGAAAGAAGAAGGGTTAAGAGAGCGCACGGTGTTGCCACACCCTCGCTTAATTACACCTCGATTAACTACATCGGCGTTTTAATTAAATTCGGTCTGAGAGACTCGACAGCGGCTAATTCGTCGACGTTTCGTGCGGTTAAGAAATTTCCGGTCCGTTTCCAATGCGAATTGCGAATTTTCCAATTTTACACGACGCAACATTGTCATGTATTGAATATAATATAATTCGAATTGAAATACTTTCTTAAAAGGGATTAGATTTGTAGATTCGAGATTTGAATATATGTATATTGAGCGTGACATATCATAAATCATCATCGATAAAATGGAGGAAAATTTTAAAAATAAATACACTTGGTAAGTTTAAGAAATTAATTATATAATATTAATGATACTATTATATATGATGGTTGCGATGCACTTTTGTGTTGTATAATCGAAGTGCATCGACAATGCATTCTTTTCAGTGCCGTAATGCATTCAACGTTTCAAAGATATGTAGCTAGTTGTTAACATCAATGAGAACTGAAAGGAGCATCGCTATGCAACCGGTAACTCCATTACCGATCATTGGTCTTCCTGTTGATGCACACTTATATGTGATATATAAACTCACATGTCGAACTTCGTCTTTCATTAAGCGACTGGTTACGTTTCGAGATTTTGAGTGTTTTTAGAGCAAAATTGATTTATGATTTGGTCGTGGTAATTCGAATTGAGCACATGCTATAATATTAAAAAGAAAGAATTCGTTTTTAAGATTGTTTTTGGAAAATATATTATTTTACGCAGTTGAAGAATCTTTAAAATATCATATCGATTCGAAAATTCTAGGTAGTGCACATTAAATAGAAAGCAAGCGAACATTCATAATTTATTATTTTAATAATGATAACAAGTTTCATAACAAAAAAAAAATATATGAATTTTTTCGGGGGAAAAAATAAAAGAAAGTGCTCGTAAAAATTTTTGGTCTAACAAAAATAATGAAAAAATATATTATATCATCTTATTAACCCTTTAATTAACTGCTGAAAATATAAGCTTACGAGTGAATTCTGGCGTATAGAGATAACGACAATATTAATTTCATTCTTCAATCAAACATTTTTATATATAATACAATAGTGTGAATTCGTCTATTTATAAATAAATAAAAGTCCTATCGAAACGATACCATATAAAAGAAAATCTTTAATAATCTTCAATTCAGAGATTCTCTATGCAACACACCAATTAATCAAACTTCAAACAATAACCATTTTCATTCTCGAAATCGCCAGCACAAAATATCAAAACTATAAAGCCACGTTATCGCAAACGAAAATTGCATCGCATACGTGACCCGAAAATCTGATTCGGCGCCATTCGTTTCATTTTTCGGCAAGTGAACGGCTACTTTCATTATCTCCAGGTCATCAAAGCGACCATTATTGCGGCGGCGAAAGCCATTCAACTAGAATTAATATAACACACCGCCCAATATACAACACCGTATATATTTTAATATGACACAACGAAGCGGCGGCGTGACAGATAACGCATCGCCGAAATTAAAATCGGCCATAGAGATCGCCTCCCAATATTAATATAGAACGTATCGGTTTTCGGAAGTCGTCAAAGGGCTGACCCTCATCGGGACATGCGAAAGTGTGGCAAGACGCGTTCATCAATCATGTGTGCCGAGAAGGCTCTAAATAACCGCTTCTTTCACGGGTGTCATGCGAGAATATTTATATGACGATGCGTGAAAGGGGTGTAAAAAAATACGTGCGATATTTGTTCACTTACCGGTCCTGACGCACTCTTCGGTTAGGCACATGTTACTACTTATTTCTGAAAAGAGAAAAAAAATGCGTGTTAGTGATATTATGTTTCGTATTTCGATGTGTTTTGTATTTATTATGTGATGCACATAATGTAATGCTGGTAAATAAATTTTTGTTGGAAAGTACCATTTCTGTCATATTGAAGGGGTTGATAAAAATAAACAATTTTAGTATTTTATGTTTGAGTTTTATATTTTTTAATCGGTATAGTGAAAATAATTGTGAATACATTTTAGTTTTCGTTAGGTATCATAGTGTCAACGTTAAAGTGTTGTTGAAAATAATTATCGTCAGTCAATTTATTCACTCGTTAAAGCAACTTTAATTGTCTTTGATTTTGTTACAAAATCTATTTTTGAAAAACTTTTGATTGCTTTGTCATTGTGAGTGATGTGATAAATATTTCAAATAAATTTAAATATTCGTCTTATTTATTATGAAAAAAGTGAAGAATTTTCATGAAGTGTGAGTCGAATGAAAAAAATCAATAAAAATAATCAACATAAATGTAATTGATTTCTTATAACCAATCTTAATTTATACTAGCGGTGGTACCTGGCGTTGCTCGGGATTCAGCGTTTTAAATCAAATTATTTTTTATATGGTGATCGGTCGAATGATATATAGGGGGGTACATTTTTTTGCGGACCGTCCCGTTTTGGGTTCTGAGAAATATGGTCACCCTATTTTAATGATACGAAAACCTTCTCGACAAAAAAACATTTTTTTTATATAGGCGGGGAACATTTTTTGGCGGACCGTCCCGTTTTGGGGTCCAGGAAATATGGTCATCCTATTTTAATGATGCTAAAAACCTTCTCCACAAAAAATATATATACATGCCAATTTTCATAGCGATTGGTCGAACGGTGTTGGAGTGAAACGGCAACAAACAAACAAACAAATATAATATATATACAAACATCCATTTTTATATATATAGATTATTATTATATTTTTGAAATCTATACACTGTTGAAAATATTACTATTTGCATGAAACTAGATCTTTTATTAAACAAACAAACATTTGAAAACATTCATATATTCTACGAAATGTTTATTACATTATTGAGGCAACTATCAAGTAACTAATATATTTGCGTTAATGTTTTCAGAACTTTTTCAATAATATAATATTATGAAAATTGCGATATAATATATATTTTAATATATTATTTAGGGGCATAGTCCAGTAATATTCAAATAGATTGCTGTTTATGCGACAAACTACGCAAGGCAATAGATTGGTTTTCAATTTAGTTATCCTCGCTGAAATTATATTGCACATCTGTCGGGCAGAAATTCGATGAAATTTTCCGATTTTACTTGAATTCATCATGAAAAGCGGCAAAAACAAATAACATGAAACTACCCTTGATAATAAATCAATTGAGCTTCAGCTAGAACGAAAAGTCGATTACGATCGAAAAAAAAAATGAGTTGAAAAAGAATTCTTAATGTTAATGAGCTTGATTTTTAATTCTATATGTTTTCCGAAAAGTATGTCTTATTTTCCTCATTAAAAACAGAATTAATATATTTAGAATTTATACGTGTAATAAAAATTAAATTATTGAAACGAATGAATGTTTAAAAACAACATGTTATTTATATTCCTTTCAAAGTAGATTGAAAAAGATAGCATGACCTAAAAAACCAAGAAATAAGAACACTTTTTTGTTCAAATATTTTGTGAAAAAATAGAACAAGTTTGGTGGTTGTGTTAGAAAATTTTAGGTCATTGAAAATAGAATTCATTATAAGTTTATCACAACATATCTTAAAAAATCTGCAAATGTAATCAACTTTCACTGACGATTTTTTATTCGACCAAATCAGAGACATTCGTTTGATGAAAAAAAGGAAAACACAGTTCATTTTAAAAGCACTCTATACATATAACGAAACAAACATAAAAAAACAGATAATAAAAACGAGTAAGTGATTATTTTTCAGTTAATTTTTCGTAAAAATCAGTTTACGACTTTCATCGCGGCCGAGCTGAAAGGGTCGTAATGTCCATTAAAGGACAGATATTTCCTCGGCGACGAAAAAAACTTTATTATTTTCTGTCTTTATTATCGACGATAAAAATGAACAAAGAGGGCTCGCATTCGTACTTGTACATAATGCGATACATCGTGTATTTTCCTACGCCCAGTTTCGCTCGAATTTTATACATTTTGGACGAAAATATGAGAATATTTTTTCATTGAAAAAAAATTTGAAATAAATTTAAATCTCTTCTATTTAAATCGGGGATTCCCAACCTTGTGCCCGCGGACCGGTTTGTTGTACCGATATTTTTTTGAATGCGCATTTGGGCAAAGTTGGGAACCCCGAATTTAAACAAACAAGTGTCTGTCTTCAAATGTATAAATACAATATACAAAGCAGAAAATTCTAATATATTATTTTTAATAAAATTATTTAATCAATTTAGAATTTTTTCAAAGTTGAACAATAAATATTTAGTTATATTCCAAAGTTTATGAATTATTATTTCACGATACTGTAAAAAAATATCCAACTTGGCAAAGAGTAGAAATTTTATAAAAATAATAAGGATTAGTAAATATTGATTGATTTTTTTGCATATATTTCAATGGTTTCTTATTGTTAGTTGTGAAAATAATCTGAGATTCATTAGAAATTGTAAAAACCATTAAAAGTATGTGAATGAGTGACCCTTATTTACAGTTTTCCAGAAAAGTTATGTACTTGTTGAACTGAAAGTTATTTTCTCAATATATATATATAAATAATAAAGAAAATTAAATATTTTTCACTTGAAATTCCGATTTCAAATATGAAAAAATATTTCGAAGTATGCTTACTTTAAATCTCATCAAAATTTGATAGTTCAAAAATAAAAATAATATTTTACATCGTATTTAAATAATATTATATGATTATAATAACACTGATTAAATTAAATGTATGTTAAAAAAATCATAAATTAAGTAAAACTTAATTAATTAATTTGAAAATTATAAAAAAATTCACGTAGTTTAAATATTAAACTTTATGGTTTCATATTCATACTACGTGAGAATTTCTATAAATACTCGTTTTTAAATTAATGTAAAAATAAATCAAAGCATTCAAAAAGCCTACATATCTTGAAAAACCTTCAAACGAATCCGTTTTCTCGCTCAATTCGGATATATGCAAGAAAGATGCGCTCAAAATGGCCGCGCTTGACTTTCCCATATGGCGTCGAGGGCTTTTCATCGGCGACTAAAATGTCGCAGTTTGTGGCTTTCATAATAATGACTTCCGAAGAAAAGCACAAAAGGTCGCCGCTGAAAAGGCACAAAAGTGTTTGTGTGTGTATGTGTGTGTGTGCTGAAGTTTGAAAGTGTTCAGACTGTTGATGGTTTTTGATTTATTGAAATGTTCGCAGTTTTTTAAGAAATTTTTCAACATGCGTACGGTTAATGTTTTTTTTAAATTAGTGACGGTTTGATATATTTATTATAAGGAAATATTTTAAGGATAAATTTACTATTTTTCAAAATAAAAAAGTAATTGTTGTTTTTTTCATAAAATTAAGAACAAAATTTTAAAATGAACAATAATTAATCGAATATGCATCGAGGTGGGAAAGGAAGTCATAAACTTATGTTTACTTTTTAAATATTGATAAACTCAAAAGAATGATTGAATACTGTTTTATTTTTCCATATTTAATCTAAAACTTACTTTGGTTATATATTTCCATATTAACAAAATAACATTGAAATTCCAATATGTTTTGACGTAAATAAAACGATTCCCATATAAATTAATTTGAGAAACTCAGCTAACGTATGTTTAATATATTTTAATATTGAAACTCAAATAAATTGAAAATTATAACTGTATATTGCGTTATATAATATTAAAATTTATTTATAATTCCATGGATTGACAATGAGGCAAATACTTATATTTATTTTGAAACGTCAAAATAAAATACTTGAAATTTAAGTCGTTTTATTACAATGTATATTTCTCGAAACTGTGTAGCTAAAAAAAAATGTAAAAAATACTCGCGAAGCATCTCGAAAAAACTCAGTTTTTTAAAGTGAATTACTCAAGTCTTTCAACATTTGCGAGAGACACGCTGACATTGCGGAATGCTAGAATTGTTTTTCTCGTCCTTTGCGTTATACGCTTTATATTCAAATTTAATTTTTCTCACTAAAAAAAGGACAATATTAAAGCCAGCAGGCAAAAAGGTTACGCCGTGCCATTAAACGAATAAAGCTTTCGAATTGTCACACATCAAGTCGGCACTTTTCGTTTATATTTTTCCAAAGTAGTTTGGACCGAGCGGACTTCCCAATTTGTTACGGATGCGAAAATAGACATTTTTTGTACATTTGAAATACATTTTACCCTCGTGAAGCGAGTGTCACACTTAAAAGAGCAACCGTGTCGACTTTCGGATACATGAGACGTAAATACACAAGAGAATATATCAAAATCTCAACAACTTGCCGAATAAGATAAAAACTGGAATCTTACTAACATAATAGTAACGAGATTTTAGTAATGTGTTTCGAAGCTTTTAAGATTGATATTAATTTTAAATATATTATACGCTTAGAATAACTAGAAAAAATAGAATGTGTTTTAATAGTAAGACAAATAGAACGGTGGGTACGTAAAATATTAGATTTCTGTATGAAATGAAATAAAAGAAAACAAGGAAAATCAAATAAACGATAGGTAGATGAGATGAAAAAGAATTGATTGAGGATTGAAAAAGTTTTCATTCAGTAATGGACAGAAAATTATCATGTATTGTGATACAAAAAAAAAAAAAACAATAACAAAAAGTTTTTCCATTTTTCATATCACAAAATGATCCTTATTATATCCACCAGAAATGCTAAACATTTTTAACTTTGTAAGCCATTTAAAAGCCGTACAGCCCGCAAACGAGCCGATTCGAATCGATTCGATTCCGATTCCACTTCCGCCGCTTAATTTTTCGTTTGCCATCGGCATAAACGCGCCAAAATTCGAAAACCGGCCTCCTCTTTCGGCCTCCGATGATGTTTAGGGTATACCCGTTGGAGGGGTTTGCGGAAATTAGTGTTCCGCCTTCATTTATTGACATCTTTATTTCCCTGCAATGCGAAATAATAAAGAGCGGGACGCGCACAATTTGCACGACATTTCCATCTAGGCATCCCGCAGCTAGAAATTTCCTAGAAATGTAAATTAATATCCTGCCTGGAAGGACTTTGGGAGAAGCCGCAGGCGAAAAAATAAAAATGGCGACCTCGTTCGTCTTATTAGATCGCGGACCGCAATTCTACTCGTATTCGCGATGCGCTTTGTGTTGAGCTTCGTGTGTATCGTTGGTGTTTATTTGATAAATATTCGGCGGAATAAATAAATTATTTAAGTACTTAAGGGATTATTTTCCAGAATTGAGGGTGAGTCTAGAAGGGAAAGCTGCTGCTTTTAACATTCGCGAATATTTTATGTTGAGATTTAATATTAAACAATGTTTTAATTGCGTACGATAATTAGTTCAATTAACGGAATTATTTACACTAGAATTGAATCTATAATGAAAATAATTAGATTAATTCATTATTGAAAATATAAAAGCATGATTTAGAAAAAAAAAACAAAGATAATTAACATTCCAGAAACATGTTCCGGCATTCATAGCGCGGGTGTAACGAATATACTAATCAAACAAACAATGGAATTACTTGTATGATTAAAATCTTTACTGCATATCAGCATATTTCCTTCTGCACACTGTAAGAATTCCACGCGAAATTCAATGATGCTATTGTCCTCAGAATTAAAATACACGAGTGCTTATTCCACTCGATATCAGATCTCTAAGCATTGCATCCTATATTCTGTAATCTGTTGCCGGTTAATAGAATCGACCACGAAAAGGTATATGCTTCTCCTCGCTATGGAGTGAATTTAATTAACGTTACGGTAGGGCACGGATAGTGCTCAAAAATTAATCTCTCACCGTGCCATGAAGTTAATTATTTGGTTAAACTTGCAACAGGATGGTTTCCCACAAAACCTTAGTCGTCGACACATATGGAATGAGCAATATGTGGCGAGAATTATCACGGCATAATCTAATTTAACTTTGACACAAACGAAAACTTTATCATCCTCAATTGAAAAAGTGCCGTATATTCCGAAGCGATCAAATGGAAATTTCCCAGAATGAAAATTTCATTCATACCGAAAAACACCAACCTGCAACCATTCACCAAAGTAGCACAGTGGAACACAAACATGCCACGGGCCCAACAAACAATCAAGCGCACTCCTTAAACAAGCGGGCTTCTGATTAAAATCCTACACCGCATTCAACAGATTTTCACACACTGCACGTCCGAAATTCATTTACAAGCCGTGTGCCATATTCCTCTGGCATTGTCGCCTTTGAGCCGTTCCGCGTGAAAAGGCTCTATACAGAAACATAATGTCCCGGGTGTGCCGGAGGCGCTGTCTCCAAATCAAAAACAAACTTTTTGCCCATTGTTGTTGGTGTCACGATGTTTCTGTGAAGGCGACAGGCACAATGGCCGCGCTCGTTTCGCTTATCGTCGAAATTCGAGCGCGAAAGCCTCCCGAAACTTGGCGGAGAAAAGCTTAAAGGATGTTAATTTGAAGTGCCGATCGAAGGGGTGGTGACGAACGTATCCGGTGGCGGTTGTAAAAGTTTCGCTTTATTGTGAGCAAGTTGACGTTTCCGAGTGTTGGAATGTTCGGCGAGATTTTCGATGGTGAAATTTTAGTGTCACATAGTAAGATATTCATATTTTTGACAATACTTAGATTTGCGGAATATTTTTAAAATATTACATTAGAGTAATTCGCATTTTATAATAAATGGTGTGAATAGAATGAAATTTGTTAAAGATAAGATGATTGGAAAGGTTTTCATACAACAGTTGTTGGTTAATGGTTTGAATATGCATGCAATGAAGAAATACATTTTCGTTATTAAACATTTTGAATTGATTCTCTTAACGGAATATCAAATAAATATTCATATATTAAGAAAAATTTTCAATACGCTTCAGGATATGTTACATAACGTGAACATTCAAAGGGAAAAATTCTCAGAAGCATAAAATTTAATGGAATTACACTCTGATTACTCGGAAATTGGATGCTTCCGAATAATAAGGAATAAACGAAATACTTAAATTTAAACGACGCGATCAATCAAATAATTAATCGAATCCAACACGCCGAAAACGTTTTTTCTCACGTTCGTTCGCGGATCGCGTGCAATTTCCTCGTCGAAATTCATCCAAAACGCTAAAATATGCGAGCTGTAATTTCGTGGGGGCGATGGGGGCTCCGAGGGTCAGGGGGCGCAACACCCTCGGGCTACCTGAGATTATTGCATAGTTTATGAGCAGCAGCATCCTCGGCTAAAGTGCTACGATGGCCAGACGATTTCCCGGACCATTTTTCTTAATAATCCTTTACGCGGTGGTACTTTTTCAGGACCCATTTCTAGGGAGGAATTTCGGGGATTGTCTCACCGTTTGAAATTATACGAATTTCTTGCGAAAATTATGTTCGGCTTAATGTGGGTCCTTGTTTTTCGTTTATAAAATTATTTAGAGGTTTAAATAATGGTTTTTGAAGATTCATAGATTTTAAAAATATTTTTATAGAAAATGTGAGTTTTGGTTTATAACAGCTTACGTATACCTTCTACAGAAGCTTATGTGAATCTTGTTTGATACACAAACGCAGTATTATCACTTTGATCTTAATGTATACCATGAATTAGTAAACAGCATAGCTTGACAGATCTACACATTATTAATTTTGACTTGCGCATAATAGATTTTCAACTTTGAAATTAATCTAAAAAAATAATCGTGTCATTGTTATGCAACAAAAAATTATGGTGAATTTGAGCACGTCATAGTGTTTTTTTTTAATCAAAGCAAGTTTTTATAGAGTCATGTTTTAATTCTTGCTCATAAAATCGGTCAATAAGTCTTTAACGAATAAATAGACAAGAATAGAATGATTGACATACAATAATGCCTTTTTTGCTTGAGAATCATTATTAAGATGTTTTTATTGCTATTAAATCATCGATGAAAAACAAGAAGCACAATAACAATGTGTGAATTGCATGTTTTTTTCTTCGACACTTCGTACAATATTGACATATTGTTAGTAAAATTTCACATCGATTCTTCAACATGTTCAATAGAATCGACAAACAGAAAAAGCGTATACACAAAAATCGCAATGAGTTGAACCGGAAAATTCCTTAATGAAAGAATATAAAGAGTGAAATATTTATTCCCAATTTTCTCAGTGTTTAACTCGGTGTCCAGGTTGATTGAGCGTCAATGTCGTTTGACGTCGAGAATAATTATTCACACGTTGAATATTCAAACGCCTATGAATTAAAATTTCACAAATTCGCCATATCGGAGTGCAAATACTTTGCCTTTGTGATTTTGTACTTTCGTGCCAAGTGTTTTGACTAGCATAGTCGCTATGGAGATTCCAGTCGAGCAGATGCGCACGTTTATGCAAAAAGTGAATGAAAATCTGAGTGTTTATATTCTTTTCAGCTTGTGCAATTTGAATACCATGAGTTTTTGAGTTTGTATTAACTTGAACGAGTTCTTTTCGACTTCGACCGTTTTTTTATTTCTTTTAGTTTTGAATATACTGTAATAAACGAAGGGTTAAAAGTTTCATTAGAGTTTTTGAATTTGAACGTCAGCGATATATCAACTAAATTGTATATTCAAGTTAATTTTCCACGCGAAATGTTTGAAAAATATGTGGGTTTGCAAATGTCATACGCACTCTTGTGCACGTCCAAACAATCAAATTTGTTTAAAAAATAACATATTATACATTTTATAATATTTTGGGTGATAAAAATTCTATTTTTCGAAAATTATGAATAAACAAAGATTTACGATACAAATAAACTGATAATTAATATATTATATAGATTAAGTTCAAGTCCACACATAAGTATAACACATTGAAATGATATTTATAGAGAATCATATGGCAAATTGGAAAGCTCGTTTTGACTTCTGCAGCTTCCGACAATAATGAAAAGTTCAAATCGAACGAGAGAATATTGTACAAAAGTACACTCTCGAGATCAGATTTTCAATCGGCATCGGTTCTTCGCGTAAAACCATTCGAGTTCATTTAAAAGGCTACATTTTTACGACGCCGTATCCATATCGTTCAATTGCCAGCGTTATTACAGGATATAAAAATTTATTTTTCAGAGCTGAAAAAGAAAAATGTTCTGAAAACAATATTCAGTGGAGATTTAATTGAAAAATTTAATAAATTAATGGAACGTTCGGAATTGTGATTCTTTGGCTTTTTCACGAATGAATTCGGAATGCTGAAAAGACTACTTAAAGTCATTACATTCAAAAGCATTTCAATAAATGGAATTTTGCATGAATAACGTTTTCCGCAAATTCCCAAGTTATATACAATTTTGTTTTGTGCTGTAGATTTTTGAGTACTCTTTACTCAGACGATAAAAATAATTATTTGTTAATAGAAAAACCATTTTTCTCGTTGAAAATTCATGAATACGAATCGAGGAAAATAAAATTTATATGATGGTTTCATACTATAGTTGAGTTGAGAAAGTTGTAAGATTTGACCCATATCATATTGATTTGATAATATAATATAATACTCTGGGAATTTATCTCAATATAGTGTGAATCAATATCATAATACTTAATTCGTTTGAATATATGAATATGTTTGAAATCAAATTATATTATATTTGATAAGCATAAGGAAACTGGAATTTCAGTTAATAGATAGTAATGTCGGATTCACTAGTTTTCATTGTTTAGTGAAGTTAAGTGAAACATTGTGTGGTAAATTGATTAAGAATAGTTTTAATATTTAACTTTTGAATAACTTTTATTTCGACAAACTTGTAATTGTATCAGAGTAAGTTTTTTTTATACTTCAATATGTTAATATAACAATGATGCTGATAAAAATATTTTAAAATAAATAATTAGCATATAATTGGTAAATTTACGTTCTGAATACTAAGCATACCTTAGATTTTACATAAATTCAATGCCACTTATCAAAATAAACAGAACAAAAACAATTCCGAATCCTTAAATCGAAACGAACGCCAAAAGCGCAATAGCGAACCGTACCATTGTCAAAAGCACACGATTCACGGAAAACTTAATCAAACGCCCCTTTATCAGCACAAACAATCACGATTATACAATTTTCTGGACAGGCCCTAAAAGTCAAACAGACTTGGTGCAAACACGACAAAAACGAAGCCCCGAAACCGACGAAGGACTCGCTTTTTAATCGCGCACAATTAATTCATATTAAGCTTGCCGACTGCTCGGCTCGTGTGTATCGAGTTTATTTATTCAACCGGGACGACGATTTACGTCCCGGGTTTTCCCGGGACGTGGGCCCAATCGAATATTTAACCCGTTGCCGACGTCGGCTGGATTAATTTAATATTAGATGGCGTCGGATCGAGGCTGTTATCGTTTCGAACGTGATTTTGATGCCGTGCGATAATGGGTTGTCCTTTTTGGACGGTGAAATTTTGAGTAGTGGTTTGTGTTGAAGTGGATAAGTGGTCGATTAAGTTTTTGAAATTTTGGATTATTTTGAATTGAATTGATATGAAAATTAAAAAAAAAGTAAAACGTTAGCGAAAATTTGGTGATTGATTTTTCTCAATACGATATAGATTACAGTGATTGATCAAATATATTATTTTTAATGAAAATGTAAAAAAATTTCAATATTGATTCTTATTATAATAAATTTCATAACACTACACTTTGATTTTAGCCAATATTCTGAGAAGCGATAAAAACAGAATAAAATATTGAAAATGCATTCAAGAAAAATATGTAGATCAGAAGATCGTGGAAAATTTCTATTACTTTATTTTCAAATCATATTCTATTCATATATTTTAATAAGAGTCAATTTTATAGCAATAAAAATATTGAATGCATTGATCGAAAAAAAAATCGAATAGCAATATTATCTTTTAAAAATTCTGCATACCTATAATGTTATATAAATATTATTTACAATTCGTCACGAATAAAACATAATGCATTGAAATATTATAGAAAAACGATTCCATAGGAAAATTAATTGGTCACAACCCATGAATCGTGATCATCAATGTCTTAATTGACTCTTGATCTTGACCATCGTTCCGCTTTTGTGGGTCAGTTATTATTTATCTACGCCTATTGCCCTATCGATACTATTATATTTTATGTGGTGGTCTAGTGGAAAAGGTTCGTCGAAAGCTTTATTTTTCTCTTATTTGTCTCTGGGGACTAATAACTTGCAGACAAAAGAAACCGGTAAAACATTTTCGCGGCGCTTATCTGCAAAATACCTCTCAGTAGGGTCGTTAAATTCGGACATCCAAACCGAATTTTCGGTTGACCGCATTCTATATTATATATGAGTTATAATAAATTATATATAAAAGTTATTCTGAAATCATTATTCAAATATTTTATCAAAAATGGATAAATCGGACATGATAAATTAATTTTTAATCTAAACAATTTTGATTAAAAAAAAAATTACAACAAACATCTCAAATACAGATATAATTATCAGAATACATTTTCTGGTACCACGACAAAACAAAATTGCTGATAATTCAAATTTGACGCCTATACACTTTTTTCAGTCAAGCAGGTCGAAATATTTAGATCAGGGTCGGAAAGGAAAAACTTCGTTCACACAAGTCGATTTTGATATACGAATAAAAATATTGATTGTTTCTGATCAAATTGCGCGCAATTGGCCGACGATCTCAATACCAGAATAAAGCATTTGCATTGAAGCCGTCTGTCACGCGATGGCACGTGTGTTATACCTTCGAGAAGATCTATAGATCTTCGAACCTTTGACACCCGGAAGTCGTTTACGATGCATTCGATTCAGGGTTATAAGGTTGTGGTCTGTTCGAGGAAATGATCTTAGTACGACGTTCAACTTTATGTCATGTCCGTATTGTAAATCATTGAATACGTGATTCTAAGTGTTCAGAACTGTTGAAATATTAACAGATATTTATTTATATTCATGAAATAATGCGAATATTATTACCCCTCTAATCCAGGAATATTTGAATTTTAGAGAAAACGGATTCGAAAGATAAATCGTTATGCAAATGGGCACGGTGAAGGAGAGCGTTCCATTATCAAGGGAATTTGCCAACGTGCGCACTAACGAATCACATTTTCATCACAACACCATTCGTTATACGGTCAATTTTCAATTTTGAAGAAAGAGGATCAGGTACGTGGCGTTTTGTCACCGTCTCCGGAAGTATCATCAGTCAACGTCGTGACAAGGGAATCCAGATGAGCCCGACTTGGAGAATGGCGAACATTTTTTCGTACGCCTTTTCGTTATTTACCCCGCAAACAAACAGTTCATCAAAATATTATATTATTTATAGTACATTACTCTTTCAGAGTGCCAGATGTAAAATATAAATGGTTATCCGTTATTTTTGAATGCGTTGTTTGTGAAAAATCAATTAAGTAAGTACGCGTGAGTAATGCTTTTCGGTAACAAAGTAATTTGCGACCGCTCATAAAATTCGACACCAGATTCGTAAAATATTGAGGTTAATGCGTTTTAAATCAGACGCTATTGCACGCATCATCGATTAAATGTGAAACGAAATGATTTGTCTTGAATTTTGCTTCGAGCAATGTGTTGACGAAGCCCTAAAATGTAAAACGGTTCAATCTTTCAATTGGGTATCATTTGGTTTAAATTTATTGTCAGTTTGTAAATATAAATAGATACTAAATAGTTTGTTTTCAAATCATATTTATTTGTTATGTATCGATAAGTATTTGAAATAAAAAATTTGATTCGTAGAATATTAACAAGGACCGCAATAATATTTTTAACAATATGAAGATTTTTTAAAATCTTTAATGATTTAAGAATCACATAAAAAAATTAAGATCCTCTTCAAAAAATATACATTTAATAATCACTTAAAATATATTTTTAACACGCTTATATTATTCAATTAAATATTTTTCGAATATCAAAAGAAATTCGCTATGAAAATATTCGAGTAATCACCAACAGGTTCGCAAATATATTATAGGTATCACACATAATATAGTACATTCAATTTTTCCATTATACGCTTTCGACCAAACGTTTAAATTTCTTTCGCAAGTACAAATAACATATTTTCAATATTTTCCTGGGAAAATGGCACATATAATCGACCATGTACGGCAACAGAGTATACACTTCAAAAACGGGGTGCACGTACGATATAAATTCGAAGCGATAAGCCTTCGGGGTTGGGTTTAAAGCTCTGTCGAGAAAATCGAGAACCGCAAATCGTTAGTGCAACCGACACGGGGCAAACGACCACACCGCAGGGAATAACCACATAATTCACGACCATGTGCCGCGTAATTTCCAACAACACAATTCCTTTATAACACATTTTATTTTATATCACATGCTAAGTGTCAGCCCGTGGCGCGATTTTTAAAATGCTGGACGGGGTGCCAATGCAATAATGAAAACTCGATTTTTCATTCGGAAAACTATTTCTGTTCTCATTAATATTGTGTTTTTAATAGTTGAAATATATTCAAACAACTATTATTTAATATAAATTGATAAATGAATATTAGAAAGAAGACGAAAAATAATGCTTAAGGGATTGTATCTCTACTCAAAAAATATTGTTTGACTCTTAATTATTGCGTAGGTTTCATACACTAATTTACTTAAAAAATATGGAATCAATTTGATTTAATAAAAATATACGTATTGTTTTATAAAATCTTATACGGTTGTAAAGGTGCTAAATTTCTTGAAAATTTCTGGTCGTAAGATGAATGCTGTGATTTGTATATGAGAATGTCATATCTGTTAACTCACATATTTTATGTTTGCTTAATATGAGGTATAGTTACATTAATCATGTTTATTTGGAAAAGCAAAGGAAGAGCTGAAAAAAGGTTCAAAAGAAAAGTATAGTATAATATTTTGCGTATCTTCGTTAGTCTCCGTTTTTCAGTACATTGTAAACATAATACGAGTTTTTAGTAAAAATAAATTAATCGATTACAAGTCTTAATAAACTTAATAAACGAATGAAATTAAAAAAAAATCCTAAAATAATTTTTTTAATAAGGGATATATGATTACACTAAATATAGAAAGAAAAAAAAAAACAGAAAACGAATTTCGAAATTAAAAATTCCAACGTAGAAAAAGGCAAAGATTGCAATGGGAATCAAAATGTAACAAAAAAAAATCCATAGCAGAATGTATCTATACTATTATACTTTAATAAAACTCTTGTTACTGTCGTTGCGTATGGATAGAAAAATGTTGTTTTATTATATATTTTTTCAAAGCGGGCACATTTCCCATCGGAGTGTTCTTTTTACGCGCAGATTTGTCGTCGAGGATTTTCGTTTCATATTTATTGCTGGGAAAATTGTCTATAAATATGGACGTCTCGTGTTCGAATCGTTGTGAATTGAGATGCCTAGAATAGTGAGATTTATAGGGGCGTGAAATTTAAAAAAAATGCATCATTTTTTTACGGATCAGATTTATACGGTGGTTTTGTTTTGAAAAAATCATGAATTAATTATTATACATGTTTTGAATTTTTTGTATGTATGTCAAATTTTCGAATTTCAAAGTTAATATTTTTCAAACAATTTTCTATGTATACATTGAAGAAGGAAAAAATGGAAAGTGAAGAGATACATATTATTATGTGTGAGAACAATTTATTGATGATGATCTCAGAATGTTTTTAAGATTGAAAATCGATTGTAAGATTGAAAATATAATAATTGTGAGTGAACCATAAATTAATAGGAAAATTTCACAATCTATCAAACTGAAATGAGATTGTGACATAATTAAGTGTTAAATTGACGTACTTTCGTTCGAGTAGAGTGACAGTAATTGATCACTTGACAATCAGAATATAAAAATTTCTTTCCAAGAATTTGAATCGTAACTTTATCGATAATCCTAATTATTAGTTTTAATAATAAACGATCATTCCAAAATATATTATATTTAACGACATACAAAAAAATTAACATATCAAACGAATCACAAATTCAACCACGATTCGCTTTCAGTTCACAAAACATACAATACCGAAAAAACGACTCAAAAATAGCCAGAAAATTCCCGATCCCGATTGACACGAAAAGCAAACGAACCGATACGTCGAAAGCGAACCTTTGAATAATTCAAACGCGACGTCAATTCTAGCGATTTTCCTGCTTTTTAATTTTGACCGTCGGTGGAAAGGAAACCGCAGAGGTGTGAAGAGAACGTGACTTTTCGGATAAGCATTCTTCTATGTGAAAAAAAAATGAAAAAAAGGGAAGTGTTGAGCCCTTCAGTTTGTGTTTGAAGTGTCTGCAAACTATTTCCGAATGGTTGAGTGTCTATATGGAAAGACAAACGGAAGGCTTTCGCGCGTTAAGCTTAATGCGGGTGTGTTCGTTAACAGGTGAGCTTTGTGTGAATTTGGAAGCTTAATCCTCCATAATGTTTATTATATTGAAGAATTATGTTAATTAATTGTTCAATGGACTGATTTATATTTCGTGATGTTGGTAAGTTTGTGTATTCACTTAGTTTTGTTTGATCAAACTATCAAGAACTTGCTCAGTTTCATGATTTCTATATAATTAAATTATAAACCAAAACAATACTCTATATAAATTTATAAGAAAATCAATTAAAATAAATATATATAATAAAAAATTTCATATGTTCCGAAAGCGAGGTATAAGAAAACGCAGTGCTGAAAGACGTTCTTACAATATTCAAATCCATATCATATATGTTCCGAAGGGTTCGGAATAAGCAAACAGACATTTGAACACATGACGAATGAACCGAACAAAAAAAAACATTGAAAAGAATAAGAAATGAGCACATAAACACATGAAATAATCAAGTCGCATGAAAAAAATAAACCCCGGCACATCCGTCATGGAAAATTCGCGAAACGTAAACACACATCCCTTTCGAAACGATTCGGCGGGGAAAACGAACAAAAAATAAATATTTATAATATAAATACAAGTGTGTTATTAAAGCGAAATTTTGTCGGGGGTTGTGTCAAGAATTTCAGCAGTTTTGTTTATTTTTTTCTTAACATATCGCTGAATTATTAAATTGAAAGAATAATTCTGTGACTTGTTCAAAGTCGAATAGAAAATTTCAATTGAATTATTGCGGTCGTTTGTAAATATTATTATA
Organism: Hydropsyche betteni; assembly: GCA_028571205.2. NCBI lineage: Eukaryota > Metazoa > Arthropoda > Insecta > Trichoptera > Hydropsychidae > Hydropsyche > Hydropsyche betteni. Next base: position 3,415,577 of record JAOXNN020000006.1, read on the forward strand.
TATGATGGAGACAATTGGAGTCGAAGCTGATTCTATAATTGAGTTTTTCACAGTTAACAAATAAAAACCGAAATACAATTCCATTAGAAAGTCAGAATAAGCTCGCCGCAAAATACATGTGTTCCGTACATTAAAATATGTTGATTTTTTCGAATATAAAAGGAAGATATTTTAAGACGAATTTTCGATCATCATTGTATTTTTGGCAAATTTTCCGTTCCCGTAAATATTTACACCCAACGGATGTCCAATTTTCTCTGGTTATTTAAAAAAAAATCAAAACAAATCTAATTGCACGTTGACGCAACCGTAAAATAATTACGTGAAGTAAACACCATCCGTTGAAAATGATGATATTTATTGACCGATAAAGCCATCGTCGGATCAGCGCAATATATTATGTACGTTTCGAAAATTCGAGATTTGCCGTGTGATGAAATATCGTCGAATTTCGATATCGTTATTGGATTTCGGAGACGTGTGAATAATTTTTTTTGCTTCCAGTCATGTTGAGCGATTTTTGCCGTTCTCGAGCGCAGAACTCTTTGCGGATCATCAATAACGTAAAGGAATGTGAGAGTTTAAATCTAATTTGTCATCTTTTATGTAATCAATTTTGGATTTGGATATTCATATTGTATATGTTTTCGATTTTTTTTTATTTTAAATTGTAACCTGATTCCCTTTTTATGTGTTGTGTACATAATTGTGAATTCAACAAAAAAATATTAATGACTAGTTAGTTTTTTTAATGAATGTAAAATTAGAGTCTTGGTGTGCACTTTCTAAATTAAAATTGTTAATAAAATGAGATGACTAAAATAAAATGTGATATAATGAAGTGTCCTTGAGTCATAACTTCAAAAGAAGAAACGCTTAATGAGATGGTCCCCCCTTTGTTTCATTTTCTTAACTGGTACTGGCTTAAGTAATTAGCGAATTAAACATGAACCTAAAAATTTCTCGTTTTTATTATCTCGAGTTATTCATTATGTCCAATTTACAAGTATAAATACGAGGAATAATTCTGAAAAAAATACAAAAGTTGAATTTTGTATTAAGCAAATTAGGTCAAGCGGAAGGATGACAAAGCCACCTTTCTAAAAAAGGTTACCAAACGAGAAACAATTTTTTGTCGTTTTACACGAATATAAAATGATCAACGATAAATATTGATTTTTGAGAAAACTTTCCAAACGTTCCATTCAATTTTAAGCATAACACAACTTGAATTTCAAAATGAAATGGATGAAAAAATATACACAATTCTACCTAAAAATTTAAATAAAAAAGATTCAATGTTGTTTGACAATTAAAATGATAATTACAAAAATTAAACCATTTTGACGATCAACAGGATGTTCCCAAACTTTAAAATTCTCCAAAAACAACATTACTTTAAACATGCACAGTTAATCCAACAAATATAATATTGCAGTTCATTCCGCGGACAAATGCAAAATATCCTTCAACGACCTTTAAATACAGTGAGTCAAACGTAGCAGCGCAATTCGAAGTATATGTTCAAACACTTTTTGTACAAATACGCTAAAAAATATGATCGAAAATTGTGAAAATTCCTACAGGGAAACTTTTCAGAATCGTAATTAGACATGACGATTATTATTCAAACGACCCACGTGCTAGGGGTAGCCTATTTAACACCCGTGACGCCGCTCCAATTCCATTTGCAAATTGGCAATTATCGAAATTGGCCTAAAAAGTGGCTGTTGAACGCGCTACATAGCAATCGGTTATCATGTTCACATTCTGAAGAACCGAGAATCGTGTGATTGTTTACTTACCGTGTTTTTCATCAATTATGGATCGTGAAGACGGCAATCAACCGAGATTATAATTAGATTATTCTGATAATGATCCTAGGTGTAATTAAGTATAATCTGTTGATTAACTCGTTGGTCGACGAGAATAAATTATATAAAGCTTTTTTTGTCTTCGGAGATGTTTTTATTTATAAATGAAGACAGGTTTTATTCTGCTTATATTATATAACGGCGACAATATAATCGATTTTTTCTTGTGTAGATTAATTGAGTTGTATTTAATGACATAAATGATCGGTCCGTAAATGTGATGATGAGTCGAATTGTGATAATATATTTTATGGTATAATATAATTGTATGATATTTTATATTTAATTGAAGTTGTGATTTATTTTTTGCCTTTATATTGTGAGAGAATTTAATTAGGGCCAGTTTTTTTGTTTTGTTTAATTTTATATTGTTTTTTTTTTCAGGTCTTTATTCAGTTGATCTTTCGTTTATACAAAACGAAAATAGCACCTTAAATACGACGATTTTAAAAATGTTAAAAACGAGAGAAAACAAAACGTGATAATCGCTCGATCGACTTCAATTACAAAAAAAAGAAGACCGGTTTTCAATCAATTTCCAAAATACTCTTAACACTTTATCTAATTTGAAATATTATCAACTCGATGTATTAGCTTGACACACATAAGCATGTAGTTTTTCGATTAATCCTTAAAGTTCACGAACGAACAAAGCTCGGAACAACCGGTCGAAGGCTCCCGTCGAATTTAACAAGCGATTGAACACCTATAAATATAAATGTCGTCGGGAAAACAATTTATTTTTGAATTAAATTAATATCCGAGAACAAGGGATTGACTAGCGACCGTAAACAAGAGATATTGTAATATGTGAACGAGCTATAAGAAGATCAATGGAATCAGGACGTGAATTTATTTATTTCGGTTCACTTGGATGTTGCGCTTTGAAATGGTGCACCTGTATGTCATTCGGTTCTATTAAATATTTTTGAACGATAATGATGAATGTTTGTTGTTGTTCGGTGGATGCGTTGCGAAAAATTTGATTTGTCACAGTCGATTGTGATAAATCGTCGTAACCGGAGAGAATTATGAGATTTGTTTGGCATGTTTTACTGGTTTGTTTTGTTGAATGGATCAAATACAATTTTTTGCGTTGTAGATAAAATATGATTCTGCGTTTTTCTTCCTTTAATTATAATTATCCATCGGTTAGTACTGTGATTGTTGATGCGAAACAGATCTATCTAAACTTTCTTATCCGATCGTTTAACATTTGAGACATCATAAAAGTTACGATAGATTTATATGATCCATCAATTAGGAAATTGCGGCATAAACTTTTGACAGTCTTCTTGGATTAAATTCGATAGAGCCGTATAAATAAATTACAGAACAATTTAGAAACAATGTTCGAGGCCCGTTGTATACAAACAACACGATTTCCACGCGAGATCGTACCCAATTCGCACATACACATCCCTAAAACGACACAACTCCTACAGGGAGGCTCTCGCGGTCTGAAATCAAACGATCGCATTATATTTATTTTGGGAATAATACGTGCACGATTTTCCAAAAGCGGCGGCCCTTCAACCCCATTCGGAGTCCATTTATGGTCCTTTGTGGTCCCTCGATATGACTTCCTTCGTTTCTAAAGTACGTGACGACCTTCGTCCAGACAAGATATCTTGGTAAAGCCTCCGCGGCAAGAAACTTCGGTCATTGTTGTCATCAATCACGGTTGGGCTCGTGTTATTTCCTCGTAGTCGAGGTGGTAAGTAACAAATGGTGGTTTGTTCTCGGGTTGTGAGCAATTCGTTTTCAAAGTGAGGTCGGAGGTGTGTTGTTTGTTGGTGAAGTGTGAGGAATTTTGGGTTGGTTCAGTGCTACGAGGTAATTGGAAATTAAGATTTGATTGAGTATTATTTTAATTTGAAAAAACATATTTTTTTAAGCACACGTTGATTTCATTATCAAATAACGCTCAGTTTTTATTAAAAAAAATACGTTTTACCCAGCTTAAATAAACATGTTATATCTAGAGAATCAAAAATTTTAATAAAACAAGCGAATTCGTTCAATTTACAAACAAACATCCTGGAAACGTAACTATACATATATAACTATAAAAAATTCACGAGATCAACAAACATTAATTGATTCATACAACTTTTTACAAAAATACGCCTCAGGCTACCGATATTAAACAATAATTGCCGTAGGAAATTTCAGTAATTGATTGCAATTAGTACGATATATGTTGGCGATTAGATCCGAATTTGTAGAAGATGCGCAGAAATTCAACACCGGAGGATTCGCAGACGCGTCCACAATATATCTACGAAGATGACTATCGTTTTCGGTCGAGGGTATATGTTGTGTGTGTGTACATATGTGCACGAGGATCTCGAAGGATAGACGAGCACTGAAACAACGATGGGGTGCGCTATGAGGTGGTTTACCATTAATTATGGTTCGTACCTCGTACTTAATCTAGCTTAGATTTCGCATTTGAATGGTGGATATCTGGTTTCTCCTTTCGATATATGTTGGGTCTTCTGTAATAAATACGCCTGAAATTTGCATACGAGTCTAAGAAAGTGCTGATGGAAATAATGTTTACGTGTGGAAATTTCGTATTTGTGCTAAAACCGGGTGTCGGTAATTGTAGTTTTTTTGGTTTTGTGCGTCAATTTTTGAAAAACGGAGAGTATTTATTTATATTGGAAATCGTATAATGTATGGTAGTATGGAAATATTTCACAAAATTACGATGTTGCATTTTTTTGTATTTCCGAGGAAGATAATCTCAATAGGGAAGTTATGAAAGAATTTTCATAACGAGGTTTACATTTTTATGAAAAAGATGGTAGGAAAAACTTTAATCGAAAACTCGATATACAAAATGAACGACTTGTATGTATATGTAGTCGAAAGAAATAGATTTTCCATAATAATCTTTTGCTGAATAATTTCGAACTTCTGATAAAACATAATACAAACGTGTAGTTTCGTTATTTGTTGTAATTAGAAATAATTTATTAAGCCCATTCGAAATTTATCGAACACAAAACGAGTATAAATATAACGTTCAAGGACGAATGTAACAAAAATTAAACATTTTCCTTTATGTTTTGTATACTAATTTGACCTCATCAAGGTTTCGGGACTTGATTTTATTACGAAACAAAGTTAAAAGTAAAAATATACAAAAAAAAAATTAACGCAATTTTCTATTCAAAATGAAAACAATAACAAAAAAACCACATCAACAACCACACCAAACCTCACCACAACCCGAAATTTTCAATAAACCCCGCGGCGAAAACCGACCGCCGACAACAGCGGCGCGCGGCCCTGACCGAACTTCCGGAAAAACTTTCGAAAGTTTCGCGCGTCCCCGGAACAAAAAGCCAAACCTTCTCCGGCGCTCCCGGCGGCGCACCTCGGATCGGCGCTGTACTGCAGCACGCAGCTGGCCAGCGCGACGCTGACGACGAACAGCGCGACGCTGACGACAACCCACAGCCTCGTCCTGTGCCAGCAGGATGTCGTCGCCGTCGACGACGCCGCCGCGACGCCGTTGGAGTTCTGCACGACGGCGGTGGTCGCGTTGGCCGCCGACTTGGCGGTGGGCGCGAAGTTCACGACGGTCGCGCGAGGGTTCATGTCCTCGAGCAGGACCGCGGCCGAGTCCTCGTGCGTCTGCACGTAGCCGTTGTTCTTCCGGTCGGCCGGCGAGGGCATGGTGGGCGGGGAGCGCGGCCTACGTGCGGCCGCCGCCACCGGCCGTCGGGAAGTGGACGACGGGCGGAGAGTACGCGCGGGGTGGCCCCCCCCCC
>JAOXNN020000006.1:3421335-3493782 GCA_028571205.2 Hydropsyche betteni
TTTGTCAATTTATTTGATAATTGGTCAGAATTCAAAATAAATATTGAAGGGTCAGAATTTTTATCGCGTTTGTCAATTTATTTGATAATTGGTCAGAGTTCGAAATAAATATTGAATGGTCGGAATTTTAGGTTTGTCAGAATTTATGTTAAACGGTCGGAATAATATCGAGAACCTTAAACTAACCGGTGAAAGTAATGTACCGCCCGTGAACGCACCAACCTCCCGAGCGGTGAAACGCGTTTATGCATGTATTATACTAGTAAATTGGAGCGATTTTAATAACGTCGGCTGCGGATTTGTTAAGACACGGAAAACGATAAAATGTGAAAACTCGATTGTGTGAACCCGGAATGTGTACCCGATTTGAATATTTAATATTTAATTAATAAAATCAAAACAGTTCATTTGTTACTTGTTTGTAATAAAAACGTAAAGCCAGAGGCAGTAGGTAATAAGCATCATATTATAGACGTTAGCTGTATACGCATATAAAGACACACACAAATCCGCTATTATATATAGAGGATACGCAACTATACTCATTCGCAGTTTGACGGTTGGTCTTTTTTAGTTTGACAACTTTTTGCTCAGGTATCGAAGCAGTATCATTAGAGTATTCAACACCACGATCAATCCATTAACACAAAACCCAATTTCATTCATTAGGTTGGGTTGGGTTGGGTTCAGTTCGTTTTTAAATATAATTATTTAATCTCGAAATAAACAACTGACGTTTAAACGTCAAAAATTGTGTACGTGAATGCAGGGTACGTTCATAGGCGGTACGTTAATTTTTCCCAGAATAATATTAAGAACCCTTAACTAACCTAACCTAACCTAATTTTATTCTGACCGTTTCGTTATTAAATTCTGACCATTTGTTATTGTATTCTGACCGTTTTTGGTTAAAATTCTGACCATTTAATTTTTTGACTTTTGATGGTGCCGTGCTGTCTGTCTGTTGACCGATTGGTCATTGGTTGGTTGTTGTGATGCGATTGGTTGTTTGTGATGTGTGGTTCAATGATTCGTGATAGTTGAATTCTTTCAGGATGAGGTGTGATTAGTTTCGTTTTGTGTAAGAAGTTTGGTTTGAATTTCATCTAGTAGTCTGTATAATGATTTAAAAAATAATTAAAAAGTACAAGTTTTTAATAATGTAATGTAATACATCGCGTAATCCATATACAGGTATCTCAAAATTTACACAAGAAGTAATTTTGATAAAAACAGGTTTTTGATTGAAAATTATTATTTTTTGTTGATTCGTAAAGTAACTGTACTAGTACAAAGTTATAAATGAAATAATTTATCAAGTAAAAAGCCTCCATGGCACAAAGCACGTATGCACTTTTTAGTTAAAATTTTCTATGACCGTATTGCATAAATGTGATCGAATATCATTGATACAGTGCTTAATTTCCTCCTTTGAGGAATGGGTGGTCGTAGGCTTGTTGGCATAAACCTAAAAATTCAAAAATTCCCCAAAAAAAGTCTAACGGCGTTAAATCGCATGATCTGGGCGGCCAATTCTGATCACCAGAACGGAAAATTACACGACCAGGACAACGACAGCAACAATAATCAACATTAAAAACGCGTTGTTTTTTTATGTAATGCTTTATTTTAAATAACCCTAAACTATCAGCTGTCAAATTGTTTTTTTTCTGTGCTGCCAACAATTTAATGTACAAATGGCCGCAAATTCAAATCTTGCGTTAATTTTGGGACACTATGTAATAAATTTTTTCATACTATCGAGAATTATTTTTTCTATTTTACTGTCTAGAATTATTTTTATTATTTTTTGAAAACTCGAATATCAAAACTATTTCTTGTAATTGCTAAGGTTAGTATTATGATTATCTAAAGACCGCGTTAATTGAAACTTACCTTTGATTGATACGTTAGGCATAATTGAACTACATATCAACTAAATAATTGATTAATTGTTTTATATAATGATTAAATAACAAATTATCCGTATAAATCAAATTAAATTAATTTTGTAAAACGAATATATTAAAAATAACAAAAAGGAAATTTGAAAAATAGTATAATATTGTTATGAATTTATAGATGACTCTAATAATTCGTAATATTAAAATTCGATTAGATTGCATTATATATTTTATATTTTGATACATAATCGAAAATTATTAATTTGATAATATGAATTTGTGAATATATTTGACATATTGAATGATGTGAATTGATTTGATAGCACGGTATAAGGATGATTAATTTTATTGCCTTTCTTTATATTGCGTCCGGAATGAAAAGATTAGTTTTCAATTTTTTTGTCACTAATCAAATTTTGAATTTAATATGATACTTTTTTAACATATCGCTGGAATGTATTTGATAAGAAGATTAAGTGGTATCTTTCAAAATTAGATTAACAATTCTAAATCGTTTTAAAAAATTCTTAATTTTTAATTTGTTCAGTTTGTACGTATTATAGTGCCGTTAAAATATCTGAGTTATTTAAAGCTAAATCTACAACTCCACACACTGACCTGGTTCGAGGGAATTTCTATTGCTAATATTGAATAAATATTGAAGTTTATAGAAATTTTATAAACGTTATGAAGTTACGATAATTTTAATACTGATATATGAAACAGGAATAAATATTGGTTTTATTTTGTTTTTATGAATACTGACTGCAATCGCGAATTATTAAAATTTGCATGTTTTTTTTATTAATAGTTAAGTTTGAAACTATAAAAAAAATAAATAATATAGTTTAATTGAAAATATTTTTATAAATGTAATTTTAATTTAATGCATGTTAGCCATTGAGTTCTATAAATAGCACGTTGATATATAATTAAGCGGTTTTATTAAATTATATTTGAAATACCAATATTCGAAATAATTATAATATATAAACCTAAAAATATTTTGATTTAATAGCAAAAGAAATTCCTTCGATTAGAATGTATATGTAATTCAATCGAAAACAGCAAAATTTCTCCATAGTTTCTAAATGTATTATTATCAATGTAAATTGTAAACTTGAGTAATTAAATTAGAAAGAGATTTTTAGTGGAACTATACTATCATAATATGGAAAATTTTCATTTTCGACTTGAAATTTTACTAACCATTGATATTTGTGTTACATTAAATTCATTTACTGCATGTATTTTTATGAATGTTGTTAATATTAACTTTTTTTCTCATATTTCATAGTCCATTTTTAATTGCATCAATTTTTATTAAAAAATATATATTTTGATTCTTAGTAAGTAATAAAATTAATTTTATTTTGTATTTATGTGATATGAATGAATTACAATAATCTATTAAAAACAGACATTATTGCATATGCATGTCACTTTTTTTTAAATATTGGTATGTGTAGGATGCTTTATGTAAATTATTATAAAATATTATAATCGAAAAATTATTCAAATCAAAACTAACTAACAATTTTCGGTTTTCAGATGGATTTTGAAAGTATGAAAAGAAGTGCTCCAGTTTTTGGCACAGTGTCTCCTGAGTATATGAGATTACCCAGAACTCTAGATGAAGTTCCTGAGCCTTTCCGTGGTTTCCAAAGCGGGTTCTAAATTAACTGAGCATGGTGCTGGATCCTAACTGTGGCAATCGATGCATTTTATTAGAAGTAGTTTGGGCAATCAAATGCATACTTGTCAGAGATCTCCTCATTGACTGTGATACAATAGTGACATTGAAGAATATTTTAAATCAATCATTGCGGATGGTATCTTAAATATGATGTGTTCACAACAATGTATAATACAAAAATCGTTTCATTGTTCAATCTAAGTGACTCATTAAATGGTTTAAATTCAATATTTATAGAAGTATTACTTGTTTTAATTGTATGTGTTGCGTTCCTCTTCGTTTCTCTCTTCAGCTTCAATGAATAGCCATCCGATGATGATGGAACTGAGGAATAGTGCTTACTTGTTTAAATATTTATAATGTTTTAATTTATAATGTGATGTATATGTGAATGGTTGTTTTTTCGTGTATGAGTATTTTGTGAAATAAATTAAAATAACAATCAAAACACTTTTTAGATTAAAAATTTTCAAATAAATTATTTTTTTCATTATATTCTGTACTCATTCCAACTTTATTATTTAATATATTTTTTTATAATATAATCACTAAATGGAAATATATCTTTTTATATATATAAAATAAAACATATTTAGTAGAGGTGTGTAAATTAATGAAGAAAATATATATTTTTCTAAAAACAACTCATTTTATTTTTTAAATAAGATATTGACACCTTTAACACAAACATATTATTTAATTTGAATATTCTAAATATTTATTGAAGTTTCAAAATAATCAATTAATAAAATACTAAAGAGATAGTTTGTAGGAACGTGAATTTCATTGACGATAAAATACATTAGGTATTTTCACCACAAAAATTAAAATGGTTTCACTACAGTGTTTTTTTTTCTTTTAATTTTATTTATGTTTCACTACCACATAAAAAAATCATCTATACGTATGAAAATGGATGTTCGTATGTTAGACATCGTTTCACACCAATACCGTTCGAGCAATCACTATAAAAATTGGCGTGTTGATACTTGATGGGTTGACCTCTGGCGGGTTGATACCTGATGGGTTGACCTCTGTCAGGTTGATACCTGATTGTTAACCTGTGCCAGGTTGACTTCTGTCGGGTTGACCTTTGACCTCTGTAGAGTAGATACCTGATGGTTTGACTTCTTTCAGCTTGATCTCAGTTGCTTTAACCTCCGTTGGGTATATACCTGATGGATAGACCTCTGTCGAGTTGACCGTTGACCTTTTTCACCTTGATCTCTGTTGGGTTGACTCTAGATGGGTTGACTTCTGTCGGGTTGACCTTTTTTTTAACCTCGTCTGTAATCATCGAGGTTACATCGCCATCTAAGCCCGACCCCATAATTCATTTAAAAACAAACGATATAAACATAAGAAATACATATAAAATTACACAAAAGAAAGATATAAATAAAGACGCATAAATAAACGACATAAATAATCATAAAAACTTAATATAAAAGACCAATATAAAAAAAGAAACAACACATCAGGTATCAATCCGACAGAGGTCAAGGCGACATAAATCAACCCCACTAAGGTCAAGTCGACAAAGGTCAACCCGTCAAAAGTCAACAAAGGTCAACCCGTCAAAAGTCAACCCGTCAAAAGTCAACCCGTCAAAAGTCAACCCGTCAAAAGTCAACCCGTCAAGGATCGACCCGACAGAGGCCAACCCGTCACGCTGTAGCTTAAGTACGTACACATTGAATTACAAGCTATTTAAAAAGTAATTATACTAAAAATAATTTTAATAACTAGAGTCTGATCAACATACCCAATGAATATATTTATAATTTTATCAAGTGACAATGAGATCAATGGGATTTTATTGAAAAAAGTAAATTTTCGTGAAAATCATAATGAAAGATTCCATGAATAACAAATGTTCTCAGAAGATAGATATTTATTTGATCCCGACCCATTAAATCCAAACATTCGACAGAGTTCAGTTAATTAAATGAAAATTATGCGAAATATAAAAATTTCCAACATGGCTAGAATATATTTCACTTTCGACCAAAACTCTTGAGAAACGTCAATATTTTTAGGTTAAGTTGCGGCGGTCTGTCGACTGATCCGCGATGATGATGGGCGTGTGGCAGCGCGGCGCGAACGGAGCGTTGGGGGCGTCGTCGGCCCACGGCCTCGTGGCGCTCCGCCCCTTCAGTTTTGGCGCAGGCCAAGCGCGCCCTGCACCTTTATCCGAAGAACAAGAGTTTCGCGTGTTGTCTTTCACCAAGAAACGAGCTCAGTTTAAACGTCCGGCCATTAAACGGGATCCTGTACCGCCTCCTAGGACACAACTGATGCCTACGGATCAGGTGTGATGCTATAGGCATATTAAATCGGTCGCTATTTAAATGGTCGGAATTTAAATACGATTTTGGTCAGAATTTTTATCCCGTTTGTCAAAATTTATTTGACATTGGTCAGAATTTTAATCATGTTTTGGTCAGAATTTTAATCATGTTTTGGTCAGAATTTTAATCATGTTTTGGTCAGAATAAATATTGAATGGTCAGAATTTTAATTGGGTTTGTCAGAATTTATATTAAATGGTCAGAATAATATTAAGAACCCTAATTTAACTTATTCTGACCGTTTCGTCATAAAATTTTGACCATTTATTATTTTATTCTGACAATTCATCATTTTATTCTGACCATTTAACTTTTTGCCATATAAATCTACAAAGTCCATGTCATTCTCTAATGAACTTAGTATTCAGAAAATAATAAATGTATGCTGACTACTCATTGGTAACGATAATGTATCTCAAAAATTTTGAATATTAAAAGCCATATATTTTACTGAATTGTCTCAGATTATCAAAGTGATTTGTTTACTAACTTCCCAACTTGTCGCTTAAATTAAAATTGAATTCAGAGGTAACCAATGTTTTCGACAGGATTAAATCATCGATATGTATACGTTCACTAACTAATTCAATCTTTTACATTGATCGTATTCATATATATGTGTTTGGAATAATGCTATATTACAATTATATATTATACATATATAAAATTATTGAAATATGGTTTTCAGCATTGGCCAAGTGTGTGGCCTGGACCGCGAAGTTTTCATCCCAGTTCTGTACCTCTGCCCCTTCGTCAAGGATATCCTTTAAGAAGACAAGCACCACCAGATGCCAAAGCGAACGCTGAGCTGATGAAAATCCCCAACTTCCTTCATTTGACCCCACCTGCCATCGAAGAACAGTGTGCCGCTATTAAAAAGTTTTGTAATCCATGGCCAGCCGGTCTAGAAACAGACGAAAAGTGTGAAGAAAAATTCCCATTAGAGGTTGGTTATTCTTCAAATTCTTCTCATAATTAATATTTGACGATTTCAACGTTTATTTTTCGAATCAATTTTCCAGATTATTACATCTGATTACTGTCACAGTGGACCTTCTATTAGAGATCCTCTCGCTAGAATTGTGACGGTTCGAATGAAACTTTCAAAAATACCTCTGGATTACCACGCTAAAGATAAATTTCGGAGATTAGTTCTTGATAAATACGATGAAGATACTGACGTTTTGACAATTACGACTGACCGGTGTCCGCTTAAAATGCAAAATTTAGATTATGCCATGTACTTGTTGACCGCTGTGTATCATGAAGCGTGGAAAGTTGAGCCATGGGAGGCAGAAAAAACTGAAGACGACATGGAAGTGTATGTGTGGAAAAATCAAAAATCTCATAAAGCAGTTGTCAAATGGTTCAATTGGAAAGCCGGTAGCAAAGAAGAGTTAAGTCCAGAATTTATTAAGAATTTTGATACCAGCGTTATACCTGGAATTAAAGATTATGAAGAGGCAATCTCTGAGTATTACAATGTTGGAGAAAACGAGTATCAAATTAATAAATATAAACATGCAGTTTTAAAAATGTTAGGAGTGACTACAACTGAGCAGTTATCAATTAGTGAACATAATAAACCGTGATTTGTAGATTAAATAATATAGCTTTTAATAAATCTTTAAATATTATTTGAGTTTAATTTCCTGACTATTTCTTTCTTGTTAGACATAGTCCTAGTTTAAGAAAATAGCAATTTATCATTACAATTTTATTTTTCTTTTTAAATATACATAAACAGATATTTAACATGTGGATGAAATTAATAATATCTTAATTAAAATTTAAAGCTTCAACTGAGCAATAAAACATAAGTTTTTTATAAGTATTTTAAACTATTTTCATAATAAAATCACATTCTTTTATGAAATTCATTCAACTTTTAAATTATTTACATAAAAACAATCATTCAAAAATATTTACAGTGCATTTTGATCGTTTTTTTTTAATATTCTCAATTTTGAATATGAGGGGTTCCTCAGAAAATAAGACTAAGCGACATTTGTCACTTTCGGAGATATTAAGAAAAAAGTTTTCAAAAAACAGTCAACATGCATTTAGATGCAAATATTACTAGAATCAACCCAACATAGTACTGTTATCTTTTGAGAGAATGTGGAATTATTTATTAATTTTCGTAGTAGCGGTACTAATTTTTGTAGTAAATAAAAAACTCAATTTTGTAATTTTGGCACTTAGCATTATTTTCTGCTGAACCCCTCATATAACTGGCATCTGTCAACAGTAATCAGTCAACATTCTTATACTTATATATTTTTTTACAAAATAAATTTTTAAAATTTAGAAAACTATATATAAAAGTAAAAAATATTATTTCATATAATAAATATACATGTTAAATTACAAAAAAATCTTGCAATTATTTTCACAAGATCAACTGGAAAATTTTGTTTTGAGTGAAATGTTATTGAAACAGTTCAATCATGTTAAGTTTATCTCGTTGATTGTGAACACCCATACATTGCTGAAATTTATTTTTCATCTGAGTTCAATTTCAGACTTGGTCAAACTTTATTTACATAAATAGTCTAAATTTATTTGAGCAAATTTTTCTTATTGGTCGGTCAATATAAAAATGATCCAATTTATACACATTTAACAATATTTAAATCACTTCTTTTTTATATCCTCACATCGATTTTTAACAATTGTTGGAATCAATATGATTCACAATTGTCTTGCTCAAATATGTAATTTTGATCAAAGTTTAGTAAATCTATACATATCAGTCAAAATTATTCGTTTTGGTTTTGATTTGATAGAAAAATTTCATGCTTACTACTATAAAATATAATCATAAAAATAGTCTTTCTTTAAATTAGGCACATTGCATAACCAGTAGAGTCATTTACAATGTAGTTGGAAATAAAATTCATTTATTCTAAGACTTCACATTTTCCCCCTACACTGACTATGTTTATATTCAAATTCACTAAAATATTTATCTTTAAAACAAAATAGTTTTTGGTTTTATATAATAAATAAACTATTTATCTCACATAACACAGGCACCAACATGTTCTATTAAAGCTAACATATTATACACATAATTTTTTATTTTTGCTATTTTTGGAATCTTCCATCAGGACTGCCATATTATATTTTGTAATTTAATTTCAAATTATTTTTTTTTACTGACTTTGCCCTTTCAATTCCTCTAAATTATCTAAATAAATTGGTTGAATCATAGGTTCGTTTTCTTCTTCATTATCCTTATGACTATTTGCCAATCGTAGTCCAGTATTAGGAGATGGAGTAAGTAAACTGTAAGAATCACGTGTCACCATTAATCTATGTTGACCGCTAACTATCAAATTAGAACCCCTTCGAATCGATCTCTTCCCAAGCTCTATTAATTCTATAGTGTCTCTATTGAAAACAAAGCTTTTGTAAGCTTTGACAAATACACATACAAGCACAAGCATTCCACATGCTATCATGCTGTAAGATAAAAGTGGTGCAGCGATGGCGCTAAATGTAGTAGCAAGATAGATCCATCTTTTTATAGGCGGAGTCAACTCTGCTACACCCTGCAATTATATAAAAGTTAAGTATGTTTGCTTTCCTTGAAAAACTAAATGAAATGTGACATCTAATTCATTACCTCTTCTACCCACATTACAGGGTATATAATATCGGGAAATTTTGCAACGCTTGCAACATTTTTCGCTTGCTCTACTCTCAAATTCAATTGGACTCTTACTTTTCCTTCCACTGGAACACCTAATTTCTGAAAAAGAGTTTATATTGAAGATTATGTTTGTTTTATTTATTTTCAGCTTAAGATATTCATACAGGTTGGATTTTGAAATAGGTCCCGTGTTTCTCCTTTTCTGGTTTCAAACCTTCAAATGGTTCAATAAGCGATGGATCAGCATCATAAAAATGAGGAAACGACAAATATACAGGAGCATCTTAAATCATATCACATAAATTTATATTTTATGAAAATATTAATTGGAATAGTTGATGAAAAAAAATTGTACCGTATTGACAAGGGCTTATATTTTGTAATCCCTTGGGTGGACAAAATTCTGTTCCTGGACAAAAACATTTGTTTTCTGGGAGTTTCTCAATGGTTTCAAAAACATTATCAGGAGGAGTATAAATATCAGCAGGAATACCTAAAATCATCATTATATTATTCATTCAGCTATCTTAATTACATGATAAAATAATAGATTTAAAAAATATAGAAATACCATCTTTTTCAGTAGGTCCCCTATATTGAAGTGGAAGAATTCTACAAAGATCTTTGTCATAAACATGGACTATATCAGCTTTGGTTATATCTCTTGGTGGAAAAAACGATCCTTCCGATGCCCTAAATTCAAAAAGTTAACATTATTTATTATTGTTTAATAAAATTGTATGAATTATTTTAAAATATTACCTTATATCTGTACAAGGCTTATCGTCCCAATATGGTAGATAATCTAAACCATTTAGACGATCTAAGTATCCAAAGTTTTCCATACCTGAGTGTCCAGTATGAATAGTTGAGACTTCATTTAATGTTCCATTTCTCTGAAATATAATAATATTATTTAAATAAAGTTCTTAAAACTTTTTGGAATCCCAACATTGAAAACGCAAGGTTTTGCAATTATAAATAAGGAAAGTATGCTCATTTCATATTTAAAAATAAAATGGTATTCCTTTCACAGAAACCATAAACTTATTTGTTCAACAATATGCCTTTCCAATGAATTTGTTTCAAAATATAATATGAAAGCAGTCAAGTTAATAATAATATATACTTATTTCATATATGTATAGTGTTTGTTAAATTTATAGTTAAAAATAAAGCAGCATATTAAATAAATTATGTATTCATTAGTTGACTTACAGCAATAAGAAGACCCATCTTACTCATAGGTCTCTTGTGTCTCGGATAGAATTTGTGAGCGAGACTGACTAATGGATCATCATAGCCAAAAACTAATTCATCTGCTGTAACTTCGACGAAAGGCTGAACTTTGGCCAATATCAGAGCAAATGATATAGTCTTCTGAAGGAAAAAACCAAGGTAATTGCTTTTTGTCGAGAGTGTCTGCGAAAATTCACAAAGCAATGCAATAACCATAATTTTTTTTGGAAACGTTAAAAAAACATTATCTTTACACTATTCGAATTTTATTGACTTGATAAAATAATTTATAGTTTTTCATGTAATAAGGAAACTGAAAATGCAACACTTTTTCAATGTTATAAAATTATATGTATTAACGGGAAAAACTGAAATTATTTTAAAATAAAAAAAATATCTACAAGCTGAATCACCACAAAATTTTACAGTGCAGTTTTTCAGTACTAAAATATATTTTTTGAATTTTATTTACATAAAAACGTCACTCACCAACAGGGGTATGTTCGGCACAACCAGCTTCTCATATTTATTCACTGACATTTCCGGAACGAATCTAAGAATTTTCTTGTGTTGAAACGTCACAGTGTTGTTTTCATGGAACTTTATGTTAACCTTTTCCATGTCTTCCCTGTTCCAACCAATAAATAATTAATGTTTACTAATTTAACATATAATTGCTACGTTTTTTGAATTTACAATTCTTTAATCAGATCAATCAGAAAAATGCGTAGGAACTGCATAGAAGGTGTAACGATTGCAAAAAGGTGATACATGTGCATGTTGACTGCCTTGAGTCGGAACCAGTTCAAATACTATTCGAGAAAATGCCACCGTTTTGCACGGAAAAGTTATCGCAATTTCACAAAATTTGTTTTGATTTATTTACGAAACTAGGTAGATGAGTGACGTTGTGGAAAATTTATTTGTAATCCATTAGCGGTTCATAAATATATGAGTAAATTGAATGAAATATTTGTCGGAAGGCTATGATAATGTTGCGGTTTGCATTTGTGATCTTTTCGTGGTAAAACAGCTAGCATAGTATTTATATAATGAATTGTGCAATAATTGTCACGACTCAACTAGTTAAAGCAATGCGCACTAGGCTTTAATATGATAAAAAATAACACATAGCGTAAATAAAAAGTGTATCTGCAATATTAATCATATTGTCAATTGAAACTATTCCATACATAGTAAATCTTAATGATAGTTAAAATACGTAAAAAAAGTGCTTGTTTCCTTATGCAAAACAATTTTTTTACAACCACAGTAAAAAAATGAAAAGCTTGCATTTGATACCAACACTTTAACAAGGTAAAAAGTTTCATAAGCTAACATATCGAACCGCATATAAAACAATCACACATAATTTTAAAAATCAACATATCATAAAGTGATGATTTTCTTATGGAAAATTTATCCTATGATCTGCCCATAAATTATACGGAGACCTTTAAAAAACTCATCAAGCATCCGTTGATTTTCTAGATTGGACCAAACATTCCTGCATATCGAGGACCAAGGTTGTCGAGGATGTTGTGGCAAGTTGCATATTTAGCAGCTTTGACATAAAACAGCAAAGGTATCTATCTAATCGTAGCAAATCGGTCAAACTTGACCCGCATTGGGCCGTCTCCTGAGACCAAAGGCCGACGGCATTTCGTCGTCTTTTAACAAATATCGTATAATTACGATGGAAAGACACGTGAATGGTTGAAGAGGTTTTTGTTGGAAATGGTTTGATAAAACATCATTGTTTTCTGGGAAGTTGAGTGTTTGTTTAAGGTTTTTCCCCGTCCTCGAATCCGGATGATGCATTTGTCATGCGTGTGCGTAAATGAGAAGATACAACAATATATGCTAATTTTCATGAGTGGAAAATTAATCTTGGAACTTGTATATACTTGTCTATTTCGAGAAATTCAAGTTTTCATTTACTTGCGTAAACTTTGAAGAAAATTTTGTATAAACGAAGAAAAAAGTATGTGTTATGTTCCAATGAATAAAGCTATAAGCAAGAAAAAATATCGCTTATTTAAAAAAAATGGAATTTATTCAGATTAGTTTAATAAATTTTTTAAATGTTACTTGCAAACTTAATAAAATTTTGTCAATTTTTTGTTCGTCTCATAATCATTATAAAAATAAAATCTATGTGCATTCAAATTAAATTTGAAGTTGTAACATAGATGTATATGTATAATATATATTGTATATGTTACAATTTAAAATTTAATACATTAGTAATAATATATCTATATATGGAAATTAATGACTTCCTTCTTTCCTATTCAGTCTCATATAATGACCTCTATCCAAATAAAGAAAACGGAAATTATTCATTTCGAATTTTCCGAATGAATAATTTTAATTATAATAATTAGACAAAATATTAAGTAAAATAAATACCTGTATACGAAAGGACCAACTTCTTGTAGCTTCGGTTTGTCTCCATTGTCTAAGAAGTCTTGAGGGTTTGTCACGTTGAATATGTACACTTTGGTTAATCTCACCACACCTGGTTTTTGCCAATAATGAAAACTCAACGAACCGTTAGATAATCTAAGGTTCTGCAAAAGGAATTGATTGAGAAATGTTAGAAATAAAAATTTGTTCAAAATACGGATAAAAATCTATTAATCACGTAAAATGGAAAATCAAATAGTTTGCTCTCATTTAATTAGAATATTGATTTCAAACCGGTTTATTTATATGTTCGACAATTAAAAGTGAATATAATATAGTTTATAGAATAATTACAAATTTAATTATATTAGAATTGTTAACTAATTTTATTCAGTTTAAACCGTGATCTTGAATAATTCTTTTTATTTTACGCGATAAACTGTACATTCCTGAACCGATAAACGTTGGTCATTAACTTGATTTATTTACTAAACATTTGAATTGATCAAACTGTTGCAATAAAGCAGTTACATTTTAACAATCTATATATTATTTCTTCTTCATTCGTGTTTTAAATTATAATAAGCAGCAAGAAATTAACCATTGCTTTATAATTAAGAATCATGTATGTCATTTGTATCAACCCTATGTATTAAATTTGTATTATTTATATTATAAATATTTATCGTTCCGATAACTGGTGATGATCATTGTTTATCTTATTGCCAGATAAAACAATATATTCGATTTAATTATACTTTCATCGATGCAAATAAAATAGTTTTTTTTTATATCTCATACTTATCCACGTTATTAAGAAAAGTTACTAGAATATAGAAACTCAATTAATAAATAAATCAATATCTCACCTTTAAAATTATAAAATCAATCCATGGTACTGAACTAAGTATAATTCCTAGAGCTAACGTAAAAACTCCAAACATGATGACGTAAAGCCTTCCTACGAAAAAAAAAGAAAACAATCATCAAACATTAGAAAAAGTCACTCGTGCACGATGAAAAATATATGAATAATTCATGTGAATATTATCTATCACTCGTATAAATAATGGACATCTTCATGCAGATAACATCTCGCGAGACAATCGGGATTTCATGCTCAAAAGTCACGGCTGGCGACCTAGGCGCGGCCCTTGACATGAAAGTGCCATTTCTAGCCTTTCAATTATGCTAAATCCGAATTGTTTTCATTGTAAAAATTAGCCATGCTTTTTCGCGGGATGGGCTATTTGTTTTTACCGTGTCGGCCGAAAGCGAGGACGACGAATATTCGACAAAAAAGCGTTGCACTTTTTGTTGATTTTCATGTGCTGCGCGTGTTATTAATGGCATGTTAATACGTGTTTCGCTTGCAAATTGTTCGGTTAAATGTTTATGATTTGATTATCGGCTCTCGAAAAGTATTATGAATAGTTCTAGTTTAAATATTTATTCATTTTTAGTATTTTCGTGGATAATTCCATTCATCGGTGTTATTTTTGTATGAAAAATTTACCGAATAAAAAAAAAAATTGTTGAAATTTATATAAACATACTTATTGTAATAATCACTTTTGGAAAATTCTATTAATCATATGGAGTTGTTAAGCAAAAGCGTTGACGTCAATTTGTTACGTTTCTTGCGAATTGACAAATTCGACCTCAACCGTTTAGGAAAAGTATCCAGGTTCAATGTCAACTAATATTTTTCCTACGTGATTTTATTTTTTATTTCATTTTCGAAAGAAGCCTTACAAATGGTCTCTTCTCGGTAGACGAACGACCTTAGCCCACATTTTCAATTTTCACCATAGTACATAGCGGAAAGGGTTCCGGCAATATGTACGCAACAATTCACGCATGTGATGGACGTCCGTTTCTTGCTATTGCGACTTGTTAAAATACCTACTAACTTCCATTTCAAGTTTATACCCGACAAAAAGCTATTTTTTATGCAAAAAGTATGATTTAACGATCTTCTTGTATGCGTTTATAGCCGTAATGGTTTTGTATTGTACTTGTTCAGACCTTTCAGTAATTTTTAAAGGCTTTTGAAAATTGTTGGTGTGCGGTATTTCCGTCGCGTGGGTCGTTGGCATTGAAACTTATTTGTTTTCTATTATACGTGGGGATTTTTGTGGTTTCATTGTACTTTTCTTATATCCCATAATGGGATGGTGTTTGTGCATGGTGTTAGCGACATTTCACTTTGTTTGCTAATTTTCCGAGTATTCATTTATGAAAAACAGCCAATGAGTGACCTTCTTAGAATAAGTACCCGTGCGTGTGCTTGAAAATTAATTAAGTAAATAACAATTTTTATTACTTTGAAATCTGCAACGATTGGTGAGAAAATTATCAATTGTTCGATTGAAAGCAAATATAATATATTTATAAAGTATTGAAAACTTGTAACTAATAGTGGGAAAAAATATTGTTTCGTTAATAAAATCGTTTTTAATTAAAATGTATTGAGTCGAAAGATTAATTCTTAATTTTTTTTCTCATCTCATATCAATTGAATTTCATAGATGTCGTTAAATATTCCATAGATTTAAATTTTAAATAAACAGTATCATATGTCAAATGTTACAATGTTATTATTTTATTCGTAAAAGAAATCATTAGATTCGATGCAAGTTTCCACAATGCATGAAACGATTCTGAATTACGCAGTTTCACCGGAGAAATGCAACTGGTTACGCAACGAAAATTGACATAATCACTTATCGAATAAGCCCACGATGACGTGTCTATATAATAAACCGAATAACGAGCCACAATTGATTGGCAATATTGCAATTGCGTAAATGTTGAACGAGTGCGCTATTCAAAATGGCGCTCGGAGCCCTTGACGGTCGCGGTTTTCCTCTTCAACGCAAGTTTTCTCGAAATTTTCAATGCTCGATTTCAACAGGTATGACTACGCTTTTTTACACGTAATAGGCTTTTCGAATTATCCAGTGGCTGCGATGGATTCTAGCTGTGTTTGCGGTATTTGAAACAACCCAACCTTGAGCTACTTGCATGCACATCCTCAGACGAGTAATTCGCGCAATGCCTTCGCTAAAACGAACGATTCAGAAAATTTATATAAAAAGTGTGTTGTTTATATTTCGAGTTATTTATTTTGAATTGGTTCAGTTTATAAGCGCATTTGTGAAAGGTTATTATTAGCATTCATAAAATATTTGATATAGAATGTTTGCACACTTGATCATAGCCGACTCTCTCGGGCTTATTTATTGCCAAATATAAAATATATTCCGATTCATGAAAATGGCACATGGTAAGTAATTGCAATGAATCCGGTCTAGTTATGCCTTTTTTCGAATGTGGATTGCTCAATATTGTAAAAGTGTTTCAAGTTGATTTTTTTTTTCTCCACACCGTGACATTCGATTTTTTCTTTATTATACGCGATTACGCCCAAATGTTTAAATTTCATTGCCACAATATTGTATAATTGCGATGATTTACATTTCATTTCTAACATGTGGTGTTGCGACTCGCTTCGTGAACTCGTTTGATCAAATCGTTTTGCACACCATTTAATTTTTGTATAAAACAATTAGAATTATAGCCGATGCATATCAATTTATATAGATAACTAATTTTAACCACTCGAGTTAATATGTGTAACAATTGTTATTCATAAAAGATAATAGAAATAAATAAATCAAATAAACAACTCAATGGCTTAATCAGATCATTATTTTTTACGTAGAAAAAAATCAAATTAATTTTTTTGGAGCTGCGGAGAAACAAAATGTTATATCCTTGAGGTTATCCAAAAAATCTGTACAAAATTAACCGTAAATCGTAAAAATTTTGACAGTAACGTAATTAAATTCTCAAAAAAAAAAATTAAGTTCTACAGCTATAAATTTTATCGAATGATAGTAGAATTTATATACATTTGTAACCTTCTATTTACATATACACTGTTTAAATCCTATTTAGACTTTCTTTAAGAAGAAACATCGTGCTAGTTTATTTTATATTTAACTATAAAAAAATTTTCAGCTAACTAAAAAAAAAATTTACTCGCTTTTAACTTTTATATAAATGAAGTTCATTATTACATGATGAAGTCGTGAAACTTAATCCATGGTTAATATTTTATAAAAATTGCGTAGTTATAACAACAAAATTACCTATATTATATTTTGTTTAAAATTTTAAGCGCAATTTGAAATAATTTACAGTCGCATAATGGAAAAAATTACGTTGTACACTTGGCAATCATTTAAAATATGTACTCAATAAAAATGCTAGATTTGCCCTATTTACTGATGTATAATAATTGCTTTTTATTTGAGGGTCATAATTTCTATATTCTTATTATTATTGATTTGCATACCAATAAGTTTTATCAATTCAAGCGTTTAATGACGCAAGTATTGTTATTTAATATTATATATTTTTCGTTTAATAATATACGTATTGCGCCTTGTTTTTTTATATTTTGTATATTTGATTAAAAAAAATATAATCTCTACTAAATAATTTACAAATTTACTAAATCTCGAAAATTGCTACTTTGTTTTACTTATTTTTTTAGTCAAATAGATGAATAGCAAAATTGTTATAAATTACATCAAAATCTTCAAGTACGTAATAGACTTATAATCATAGCTGAAAAAATGCGATAATGAATATCAAATTACACGACTACTAATTGTTTATTAAGTGTTTTTTTTTAGTTTATTTGAAGTACGTATTGTGAATTTTTTCATTAATTTCGATTCCAAAATTTTAGATTTTAAGGTCAAGGTCATTTTCAAATTCAAGAAAATTTCATTTAGAATCAAAAAAGAGTTCTGGGTTTTCTTCTTCCTCACTCACTCATATTACTGAAGTAACAAGTAAATTCTGAATTAATTTCAATCGTAGCAAACAGATTTATAATCGTGACTACACATCTTCAGTGGCCATAATATCTTAAGCGATGTCAACAATAATTTGTGCAAACCAAGCTAGCAAGCAATGTCAATAAGAAAGTTTAAACAAAATATATATTTTTTAAATTATAACATGCACTATGTTCGTTATTTTTAAATATAAACTTACGCATTTCATGAGCGTTAAGTAATTTTTCACGTGCTGGAAAACTGGTATCGGGAAAACTTTAACGAAAACCAGTTATATACGTAATGATTAAGGAATAACGCGCAAAATGCGTATACCAATACCGAAAATGAATTTACAAATATATTATAATATCAAACATCATTCACATTCCAGAATTCATGTATATTTCATACAAAATTCAAAAATCTTTCTCATGCATCTTGTTATATTATTTAAATTAATGAAAAACAGAACTTACCATGATTGATTTTTCCCTGTTCCGAAATGAGCATGCTAAGAGGCTTCGGTCCCGCTCTTTGTCCATAATCTTGTCCGGGACTGATCCCGAACAATTTATTTTTGGCACTTTGACCTACTTTCAAATATTGTTTATGTATTCCCTTCGTCATTTTGGAATAGTTTTTTAAAAACCTTAATGTTCACTACACAACAAATATCACAGCGAAACTTTGATAATAGATACTTATGTACTGAAACGTGTGCACATTTCCAATCCAACTCAGCTTTGAAGCTTTTCCTTATTCAGCTGTGCATTTAAGTGTAGACTCGGTTCTTCACATGTCTGGAAAAGAAAGAAAACGTATTTTAAATTTTCGCTTTGAACATCGTACGTGTATTTTGTATGTATAATGTTTCCTACTCGCAGATATGTGTCACGTTATGCAATTAAGAAAGATATTACTTCTTGTCTGCGTATATGAACCTACAGATTCACTTTCACGGCGTTAAGAAATTCGCGTACAAAACAATTTTGTAATACATATAAAGAAGCTTGAAAAATGTAAGAAAGAGTTTGTGCCAGATCAAACACGCTCTTTTGAATTGTGTCCGTTTCGAACGCACGATCGTTTGAACTCGTATTTACATTAGGAAGATTCCGTTGGCGGATTTCAAGTCTACTAATATGTCACGTAAAACCACATAGACTGTTGCATTATTTACTTGACCTTCGTACAAAAAAATTGTCGAATAAAATTTATGCAAATAAATCCGACTTATCGTACGAGCATTTTTCTTTGTTTGTTTGCATAATTTTTCCAACAAAAATTTTCAAAATGAATAATTTTACGCTTAAATCGTTTAATATTTTTCAAACGCCAATTATATAATATTTGAGTGAGAATTAATTGACATTTGAAAAAAATTCTTTAAAACTGTTTACTCTCGAAGCGTAATGGGCGCGCAAAAGCAGCAACCGCAGTTTGCAAAGGAAATATAATTAACGGATGAAATGGACACTTATGCAATGAATCTGCAGGTTTTCTTTTCTTCAATCGGATTCTTATGCAACGACCCATAACGGAAAAATCGAGGAAATAGTGGCCAATGCGACACGTACACTTTGCAAATCAATCGGTTCGCCTCGAGATAATGTCAAATTGGCATGCAAATTCGAAAATAATTTAGTTACGCACGTTCCGATAGGAAAAAATCTTATTTGCCATATGTTAATCGGGTTTTATGTTGAAATGAAAAAAAAAATGAAAATTTTACCGAGGACACGTAAAATGAGTAAGTAAGGTTAGATTCCTTATCTAACGGGGAATATGAAATACCGAGGTTGACAAGAAATGAAAGAGGCCGTATTTGACTATTGAGAAAATTAGAAAAACACTCTTTTTTTCCTTTTGAATTTGCCTTGTTTCCAAATGCTTTGCAACTTCCAAGCCGATGTAACATGCACACGAACGTATCCATATAAATAAATATAAGTGACCTCAATTGCATGATTGTCATCTCGGTTGCAAGAAGTGAAATTTACGCGCTATTTCGGTATCTTCTTGCTAAAAAAAACTCAATTGATTTGGGACGCTGTCGAAACTGTTGTGGCCAGTGCCAATGGTAATGGTCACTCGGACTATTTGTCGAAGTTTTTTCCTCGCATTAGTTTGCAGAAATAATTCGCGAATGTTGCAAATATGAACGGGATTGACAAAGAAAATAGAATACATTGATTTTGAATTGTCATCCTCACATTAAATCATTATGAAATGAGGATATGCACAAAACTACACGTAACCTTAACATGGATATGTATCTTATGTAACTTTAAAGGTTAAATTTCGTTCGTTAATTTTTCAACATATACACAGTCAAGTATTACGTTTACGTAGTACATGCGCCGTATTCCGTAACTCGGTATTAGCTAATTTAAGCGAAGATGTAATTATATCATTTAAAAATTATTATTTTTCAAATTAATTATTTTATGCCAACCATATGTTTAATTAATATTCGATCAATATTTCGGAAAATCTTGTAATCAGGACATCCGAAACCTATAAAAATTAAGCGAAAAAAAGTCGAAGCGTAACAAAAAAAATATGTTGCAATTTTCTAAAACAGCGATAACTGATTTTTTTTTAATGATTTATTATAAATTTAGTTCCACACATCCGTTTTGTTCAACACGTGTGATCGAATTTTTTTTCATATATGCAAATAAACAACCTTCATACCGTTCGACTAGTATATTTTTTTGAAACGCGTTACTATCATAGGAAATTTGCAACGATTTTTTTAGGACAAAAAACCTCAGCAAAAAATTTTATCGGTCTTCGCCCACATAAGTAACGGTGCATGTAGTATTATATTACGTGATCGATTGAAAATGATAACGTGTATCTTAATCACAATTTTTTTTTATAATATTGACAAGATTTTATTGCATTTACATTTACATATTCGATACTTGTTTTATACATATTTATTTAAGGATTGAAACTCGAAAGATCGGCCAGTTGCATCTCGTTACGTATTGCACCCATGGCGTCTGAGTAACCAACTGGTTTCGGTTCATCGAGTTCGTGCCCATTTCACGTGTGCACATAACAAATGTCAATAACTCTTATATAATATGATATAATAATACGACAAGTGTTACGTCGGATTGACCGTCGCCGATGAGTCTTTTTCGCAACTCGAAAAAAAATTGATCTTGCCGACCGAGAGCCATCGACAAAAAATTGTTGAAAAATTGAATCGCGCTTATTAAATGAGGTAAGTACCTAAAATTTGTTCTGAGGCCTTCACACTTCTATGATCACCCATCATGTTCAATAACTTACAAAAATTACCTTGATATATCGAAATTTGAGTGTTAAAAAATAACGCAAACGTTGCAGTTGAAGTTCCGATTAATATTGATAAAAATCATAAATTTTTCGTTGTTTTGAAACTTTTGATCGCTTATATGAAAATTTTTGCATTGTTCCGAAATTATTGACCTTCGTTTGAGTTGAGAAAATCGTACTATGCCAGAAAAAAAAGTGACATTATTGTGCAATTTAGTCACGAATTTTGACCATGTAATAATAAATAGATGTGAAATTGTGTGCCATTACTCGTCGGTGGTTTTTCGTATGTAGCCTAACGATAATTGCTTTTTATCATTGTGCAATGGGTAAAGACTTGATTCTACGACTTTGGTATCGTCGACGGAAGGTCGTCAGATGCGAGTTTGTTCACCGAAGGGTAAACATTACTAATAAAAATTGTTTTCGATTTCAATTTTATTCAAGAGAGCTGATTTTTCTAAAGAAATGAAAAAAGCCATTTGCTTCATGTGTGTTATTTGCTGATTTGCGTATTCATTTTTTATGTACAATAACCATACAATTTTTTATATGAATTATTTTTTATTTCCCTTTCATTTATCAAAGCAAATTAAACACACATTTGA
Organism: Hydropsyche betteni; assembly: GCA_028571205.2. Taxonomy (NCBI): domain Eukaryota; kingdom Metazoa; phylum Arthropoda; class Insecta; order Trichoptera; family Hydropsychidae; genus Hydropsyche; species Hydropsyche betteni. Next base: position 3,443,369 of record JAOXNN020000006.1, read on the forward strand.
AGTAACCGCAATTTATAATCGAAGCTTATTTCGTTGCAAAACGAAACCGTTAATTTTCGAACGAAAACTTTACAAAACTTGCACACATTTTTTTCTCAATCGGCTTTGATACTTTTTTCTTGCATCAACTTCGAATAGAAGAAGCCGTCACTAATTGTTATCGTTTCTCTCTTCACAAAGGTCTCAATTGACCCTAAATCGCGAAGAGAAATGTTCTCGATCTTAAACGAATACCTTCTCGATGGTTTGTTTTGTTTCTATGCTTGGCCTGTTTATGGCATACTTGTCGCCTTTCTTAGATATAGAATCTTCATCTTTTACTGGCAATTCTCCTTTTACAAAACAAAAAGTAATACAGCTATTTAAAACGAGTACAAAACGATCGTCACTTTCTAGTGTATACATTCTCTTAGAAGATTACTTATTTACTTATTTGGGACTGTTTAAAATTTTCAAACTAGGTCTTGAAAATATTATTCGCACAATTCACTTTGATGGTCGACAACAGCCTTAACATTTATATGATTTTATTTTAGTGATAGTGACGGTAAATTTCATTTTTTTTCAAATACAAATTATTCGTGAAAAGTGCATTTTAATTATTTTATGAATCCATTGAGACAAAGTTTCTCTTTTTGTGGTTTATATAAAAAAAAATTGCATGAAACGGCAAAAAGCGAAACATATTTTTTTGTAAAATCATTGTCGAAAACGTGCTTTTAGACATTACCGGATTACAAAAGATAAGAAATGGCACGTGTAAACGAACTCTTTACATAAAAAAATCAGATCTCATTAGCAATTCAATATCTAATTACAAATCAACAACATTAAAATGTAGCACATGTGCATACACATTATAATCCGAAATTGCGCAACGGCCACGAGCATTATACCGAAAATTTTACAACAATTTGAATCGAGTGACACTCGTAGACAGTTTTAACACGGAGAACCCGACGTATCGCAATCGTTTCACGAGTAAAAGTGTCTTCTGTAGAAAGGAAAAGCGTCAAACGTAAAAAGAGTGTTTGCACGCGGACGAGTTGGTACAGCTGGCCACTCGCGGTTACGAAACCTCGCTGTTCGAAATGACCGAACGTGCTTTGGAGGATAACTTTTCAGTTAAAAATAATTTAATGCCGGCTAAAACCTCGGTTCTGTCGGTGGGGAGTGTGTCCGCTTCGATCTGGGTTCGTTGCGAGAAAGCTCGGTTCGTTTTGAGGACGATGGTGGTTGTAAATGTATCGTCTGATAGTTAAAGCGAATAATAAAACATGGATTGTTGAGGTTTGAAAGCAATGGTGCTAGTTTTACGATTGTATAGTTTATATGTGTAAAATGGTCATTTTTGAACTGCAAAGAAATTTGTATGCGAATTTATATCATAAAAAAATAAATATCCATTTATTTGGTTCATATAATTTAATTTTTTCAACTAAAATAATATCAACATTCATATATTATAATAATTCATTCTTAATATTAAAACGTACCAGCTTTCTAAAAACCTCAATTATCGAAGCTTTATATTACAACAGCTAAATTCCAATAAATGAAATGACTTTACGTTTGTACTTAATTTATAACTTCGACTAATTTGTTCATGCTTTACACGTGCAGTTTACTATTGATGTTTTATTATATGCATTCATATCCGCTTTGATGGGAAACCAAACGAATTATCAGAACACGAATCGTATCCATTACATTTGAATGCTTTTAAACGTGATTATTTAAATATCATACGACGAAAGACGTAAAATATAAATTTAAGCGGTATTTCTGAAATAGGACAAATTTTCGAAAAAAATGCCACTTTTTGTTTTGAAAACATGCATTTTTTCGAATGCAAAATCATCGAATGTTCAAACGGCGTGACACTTGCCACGGGCGATTACGCTCGTTTTGCGGTTAAAATATTTTTTCCCGCAAAATCATCATCATCATCATCACAAGCAAAACACAAATTTCTTATGCTATTTTCTCAACTACAACCAGGGGAAAACAAAAGAAAACGTCGGAAAAACTATCTTCGAATCAGCAAAGAAAAAACATCTAATGATTTAGAAGTTCAATAATCATTTGAAGAATAATAAATCGAAAACTACTTTTATGTGCCTATTTTTTTAGGCGAATTTTCATCTATTAAAGTTAAAAAAATGCACAAATTATAATACAAATATCATATTAAAAAAATCATGTCATTAATTTTGTTTGATTTACGTTATCATTTAACGTGCAAAAATTATTTTCTCTTTTCTCAAAAAAAAAAAAATTGAGGAAAATCCAAAGATTTAACTGGGTTAAAAAAAAGACATAAATCGTGTACTTTTTTTCAGTTAATAGTTCGCATACGCAATTTCGCATCCGCACGAAAATTTTCGGTTTATTTTAGCGAATCTCTCCAAATTTCTTTGTCCATTCCAAAACCGTTTCCGATGGTGACGGAAACGTGGGTTGTGTTGACGAAGGTGATGACGAAGTATTTTTCGAGTGCGCAACGTCAATACTCGAATGGTTCGAAATCCAAATCCGGTCGCATTTCTGGAGGCTTTTGTTATGTAAGCGATCCTTTTAAGAAAGCCATATTTTTTTATTCGAGTTCTCGTTTTTCGGTTCAATATTAATGTAGAAAGTTTCGGTAACGTATGTTTATTGTAATGAATCAATGACGTCATTGCTCAATTGAAATATTAACATGATCGTTAAAATATAAATTTAAATCGGATTTGTTTTTTCGTAACTTGAAATATTAGGACAAGTTTGTTGTTTAAATCTCATAAGAGAGCATTGATGAATTACTAATTAAAAGATTCAATTTTCGAATTTCATTTTTTTACAATGTGCGCATTTCGAATGATTTAATTATATTTAATGACCGAGCAAATGTGTTTACTGTTGTGTCGAAAGATGAATGCAATACATAAAAAAATATTACACGTGTATAAAATTATGCATGATTCATATCAATTAAAAAATTATAAAATACATATGTTTATTTCTAATACATAAATCATTGAGCACATAAAATTCACAATGCATTTCATTAGTATTTCATAAATTTTGAATAGTCGATACCTTATTGCTATCAGTGCTTACTACTGAAAAAATAGGAAACTTCATCATTTTTATTAACGTCGCCAGCTGCATCAACTATTGTACTGATGTTGATAACTCCTATTTATTGCTTTTCAGCATTTATAATAGGTGGAATTCTCATTATGCAATTGGTGCTCAATTATCGACTTATATAAGATCGAACGTTCAGCTGTAAAATTTATTACAGCTTAAGCCGAACGATATAAAATCTGAATCGCTTTAACTCTCATTGTATAATGAATATAATTTGTATACAATTTATTTTATCGTTGATACAATACTTTTTGATACATGCTTATGAGAATCATTTTTTATCGTATTTAATTAATAGAAATGCAATTTTATTTTTATTCGATTTAAAATAACGTGTTCATATATTTTTGTTTGAATTAAGTATTTTTTATTACAAATATATCAAACTACATGTTTATTCGATAAGTTCCGATAAAATTGATACGAGGACAGAGCTATGTAATTATTTCCAATTTGAGATCGATGCAATCAGTAAACGTTCGCATATTTTGACAGCTGTCAAAGGTCACGCGCAATCTTTAAAGTAATTTGAATCGCAAGTAACACAAAATGCAAATGGGTTGAAATAATTTGCCCTGTTTGCAATTTACATATAAAAAATTTAAAATTTAAATATACTAAAAGGAGAAAAAATGTATAAGTATGAAAAATATTAAATATTGTATTTACTCTTCAAAAAGTGTCACGACTAATCAAGCCATCATTTTCAGTAGTTTCTGTGCAGTTTTAATGAAGAAAAGAAATTCTATCATTATTTCATTTTAAAGAAGAGAAAATCTATCCTCAATTATATATTTGTGAAAACAAATTTGTTTCTTTAGAAGGTAATGTTCATATTCGATTTTCTTAAAATTTAGATGCTTCGACTGATTTTAAAAGTCCTTGTAAGGCCTTAAAAATGGAACAAAAACCAAGGCGAGGTAATCTCAGGAAATTCACAATTTAGTTGTAAAGCATGAATAATTATCTGACATAACAATCAATCTACTATCTGACCTAATAATTATTTTTTGATAATAAACGCAGATTACAAACACGATTATTAACCATTAAGATTTTAATTTTTTTTTAAATGAATTTTTTATCAAAACGCATTTGGAATTATATTGAATTTCGGAAAAATTAACAAAACAAAAGTCAGACCTCAGAAATAGCGCACGTCGCTGCATCAAACTGTTACTGAGTTGGTTTCATGCTCTACTTAACAACGTGTCTTGTTTATTTTTCTCTTGAATATTTTGCAAAAAGAATGTTTTAAATAAACGTGACGGGATTTTATTTCAATTATTAAACGTAAAACTTTCGTTACAGTAATACCCGAAAAAATTTTTACCAAATTTTCCGAAACTCATCTTTTCCTTGAGTACTGTCAAGTAAATCCAGTTTACTGCTAATTTTTGCATTTAACGGTACTTAATTTTAATTTGGAATATTGAATTATTAGTCATATAATATTATATTTTCCGTCAAAAGACCAGTATTTAGAATAATAATATGCTAGTGACACCTCAGCACCGCACTTTGGAAAAAAATATTCAATTAAAATCTATCGATTCGCTTCCAACAAAAAATGAAACAAATTAACACATCAAAAGCAACAAAGATATAAAATTTTCAAGAAAGCAACTCACAACGAGAATCAAAATCTGTCTTCATGTGGAAATGACGAGCGATATTTCACTTTCGATTGAACCTTTGTAACATCGCAGCATCTCGCAACATGTACCGGGTTAATTTCTCCGAGCACCGATTGCCTTTGATGATGTCACCATTTCCACGTTCTCATCATCATCGTCTCGGAGTGGATCGTCTTATTTCTTAATATCTTAGATGCAATGGGGAACGGGCGTTTTCGGCAGAAAATCAAAGTTATCCGTTTGCCGATTGCGTTGTCGGTGTTAAGTGATCTAAGCCGAATGTTTAGTAAAAAATATTAATGACTGCATCACGTAATTTTTAAAAAATATTGAATTATGATCGAACTTTGAAACATATTGATGTTTTTTCAGGATTCCCGATTTTTTTTTTATATTTGATAAATATTGCAGTAAGTATACTTTAATACATTCATTAATTATGAATGTTTAAAATTTTGAAAATAATTTAAATAAACTTTTTAGAGGATTTTTTCACAATTTTTATGTGAAGAAAAAGAAAATTCTTAGAAATTATAATACATGGATGTTAATATATATATTTTTTATAATAAAATTGCATTTCATTCGCATAATCACGATATGATGCATCATTTAAATGTCCTAAATACTAGTTGGATTGGAAAAATATTTGAAAATTTATTAAAATTAAAAAACTGGAGTTAATTTACCGTGTTTGGATTCAATTAGCCAAATTGCAAAATTTCTTTCACGTAAAATGAATGGCATTGAAACTGAATGAGCAGACACATCAAAAACATTCCAAATTCTCATAAATAACATGCACCAAAAAGATTTCAACATGAAAAGTAAGGCAATGACATTCAAACTCAAACAAAAAAATTTGAAATCTTCAACAGCTCTGATATATAAACTCAAATCGACGGTATTTCCAAGTGGAGAACCTCTCTGCTTTTCAAAGGCGAAGAAGTTATTGCTCCGTTGCATAATACTGCCGATTAACAACAGCTGCACAGAACGCACGATCGATATATTAATATTGTTAGAAAGAACGAGTTTCAGGCCTAATAGGAGACAATCTCACGTCATATTCTTCTTGAAATAATGAAAAATAATTGCATCCGTGTCACAGCTGCAATTTCAGTGCACGGTACCCATTACCGAGACTAGAATTTGAAGGTTGGTGTCATTAAAGTGCATTCGTTAATTTCGAAATATATTCGCATATGCCCTCGGGTTGCTTTGAAGGTTATTAAAATATATTTGAATTTAATTGAAATGCAATTATAAATGAAAAATCATTGAATAATAATTTGATAAATCTAATTTAATGACAGGTCGATTTTAGGGTTGTATCTAATTTGATTGTTATGAATTTTAAAATTATTATATTATATAATAATTAATTTTAAAAAATATAAACATATGTATAGTAATGCTATAATTTCGAAAAATTTTGCAATTCAATCTTATGTACATGCTGTTGTGTTTAATATTATATTAAAAAAATTCGCAAATAAATCAGTTAACTTTTACATAACTAATGTAAAAAAATAGATTTATTTTTACGAAAAATACAGTTTTTAGCTGAACAAATACAACTTTTGAGTCATTATAAATAAATTATATCTCTGCTTCAGATTTGATCACATATCCTTTTTTGTTTGCAATAAAGTTTAACAACCTCACAAAATTATTTTCCGTATTTACCACAAAGACACGCAACAACATTATATAGCTTTAACCAGCCCATTTACTATACTTTTTTATCGCATGACGGATAGACACATTGACACCAGAACAGAAAAATATTCAAATGAAACCCGAAACATCCGGAAGTTCCGGCGACTTTGAACACGTCAATAATAATCGTAAAGAGTAATTGGACACCGAATTATTATGCACGTATATATAAACCGCCTAGTACTTTCACGATCTGGGCGAAATGGGACCGGTTGTATAAAGGGTCACGCCCAAAAAAAACCGAAACAAAAAATTCAAAAACGCAGCCGAAACGTTGGTCAAGCTAGTCGAAGATCGGAAAGATTTCACCAGACAGTCAAAAGATCGAGTTGTCGGTCTGGAGGGGTTGTTGCGCAACCTTCCTACTTCCTAACTGTAAAGTAAAAAATATATACTGGCGGACACGTCCGCAGGGCTACATGTTGGTATGACCAATGTTTTTAAATAATTTAGAAAATGGGAAAATATATAATATAATATTCATTTAAAATTAATATGTAGAAGTATATTTCAATGTAATCAAGATTTTTAAATAAATAATTCAAAATTGAATATAAATATTTACATTGTGCTACTTGTGCAATTGGAATCGAATTTAAACAGGGCTTTTTTACGCAATATTCTGCTTCTTAACTGTAATAAAAGGAAAAATGGTGGTCAACAAGTTTTCGGTTGTATTTATATTTAAAAATCACATTTTTTTATTTAAATATACGTATTATTTATTATTTTATAGATATTTGGTAATTTGAATTATTTATTATTTTAAAAATATTATTGCGATGTTTATAATTTTCTTGTATAAAAAAAATTACCTAATTATGATTTAACCAAAAGACGAAAAAATATGAAAACGCATCTAACACTTTTTTTCTAGTTTTTTGAACATTGAACATATACGTAGTTAACATAAAATAGCACGATATCAATGTACCTCTTATTAATAATATATAATTATAATTTCTATTGAAGTCTAAATAATAAAAAGATTAACTTAATGGTTCAAAAAACTTTAATGATTTAATTAATAGTTAAATTTTCCATAATTTCGCAATAAAATAAACCTTGAACTTTGAAACCTTGTACTCTTATTAGCATCATGAACTTCGCATCATCATTTTTCTCTGTATTCGACATTGTTATCACTTACAACGATGGTTACCCTATAAGGGCCTTCGCCTGCACCAAAGTGCATAACCAGAAGTTAAGAGAAAGGTATATGTATATACAAAAACGAGATGGAACTTAGATAATTCTCTTCCTCGTCCGGTTTCCTAACTAGCCCCTCCCTGTATCCATAAAAAAAATAATTTTCAATAGGCCTTCGAAAAAACCAAATCTGGCCATCGTCAATGGATATTTATTGATGTATATCGATATAAAAGTGCAATTACGTGAGTTTTCGGACGTGCTCACGTCTACTTTGTATGTAATTTCGTTCGTAAAGTATTCGAAAAACTTGAAACGATGAGCAGTTTTAATGATTTGTTTTATTACAGTCGTATGTCGAATATTTCGCTTTTACATGTAGATATGACCCGTTTTCAAAGTGGAGCGACGTGATAAATGCGAATGAAATTATGCATTTTGTTGATCAAAGTCGAACTATTATTTAATATTATTAGATCTGCGTTAATTCGGAATAGATAAATTCTTTGTATTCGTTGTTTTTTTTTTCGGGTTATCATCTGCGTAATTTAAAAAAAATCAGTTAATTGAGTACTTAGATTGCTCAAAAAAAATTTAATCGAAAACAGAACGATATTGAATTTTGTATAGAAAATCGATTTTCTCTAAAATCGAAAATCTCCGATTTACGATCATGTTATGTTTGTAGTAATAAATGATAAAATGTGATCGATTTTTTACTAATTCTTGAAACGACATTACAGTTTTTTTTATACAAATCGACAATTTTCAATGATAATTATCGCGTTTTTAAATGACCCTTTGTAATTGTTCAGTGACAGAATCCGTGAAGCAATGCGTGAAATAGAATTTATTCATCAAATTTACCAGTATTGAAATTGATCATCATTAAAATTAGTCACAACAAATTTGAGGATGCTAGGCCGTTTCGTTGGACACATGTGCAAATTACGTATGGCCTTTTATATAATAAATACAAATATTGGAAAACGATGCTTCCTTATTTTATGAAAAATCGAGAATATTTTACGGATTTCGATGAGAAAAATTTGTAATAGGATTTTGTCACATAGGCACGTTCCTGCTTTGTGCGTGTCGAATTTTAAACGATCACGCCATATGTTATGCAACTACCAGAAAACGAGATTTTTTTAAATTTTGAGGCAAACGCGTTTAATTAGTGTGTACGGCGATGAATTCTAGTATTATTTTTCTTTGCGATTTTTTTCTCATGTAAATAAACATATGATCCATGTGACGCTCTCTCAAATTTTGAGATATCGATTAGCTAGATGAGGTCAAGATTTATCTTATTTTTTTTTCGATTCATTTTGATAATTTTTATCGATCAGAAATTGTTTGATTCGATCTTAAGCTTTTTCGATAATTGATTGATTATAATTATCCTTGTTCTACATATGAGCTAAAAATCGTTTTCAAAAAGCGTACTAAGATTTTTTGTCTTAATGAAAGTGGAATGCAATGAATTGAAATTTAAAATGACTCAATAACACTTTATTCAAATTTTTATGAAAATTTTATCATTGGAACACGTGTTTGAAAAAAAACAAGATTAAATTAATAAATTAAAAAATTTGCAAGTCTTAAGAAGTTAATATAATTTCTGACTTATCTAACGTATATATTATTTTAATATTTTATTTTAAAATGTGGTTATAATCCTTGAAAGTTTTGTTTTATTTAACTGTCAAATCATTTTATTGAAACATTCGATTTGAAAATGAACCACAAGAATTTGCACGTTCTGTCATTGAGTATAATCGTACAAATTTATCAAACATTTTGAGTTGTCCATACAATGCCACGGTTGCTTGCGATTTTGCAAAAAAACGACCTTATGGCGTCTATTTTGGAAAATAAACAAATTTTTCAAGTGTTGGATGAGTGTTAAAATATAAGAGTTAGACGCGGGTACTCTCAGCATCGCGTATTTTCTTTTAGTGCTTATTGACTCAATAAGTTAAAAAAAATGTTTTTAATTTCAAAAAATCAATACAATGTAAACGTACAATAAAACATACAATCTATTGCACGATAATTGAAATTGCAAATAACCAATGACTATTTCCAATGAAACATCGAATGGATTTTTTTCAAATTACACTGAAGCGAAAACGCTCACATAATTATTCAAAACATTATTCAATCTAAATTAAATTAAAATCCAAATGATATTATTATTTTTACAAAACAGCAATGAAAAATTGAACGAAGCATAGCGAATTCAATAATTCTTTCAAAATGATCCATTTCTTAACGTTTTGACCGCATAATCGCCGGATTGCCACTGACTCGACCATCCATCCACATCTTGCAGATCGACCAAATATCAATCTCGATCCAAGCCAAAATAGATCGATAGATCGACATAGATCACTGGAGATTTTTCGTCTCGATCCGGTCGGGCGGCCGGATTATGCAACGAGTCAGTCGCGCGATCTTGGCAATGAAATGTGAAAGTCACATCCGACACAAAACTCAACTATACAGTTTTTTTTACAACGCATTACACATTTCGTTTGGCGTTTGAGTTTTGCATTATATAAAAGCTGTCGTGTAATCGGTGCCGTTTGTGACGTTACCCTTTTTTTTTGCGAGCGGCCAAAAAAAGCGGCCAGTGGCCAACTTTTGCCTTTGCCGACAATGAACGTGAAGTGAAAACGGTGCGTAAGCGAAAAAAGATCGATTTGTGTGTCGTGTACCATTTTCGCATGCAGGTGCTTTATGTAAGTTCGAAAACGAGCTTTTTTCGCGTGAAAGTTTCAAAGTGCGTTGCGGGTGTGTTCGAGTGCTTTTTGGGTCATCTTCGACAACAATCGTGACCCAGAAGTGTCGATGATGCCGCTTGTTGAGTGGATGCATTTTAGTACAGAGAGATTTTGCGAAATTGCATGTTCAATATAGAAAAGTAGATATTGCAATCATTTTTAGTATTAGTGAAAGATATCTTGTACTACAAACTTCTCGGTTTTACTATGAAAATTAAATTTACTTAATAAAATTCCGTTTACGTGCAAATCATTATTTTCCGTATTGCAAAATACGAACGAATGATCATAAAAAATATTAATGTACAAATTATTCAAATAACGCAATTCGAAATAGAATGAAAAATGGGTTGATATTTAAATCAATTTAAGGAGCGCGCAAATTTAATTGGATCTTTTTATTTTTTTCGTTGTTGTTACTTAGTAAAACAGAGCGCATAGAAAGTTCCATCAATCACAAAACACTTACAACATAAATTTTCTTACTCACAAATCTTACGAAAGCTCAACACAAATTGTATATTTAAAAAAAATTTCAAGTCAAAACAAAAATATAAGTCTTTTCAACTCAGTCACTCTCGTTGCACTATTGACAACTCATGGTCATTTAAATAATTCTTCGATAGTAAAAAATTGACGTTCAACCGATTATAAAGCTATCGTTCAACTAGATCTTTTGATGAAATATATGTTTATGTTATAATCTCTGTTTTTTATACGCTTTTTTTTATTTGTTTATGTATTACGACACTATGTTAACGTTCAACTTGTTATTATTAGTTCGCTGGCCGTTGAACTTTCAACTCGAATTTTATAAATACGGAAACGATTTATGTAAAACAACAAAATCCATCGCCGTATTAAACTGACCAGCCATTAACAAAAAAGTCCAATCTTGTCATGATTCAAGTTGTTTTCCACGTAATTTTCAAATAGGAAAGCACTTATGTAAAACCTATCACCGATTGATTTATACTTAACAAACTTTTACTGATCCAGTTCGATAAAACCATACGTTAGGGAAATATCCATAAATTCAAAGGTGACAAATTTAAATAAACCCATTGTTTGCTTAGCACACCAAACAAAAACCGTAAATGAACGCTTATTCGGCGAGATAGTGAATTAGTGTCAGCTTTATTTGCATTGAGTAATCGTCGAAATAATAACGACAGGTCAATTTCACTTTCACCTCGGACATTATTAAATAATATTCGGCCCGACATCCCACGAGGTGGCATTGGACTCTCGATATCTGGTCCGGCGATTCCTCAAAAACAGTCTTGCGTCTGTTATACAACCTCCGTTGCACAACAGTTAAAAATCTCGCCGGAGAAGTGCCAAGGTTTCGATCGGTCATACTTCGAGACGCCGAGCGCAACTTCCGTTTTATCGAATGTTTTCGAGAATATTAACCATGCGTCGAATTCGTGGTGTTGTCAGACGCTAGAAAAAATGGTCATTGCAGGAACCGAAACGGAAGAAAACGCATGCTTGAGGTCTTCGTACGGCCGTTAACGAGCGTTGGGCAATGTAACCGATTTTGCGGGTAACCTCGAGCGATTTATAAGACGATTATACATTATTATTACAAAAGTCTAATGCTCAAATGCATTAAAAGGAACGTACGCGTTTTGTTAGTAAAACAGAAATTAATTCACACGAAATCGTTGAATCAAAATCGTTCGTTTTTCTTCGATCTGAAAACGGATCATGAAATATAGTTCTATCGGCATTTGTACTTTTTAGAAATTGCCTCCAATGTAACCTTAATTAATCAAAATTGTATAATCTCAGCGATAATAATGGTAATTGAACTTCGTAAGCAGAACACCACATTAAAACCATCCGCTTGCATTGCTAAATTATATCAGAACGTTTATTGATTGACAAACGTTATAGTCTAATTATTGCAACAATGTGCCCTACTTCTTTACGTATATAATCACTTATAAAATGAACAGGAAAAAACCTGAAACAATTACCCCGTCCCATATCACAAACGGGGCGAGTTATGACGATTTGTAACCGAACGATTGCAATTTCACCACACGACTAATACATATTATTATTGATATTTCAATTACATACTGTAATTGACATGTGAACATATTTGTTCTCATACGAGAAGATAATTATAGTTTTCTTTTGCAGATGGATGAATATTATAATATGTAATAATACAACGCACACTTTCGAGAGACATGAAATCGATTTACATATTGATCGCGATTTCAAGGTCGTCCATTTCACAATCTCGATCATTCTCCTCCATTTCATAAGTCAGGGAAAGTGACCAAAGAACCAGAAATATGAGACGACGAAGCTTTGTGCGAAAACGCAAGTGACGTCGAGGAATTCAGCGTCGAGTGCGAAACGAGGTCGCACGAGAGCTTTCACGCTAAAAAAGACAACGGGAAACGTTGTTCAACGCCAATTTCGCAACTTTTTCGGATCATCGACTATCCTCTAAGATCTAAAATACAAGTACTATAAGATGAATTAATAACAATTCAAACAAATATAATAATTCGCGACGAAACCATGCTAATGGCCTTATAATGTAATTTCATTACGAACGAACAAGGTCGATAAGACTATCAAAGATAAGCGCGACTAAATATCATAAAATTAAATAATTAAATCTTCACACTTCGTGAATCATTAAATATATATAAAAAGTACGTTTCGCAACGAACGTAAAAACTTGCATAGTGCGCAAACGAGTCCTCAATCAGGCCGATCCCGACAAAAGGCAAACACGCGAGGAACCGGTAAAAGAAGACGAATCGGATTGCATAACGAAAGTGATTTTTTTTAGATGTTTAATTTTCGCTTTCATAATGGTGCAATTTACGATCGGTCCGTTTGATAAGATTTGGCGAATCATCGCCGATCGCGAAATTACCGTGCAGTGTGCGGATTTCGTCGCTCGTTTAACTGTGTGTTGTTCAATCCAAAGATAATCAAATGATGTATCGTTTTAGTCTATTTATTTACTTGCGATTTATACTATTATGAATTCCTTAGATTTTGAAAACTGTATTGCATGTTGTGTCACCTTTTGTGTTTTGTAATTTTTGTGTTTTATTGAATTTATGCGTTTGATTTCTCTGAAATATGACATAATTTTTATGGCAATTTTTTCTAGAGCATGGTTGTTATTAATCGTAGTTGTGTTCACCTTCATTAACTTTCTCGTATCCTGTTTTTGAATATATACGAGTATAAAAAAAATCTGATCAAGGTAATTCAAGTACTTCACGCATATATTACCTATTCTATAAATTTGAGCAAATTGCGCCCAAAAATATTATATATGCAAATGTATTATATATAGTAAAATCAGATTAAATTATATAACATTTTTTTATAAAGTCATCGATATATAACGAAACGAAAATTCAAGTACAACACTACATGAACTTAAATGCGACCTTGTTTGACACGTGAGATAAAACGTCATAAATGAACGATCGTTTTACGAAAAGAGTACAATCAACACAGAATATTAAATAGACATAGATCATAGGAGTGCATAGATCAAATATTTATGTTAAAAAAACAGTTAGGTACCAAAGGTTTCCACAGTGCTTGAACGCTACCGATCTTCGTACTAAATGATAAAATCAAGAAACATTTTACGCAGTTTAATTATTTTGAATCGTTGAACGATGCGTATTAATATGTAAAGTTTCTGGGCTCGAAAGGATGTCTTGTGTAATTTCTGAATATTTTTTTCGATCCGTCGGCTGCTTACGCAATAATATGGTTGTTACACCTACATACTGGTAATGGATAATGTTTGCAGTTTTGTCGGTTTCATCTTGCTAATTGTAGTCCAGAGAAAAGTTGACTGACATAACTGGAATTCGTATTGGCAACATAATTCTCGAATAGACATATCACATAATTATATTATAATATGACGATAAAAGATTTTTACATATTTATGTTTTCTCAATCTGAAATAAAATTAAGTAATTATAAAATATGAAATGAAATTAAGTAGAAAAGGAAAATTGTTTTGATCAACCGTTAATTCATGAATGAAAATTACTTATTCGAATTTCAACTTGAAATTTGAAGCATAGATAAATATTATAATTATTTTCAACGGCCTTAAACGCATAAATATTAATATCATATAATGCTTCACAAAAAAAATTAATAAAATAATATCATACAAGATGCATCATAACTTGACCTTAATTTTTAATAGTGCAAATATTCAAAAATACGCAAAACATGGATTACGATAATTGATTAACAGACATCATAATATTGATGTTACGAAAACGAAACTTTTTATAAATAATTCAAAGACTAAATCGTACACGCACAGAGAAAGTCACGTAGATTTCATTGCAAATATTATATTTACAAATAGACTTCCTTCTCCGGAGCCTTAATGCATAAGTAAGCGTGATAGCTTTAACCTAAATATGTTTTACTGTCGACAATCCGTTAGTGTTCAGTGGCGAAATCGATAGGTCACCTAGATCTACAGTTTCAACTAAAATAAATAGTGTAATTGACAGTTGACGTAGGCTTTTTTAGCGTTCGATTTGCGGTTAACCGCAACTTTAAAACGGTTTAGCACCTTTCATATTATTTATTGAAAATTTTTGATTGTTCGATTAAAATCAGTGTAATATAACTGATTTGTAGAAATATTTTCTAAAATTTACCCTTAAAAGTTTTTTTGATTACACACGTAAAGGTAACTTTGCAACTTTTCTGAACAGGGTGTCTTCAATTAGTAATCTTTGTTGTGTCGATGAACTTTTACTATGAAATATTTCTCTGAGAATCCTGTAGGTTTACTATAAAATTATATTTTGCACGCGAATAAAGTAATAATCTTGAAGTAATTGGTATTTATAAAAATATTTCAATGTCACCAATGTCCTCGAATAAAATTTTTGACCAACCATTTCCTGATGCATTTACTATTTTCAATTATAATAATATTTTCATCGTCCATTTCAACCAAAGTGTTATTAAAATATGGTCTTGTAAATACCGCAAAATATTCGAAAAAATTTCATAAAAACATTGAATAACATCAAAAGCGCTTTACACGATGAAAAATTAAAATTAAAATTAAATATATGATCATTTTTTTTAATATACATACACTTCCTATATGTAATAATGAACAAGTAACAACGTTCAAGGCGACGTCATTTGTTATATAAGCAAAATTTCGAAGTAATGTCCTTATTGCAATTTTTTCCGAAAACCCGAAACCAATGGACAAATTACGTATTAACGAAAATTTAATCATGATTAATATACATAAAAAATACGCATAGACATTAAGTAATTTCGCATAATTCTCAAAGAATTTCACGGTCGGTCTGAGGAGAAAATAACGGCGGATGAAAGTGAGATTTTGTAAGCTATGAATTGCATTGGATGTGTATAAACTTACAATTTGATATGTAAATCGTCAAATATGCTATGTACATACACAAGCTTAGTGTGAATTCTTCTTATTGCATATTTAATACTATATTATGTGATTCGTGAGGCAATTGTGTCCGATCCGAATCAACCCAAAGCAAATTTTCAGTTTCCGGATACATGTTAGTATGTCATTTATGAAATTGTTTATCGTAGTAATTGCGTTTTCATTTTTGCACGTAACAATCAAAAGGTGCTAAAATAAAACTCCGTATTAATGGAGGATGACCTCGAAAAATTATCATCTTTAAAAATAATCTCGATAATATAGGAAGCAATAAAATCGATGATAGAAAAAAATCGTCGATTTGTCAAAGAACGCAACTTTTACACCAGGAAACGCGATTGTTACAAATTTCACAACGTTCAATTAAAAGTTTCGCAGTTGTTTCGATTCGGTTTCGTAATCCATGGTGTGTTGTTGTCGTTGGTACATGATTGTATCTCTTAGTATGAATTTTCAAAACGGATGACATCTTGGCAGATGACAGACGTTGCTCGTTGAGCAAAACGCATAGTTGTTAGAAATTACAATTAAGAGTCATTAGAATTTGATTTGTTGCGAATATCTAATCAAAGACATATGTATCAGAGATATTATTAATGCTTTTCATCATTAATATGTTTTTTTTGTATATTTTTTCATTCCAAAAACTTTGATTCATTAGTAAAATAATTTTCAATTTTATAACACGTGCTCAATTTTCCCATTTGGGGTATGTTAATGTTATAAATAACGCGTATTTTTTACTACCGTTAAGTGGATCATGATCAATGAATAAACATAGATTCAACGAGCTTTTGAAGCGAATTTTTTTATGTAATTTTTTGGTCTTGACATTGATTTGAAGAAAACCTATCGTTAAAAAACATAGTCGTCAAGAAACTTAAAAATAGTTGAGCTCCGTATCCGTATATTTTCCTGTCGACAATTGAATAAATATTTTTTTTTATATAATAAATAATTAAAAAAAGATTAATAAAATTAAATTGAAGAATACGAAATCCATATTTTGATTTTAAAATTCCTTTCGAGGAACTAATATACACAAACCAAATACTGACAAGGCTGAAGGATCACAAAGAAGACAATTAAATCAAAATCTCACGAAATTCACGATAATCTGCCAACATCTAAATATCAAAAACTATGAAAAACTCCATCGAAAAAAAGCTTCAATTAAATTCAAGAGCTTCTTTTGGTGTGCATCCAAAACACGATTTGTTCCATTTAATATGAAATTAATAATAAAAAAATCATCATCGATCAAATCTTACCTACGCATCGTTTTCCATCGGTACATATCGAATAATTGGTCAAGGGAAAATCGGCACGCCGTCACCTCGAACGTTTTTGTACTCCTCTTACTCCTCTGCTGGTCAAACCAGAACAAGTCAATACGAAAATTGTGACAAATATATAATTTGTATACTTACGTATAATCAAGTTGAAATTTCCCAATGTTTGGGTGTGCTGTGCGAAAACATAAGGTTGAAAATTGGAGGCCGTTTTTCCGAGGTTAGGACTTTTTGGACTAAATTTTTACGCGGAAATTATTTTTTCACATAAATTTCTACTATTTTTACTAGTACTTGAATTAATTTGAAATTTTACCCCCTTAAGGTCATCTAGGCAAACTTGACGGTGCTCGTGTGGAATGTATATAAGTAAAAGGTTGCTGCAAGTGTTATTGTGCTCAAGTGAATGTATATACGGTTACCTTTAGATTAATAAAAATCAATTACGAATATATTTTACTACAAATTACGGAATATATATTTTAGTCAACTTGATCATATTCGCATAATCAAAAAACGTTTCAAAACCTATTTACAATCCACCGCAAACTTTCATACACTCAAAATAATCAAACAACAGCTGAGCTTTCATGTAATAAATTCCAACGTGCACTTGCATCTCAGACACAATGTTAGAATCAGACATGTCTCAACATCGAATCGAATTGAATCTAACCAGAATGGTACTATGTGAGCCTCCGACTGGTTTCAGTCGATTACCAAGGCGGTTATCTAGGCACTTGATGGTTACATCATACCGACCGTCGATCGACTAACTAGCACGGCTTTGCACTACTTTGCAGAAAACTACGTAATGTTACAATAACAATATAAAATTGAAAATGATCCTTTCAATTAATTAGGCTCTAGTAGGAATTTGGACAAGTCTCGATTTATTCGTGAAAGTTCATTTTTATGCAGCCGTTTTTGAATTTGATGTTGGATTTATTTGCGATTAGAAACACAACCTTCGCTGTGCAACGACGTTTCCTTCGAACGTCGTTTTCGTCACCTTGATAATCCTATTCCTATGTAAAATGTGTGTACTTCGTATAAGCAATGAGCATGTTTTTGCTATTGAATATTAAAAAAAATTGGTGAAATTGATTGCCTATAATATTTTTTCATGTTCACTTTAAATGCATTTTAATTTATGATATCGATACGTATAAATAATAAATATTTATGAATCGTGATTTTATCGCAATCGTAATTGGCAATTGTACATGTGTAAATTCAAATTTAAATAATCTATATGACGGAAATGTGTACGCAAATACTATAATAGTTAAATTAATATTTAGGAAGCATGTTTATAAACGATGATTCAATTTAATTTCATGTCATTTGAGATATTTATATAGATCAACTACGTCCTTAACCTAAACAATCTGCTGAATCGTTCTCATTTTTATAACAATATTACACAGAAAGGACATATGAATTTACGAGGCTTCTAGGGATTGTTTATGATAATGCAAGGGCGTTTATTCGATTGACTTAACATATTGATAAGCATCATACAACCTCAACAAAATTATTACAAAACTACGTCTCATGTTGTGGTAATGTAGCTGGTACTTGATATAAAAAAAAATATAATAAACTGAATGACAAATATATGAAAACAATTTCGTAGGAAGGTCAAGGTGGACTCAGATGAATCGCAATAAAAACGATGTTACCTTAAATATTTAAACAAAAAATGAAGTCAAAAATGGGCCGAAGGTTGTCTTTTTGAAATGTGCATCAAATTTAATCATCTTTTCATTAAAAAATAAATCTCAAACCATGAAACAAACACGTTTTCAGGCACATGCTTTGATTTTTTGCAATAGGAAATCATCGGCTATTCATGAACAATTACGGGACATTCAATGCATTATTATTTTTTTCTACAATTAACATATTACTGATCTTCAACGCTGGAATTAATAGATTCAATTGGGTTTTTCTTATTAAATCAATCGCGTGTCTATAGCTTACGAAGAAACAATAGCGGAGTTTTATCGTAAACATCTAAAGAATCTCATTAAATTAATTGACAACATTAACGATGCGAATCATTATCAAATTTCGCTAACGCTCCAATTAGATCATTTCGATAATTGAAAAATCGATTTCTTCACACATTTTATGCACAAGAATCAATTTTAGCCTTTTCATAACGGAAATTCCTCTAAAACGTTCTGATCGAGTAACCGCTGTAAAATTAAAAGCGCTATTGAAACACTTAGAAGGTCGCACATAAGAGACGCGAATGAAAGTGCAGGCTTTGCCGATAATATGAGATGGTCACTAACAATTGAAAATTTTATGAATTAGGCTAAGGCATGCCAAGTCTACGAACTAGTCGGTTGCGTACACTTTTCCGGTCTGGTGGATCCCCGCAATAGATTTCCACACATATAGTGTGGCGCAAAGTATCGACAACGCGTGAGCGATTTTTTATTTTATTTTATATTTACATCACCCGTTCAAATATAATTGAATTCGGTGTGTTTTAACCGTGAAAATCGCGGATCGAAATCGGATCGGATGAAATCGTGGCTAAGATTCGTAACGAAATGTCTCATTATGAAATAGCGTGGATATTAAAGTGATAATCGTATGCGATGTTTTTAGTTGAAATTATTGTCTCTTTGCAAACGTGGTTTTGATGAGTCTCCGGAATGGAATTTTAAGTTTGAATAAATGGATTCGAATGCATTTCGTATGAAAAGCAATTGTATTTTTCATATTAATTGATATTACGATAATCAAGTATTTTATGTTATAATAATGTTGGTTTGTCCATTAAAACAACGCATGTTTATTATAAAAAATACAATTACACTTCCTTATACTTACGATTTTTATTATTATTATATAACATATCATATTCGTTTACAAATTATGAATTCAAAATTGTCATTTAGCATCAAACTATTTATGAAACTCTTACTCGTTATGCGGCGCTACATCGAAAGGAAAATCGAATGCATTGCGGTTTCGCATATATGCAAGGTATGCAATAAAAATGCACAATATGCATACATCACCTATATAAATCTTGTCTTCAACATATGCATCGTTACCTCGTTTACCTCAATTTTGAGACACGCTCGTTACCAACGACGAATCCTTCGACTTTCGATAATAACAGATCTCAACCTCGTATTGAGATTCCAAAAATCTTATAAATGTGTTCATTATTTAATATCTTAATATTTTATTGGGAAAATGTTGTGTATTGAACCTTGACCTATATAATATATAATTAATCAATTTTTATAGTTTCAGAATCGAAGTATTGTGGTAAGTATTGAAAGATAAAGAGCTTAATTTAACGAAAAAATTTTGATTGATAGCTGATTTAATCGGATGAAAAATAATTAGAAAATATGATATGTCATATAAAAAACATGTTGTTTTTTATAAACTTACTGAAATCCACTGCTTTATTAAATCTACTATTGAAGTAATACGTAGTATACGTTAGTAGTTAAAAATATGACAACATTCTTTTGGCTCATTATTTACAACCGTATAACTCTTAAGAAAGGAAATGCGTAGTTAAAGTAATAAAAAAATCCTGAGAAAACTATATCTAAATTTTTAGATTAACGAGCAACGATTGATAACAACTCTTTTAGATGATTAACATATATTGAAACTTCTTTACTTAACTAATAATTTTAAAATAAATACATCGAAAAAATGCTAAAGGCTCATTATTTCAATAATTAATATTATCATAAATGTCAAATTTCAAAAATTGCAGCTAATTTGAAGTGTTAATTGGAAGAAAGTGGAAGCTCGCGTTTACAATGAGCGGAAGGCCGCATTTCCAAACACCCGTCCGTTTCTTATGCAAGTTTCGCTCAGACTAGCTCTTTCTATATGTCCTGTACTGTTTGTCATATGTTAAACAGAGGACAGATGTCCTCCTCATCTCACCGTGTCAATTTCGACAGCTTTTTGCCATCATCAACGGCCGGCATTGCACAACGACCCTTCTTCCGAGACGAGGTCATTGCAAAATGCGACAAAAGTTAATATTTGCCCATTAGACATATTCTTGGAAACGACGCAAAAAATACATATAATACTTTTAATTTTGTATGTCACTTGTTTTAAAATAGTATTCGACTTTGATATAATAATCGAACAATAAAATAAATTGAGTACTCGTCAACTTATTAATTTCAAATATTAAACTTTGTATTTACATCTTTTTTCCGGAAAATAACAGGTAATGTAAAAATTTTATTGTCCACCACTTAAAAGACTTATTTATTTATACTATTAAATGTCATTCATGCAAACTTAACACGTGAATGATTTCGACTTTGCCTTACAAAATAATAATTCTTACATTTAACACATCGAACAATATTGAATCAAATATTTCGCATCATTTTATCACGTCTAGATATAACTTTCGATTGTCATGACGAATAATTACAAATATGCACTTTGATTTAACAGAATTCTAAAACTAAATTGAAAAGTACCCGATCACTTTTGTTTTGTTCCTATACAATGACACAAAAAGTGACCCCAATGGGTCGCTTTTAATACTCCGCTTTTTTACGAATGGAAATCGACGCAGTTTGCTCACGAAAATGTTTGCGCACAATCGAAATGAAAACTGTCGACTCATGAAAAATATATCGTAACATTAAATAATATATAAATTGAATATAAAGAGCGTCAATTTTTGCGAAACTATTTTTCGAATGTGATTTGAACTTGCGTTCGAGCGTTGCGTATGATACACGTGTAAAACGTATTGCAAACATCTCATGCAAAACCAAAGTATAATTTTTTAAACAAATGTTATATCATTCTTCGAAATATAACATTAATTAGCATTTTCTTTTTTTGTTCGTGAATTGTCAACGTTTCCGTGATCGACGATCGTTTCCTATTATATGTATGTGCGTCTTGGTTGTGCGTATGTTTGTTCTTAGTTAAATTTTCAGTGGAATTTTTCATGTTATTCAATAATGTATATTTTTTTATTTTACAAAAGTTTGGAATATATAAAAAATGGCATGGTGTATTTTAACTACAGAATAATGGCTAATTTTCTATACTATTAGAATTTAAGAATTACTGCTATGCTAACAATCAAATAATTCATGCAGGTTCGAGATGATTTATCTGTTTTTATTTATTATATGACTGTTTATTATTGTAACACAATCTGATAAATCAAACGAAGCTACACATTGAAATGAAAATAATTAGTATAATTCCATTATTAAATTATTTATCAAATACAATTGGCAACACATACGTAGATAATTTTATCGCTAAGAAAATAAAGATTGGTTTAATTTGTATCATTTTCTCAATAATTAAAACTAAAATCGCTTAACAATCGAGACGGCAATCTAAAAAAAGTTGCATTCTCAGCGGAATGCATAATCGAACACGCAAGTGCTCGACAGGCGAAAAAAATCCAAAGTGCCAATCACAAGAATAGGACATCAAAAGTGTGCAAACATACAATATAAATGGGAATAACGATTAGCGATGAAATATTTATATTTACCTTGGTGCGTTTTTCACGTGCGACATCCACTTTTTCGCCAACATTTTCTTGCACGATCAATCGGCAAACACTTGTCTTATTGTCACACATCAAAAAACACTTTTCAATATTTATATTGGATATATCTCTAAGCACTGGCACTTATCCGAACGGACAACTATACGCGTCAGTAATGAGTCGCTCGCTATCTTATTTCCCCTCGATCCCTGGTTGAATAATAAAGAATTAGTCGAAATTTCGAAATTTTATCATGCATATTTAGTTTCTATTTGAATACGTGCGATGTTCGAATTTGCGAAACGCGTGAAAATCGCAGAGATTTTCCGAAGACGAGTTGTCCTTGGAAAAGCGCGATTTCTCTCAGTTGCGAGCGCGTCGCGAATTTTCAACGATTTTTTTATTTTAATTCGATATCTCATAATACTCAATAAAGCTCTCGAAAACGTGAAAATAAACTTCTTTCGCGATTAAACGGGTATTGCCATTTTAGAAAACACGCGCATTCTGCATTCGATCGATTCGCATTATTGAGAATTCGTTTGCAACGTTCGAACGCGATTCGATCCAGTTTCACAACAAATATTCCAACAATTTGTTCATATAATAGATTTATTAAAATTATAAATATTCTCGCGAAAAAATTGCGATGGTAAGAAGCCGTTTTGTTTGTCATAAATTAATTGATTTCTCTAATCTTTGAATTTTGAACGCGTCTTTTTATATGCGATTAAATATTACATTGAACTTGAGTGCAACGTTTTTCAATGATATTTTTAATTTGGAATATTTTATTTAAATAAATTTCGATGATTATTTTATAATTTTAAAAAAATGATTAATCAAAAAAAAAATTGAAGATAAGTGCGAACGATCCGTGAAAACTTACGCGCGAGAACTTGGGCATAAATTAAACAAAACCGCAATTTTTTCCCATATATACAAACATACATAAAAGAGTGTATCTTGCAAATTTTCAGATGTACGTATTTCAATAATTTCAGCAACAATTAAACGCTTTTCAGACGTCCGTCTTGCGGTAGCAGTGGCGCGGCTTTGTACGGCCGCGCGCGCCGCCCGCCCACTGTTAACTGACTGCAAGAGTGGTCACCGACAGCCTAAGTGGAGGTGGTGGTTGTTGTTGTTGTTGTTCTTGTCGTTGCTGATGGTTGTGGTCGCCGTTTAAGGCTGGTAAGGTCTTGAGGATGTGGGGGTGCCTAGTGATTCGCGGAAAACCGATGCGTCGTTGAGGAAATGGGTTGATTGATGCGATGGCAAAATTGTTGTATTCCGTTCTTTGTACGTTTCAGAATCAATATCGGTCTATATTATGAATTTAGGAAATTTCATTTTTTATGTAACTTTAATGTCAAAGTTCATGAAAATGTTAAGATGTTCCTCATACGATGAAAAATAAAACGTATATCGTATAATTTTGCTCATTGCTAAAAAATATTGCATGCTCAATTCAATAAAATTCAATTAATAAAATTTTGCTTACCAAACGATTATAAATTTTTTTGACGAACAATTGCTTGCTGATAATGTTAATTTGTAGAAAACAAATTGCGATATTTTGACTGCTTTGCAATTAATCAATTTATATATGTATTCACATATCACCGAGGTCAGTCAATGGATTGCGAATTGGGATATTTACGATCTGATATAGTTTCGTATATTTTTAACGCATTTATTTTGTTTATTACCACATTATCGATTGCATAATCGTCGAAATCCATCAGTACAAATTACAATTTTTTTGGCAGAATTTTAATTCTCAAACAATTAGTGTGGTGTCGGAAACGTGCCATAATATAAAAAAAAAATGAAATTGTTAATCCGTTCGGACAATTTTTTCAACATTCTGAAATTTCCACGTTGCACATTTCTTTCATGTTAATTCTATTGCATTTTGTGCGTGCAAATTTCGTATTTCGCATACGCAGTTTCCAAATATAATATAATATAACTTTACAAGTACTTCACAATAATAAATATATATGTATAAAGTGATAATTTGACACAAAAATTAACCAAAAATATTTAATTACATAATGAAGAACACATGTTGAATTGTCAGTATGAATAAAATTTCATTCGTTAACATGATTTGTTCATCAACATTCGATGTCAATGTTTATTCTGCGAAAATTAAATATTATTAAATCTCATCAATCATTCATCGATTGTACCGATGTCAACATGAAAATAAACCTAAATTTTTAAGCACATATCAAATATTTTTCAATTCCTGAAAATAAAAGAATCGATAATTCTTACATTAAACATAGAAATCCATCCATATATCCGTATGATGTGTGTACAAAAATTTGCGTCACATTGATGCAAATCTAGAAAATTGTAGAAAGAAATAATTGACGATTGAAAATTTAGCATACGACAAGTGTTAATATTATGTTTAAACATCGTCCGAATCCAAAGTTCACCTCCGGCAGGTAACCAAGTGGACATGGCGGTTAATCGCGAATTAACAATGGCACGTCTTTTTTGAGAAATTACACGCACTCTCGATCCGCTTCCGAATGACAAAAATAAAATATTACGTGCCTTGACACGATCTTTTTCCTAGATGAGAATTTTTTTTAATATGCGTCACTAGGATGTTCTTTTGAAAATTTGCGGATGTCCCTGAATTTATATGTACTGTGTTTCTGGTTAAATTTGAGTAATCAAACATTTAGAAATTTATAAGTTTCATTTGATAAATTTTCTGACTATTTCAGCGTTTTGGTCGTATGGTTAGTTTCCTTTATGTTTATGTTACTTTTGTCCCACTTTTACTTTGGTATGACTTTCTGTTTTTGTTTTTAGCACTGTCACAATTGCAAATTTAGGTCAATTTGAGAGCTCAACGATGCATTTTTTTGTATTATCAAAATAATTCTCCAAGTTTTCTCTTAATAATAGGATATATATATATATATATATATATATGTGTGTGTGTGTGTGTGTGTGTCTATATACAAAATTCGAGATGATGTAAAAATTTTGCGGAACGAATTCGTTTCGATTTTTGAAAAAATAATTACTGTGATAAAAATACACGATAATTGTATTGCAAAACTCGCACATATCCGACGTGAATTTCGCAACAGTAATTGATCGATGGTCAATTTGAATAAATCAATTCATAACGATTATGTCACAATCGAAAATCAGTTAACTCAACAAATACATTAAGCGAAAAGCAAAGTACGTTTTACGAGGAATTCACTTCTTTTACAAGACAAGGAAAATGTTAAAGTTCCACAGTGTCGAGTAAACAAAAATTCAAAAATACATAAAAATATTATGTGTAAAGGTGCAGTATTTGCAGTTGGAGTGCGGGATAAACTTTTAAATTCCTCATTAAATGCGATAATTTCATATCAATTGCATAATGGTCGAGGTGCACTCGTAATACTCCATTCAGTGCCATTTAAACCTTAAAATTGACTTGCAATTATTTTTCGTTTGGGCCTTGAAAATATCCTAAAATCATCTTTACAATTAATGGAATCGTGATTTATTTTATTAACAAAATCAATTTTTATTTATTAAAAAACATTTTATGCTAATAAAAAAAATAACTGAAAATCAATGCAATTATTAGACTTTTAAATTTTACTACTTGTTACTCAAGACAAAATCAAATGATCCAAAATTTAATATGAATTAAAGTTTTTTTTATCGAAAAAATGTATTTTTCAACTGATCTTAAGTTTGAGAGTCTCACTTTAACCTATTCGAGATGAGTGGTGATACATGCACCGATGCAACGTCGTTCAAATGCACTATCTCTTTTTCTCTCATCGAAATTTGCTTTTTCTGTGTGAAAGAGATAGTTGGTATTTCAATATAGTCGACTCTGCGACAGTTGCCATTACATAATAACTTTCTTTTCACGGAAATATTAAAGTGTGCCACCATTGAGATCGATCAAACTTCAAGTTAATGTGTTCAATCTGGTTAATTTGATTAAACGTGATCGGTTAATTTCGTTAAATAAAATTATTGACAACATACGATTGATTCGAATGGTACGTCTAAATTCTAATTTTTGATTATCAATATAATTTATTTCTGTAATAAACATATAAAGAATACATTTACTTCCTGGTACATATCATTATTATTTATCAGTAATTAGAATTAGTAAGTAATAAGAGGTTGAATCAATGTATAATGAGTTATTAGAATTAACAGCTTGAACAGTAAATTAATTATTCAAACTATTAATAATGACCAATTTAAACGATATTTTTATAAAGTGATTGCAATTAAACATAAGAAAAATGGTAATTGGTTTTATTTCATGAAAAAAATATATTGAATGTTAGTGTTCTGATTTATGAAATTGTAATCGATTTTACAGCATCGTGAAACGTATTCTCGGAAGGTTACGGAAGCAATGAAGAAAACATAATCTATTGATTGTCTTTGATTGATTGAGGAAGCTCTCTGAAAATTGCGATGAATTTCGAAAGTGCAGAACGCAATGGTAAAATGATGCAAATTGTTGTTAGTTTCTGAATATGCTCAATGCAACATAATTCTTTCAATATAGTTGTATTGAAAGAATTATTATTAGTTATAATATGTAGATACAAAAAGGTGATATTGTGCATGATTCAAGAATTGTTAATTTATTTTACTGCACTAACCACTGACCATTTCAATTGTTGAATAACTAGTATAAAGCTGTTAAGAAAAATTAATGAAATGGACTCTTCACATTAGTTTATTTCTGCAATAAAAATTGAATGAAAAATAAATTAATATTAATCGAGATTATAATAGTTTATTTTTATGTTGATGTCTTATATGTCAATTAAAATAAAATTACTCTCTAAAAGTAAATAAATTATATAAATATAAAAATAAACTGTTTTATACTGTATCACTTTTAGGAAGAGTTATAAAAATTTATGCGCAGTAAAAATCCATCTATATATTACAAAAAGAACGATCAAAAAATTGTCAAGCCATCGATTAAAACAAAATATCTAATATTAATAAACACGACACAATATTTTTCCACTGAAAACAAGGTCTCGTGCGTGAATGAAGCGTGAAGAATGAAAAAAATATTGCTATAAAACGTCTCAATTTCGATCTGGAAAATCCGTGAATATAAATTCTATAATATCGCAATATAAATATTCATATATTTTATCATAGAAAAATCTCAATATGAAATCATAAATTAAAAACTATTTTAAATAGAAAAAAATGTTGTTAAATATGTGGTCAAAAATTCATTTCATTAATAAATTTAGTTTATACAATTTATTAATACAGTTTAATATAAATATTTTAACATATCTATTTATTTCACTTCAGAAAAATGTAGCTGAACATATTATAAATAGTTCACATTTTTAAAATTTAAGTATCAGCTCAATTTTATAATATTATATTTACTAACTGTGAAAAATTCAATAGACAGTTGACGTAGGAATTATTGTGAAAACGTAAATACATGTAATTTAAAAAAAAAAACTATTGAATTTTATCTAATTGTAAGTATCAAAAATTTTTATAACATATTTAGAAAATAGATATAAATAATTATCGAGATACGATAAAATGAATGTGAAATTCAATTACTGACATATCAATTTTTGTGATAATGATAAATTATTTAAATTTCAGTTTTCATGGCAATTAAGAAAAATTACAGATTAATGTTTTTAATATTTCACCACACCAAATACGTATTTCTGAATAAAAAAAGATGTTAGTTTTCAATGAATTTCTACTCAAGATTAAGTTCTTTGTTTCTAACGTTTTTCAATTTACACCATCCAAAATATTATATCTAATATTTCCCCCCCAAAATAACTGCGAAAATAAACAACTGAAAATTTATTTCGATGTCTTATTTTAAAAATTATTAACGATTTTACGAGACGTGTTCAAAAATGTTATTTTTCGCACATTCGTCGTGCTAAAAATATTGGATAATTTAAAAAAAAAATGCATATAGAAATATTAAATTATCGTATATATTCCACATGGAAACTATGTATTCATTGTTTGGTTCGCAAATCTACTTCTAATAATAAATCATACGCATTGACATTTTGACAACATTCACAATGTACAAACTTAAAAAAGCGATACCAAAATACAAAATTAAATCCCACCATCATAGAGACCATCGTTGAAGCGACCACGATTGCATCACTAGCCCGAATCTCAAGCACACTTCTTCGTCTCTTATGAATCGGTTAACTCATCACTGAAATCTTCCACGTCGACGACAGACGAGCTTCTTTTTTGCAATATGTTTGGGTTTCGGGTTGCGAGATATGTCGACGACTGACTAATCACTTATTGCGATTGCGCAGGCTTTGCCTTGATGAGGAAGGATCCTCTATGAATAGTCTCGGAAGACATTATTCATTTTCTTCAGATCAATTGCGTTAATGAGATGTAGTTTAAGTTCGAACGAGTTTTATAAAAGGTGCATATATGTATATGCCTTCCTCGATTAGCTATCGATAATTAAATACACTGGTTATCGATTTTAAAGTTGAGAAAATGGTTGATTTTCATTTTTGAAAATTTGTGAAAAGCTTGTGTATTAATGGATTTAATAAGTTAATAATAATTTTTTTTTTTGAAGTGTAGAGAATTTTTTCGATTAAACTTTTGAGTAATAAATTGATCAGGAAATTGAATTTTTCTTTGTTTCTAAGTCAATTGCAAAGTCAAATCAATTTTTTTGTATTTTCAATTTTTTTGTTTGTGTCAAATATGAGCTTCCGTTATCGGTTCGCATTCAATATCGAACATTTAACAATGCAAATCACAAAATTTCAAACGAAACTGACATGTATTCGCATAAGTTGATTATAATATTAAACCGCTAAATAATGGTTGTCGCGGAGTTAGAAACACTGAAAATATTACTGAAAGATATGAGAAATCGTTTACAAAAAAATCACAAAAACTCGTTTTGTGATCAGCAACGTATAATGCAACGAAAACACGTACAAGTTATTATTTATTGACATGTTATCTAGTGGCATATTCACAATAACATAATTGGTAAATTGATGTTGAAAAATGGCTAGTTTCTAAACAATTCATTCTATCTGAAAAAAGGTGCCATCTTTCAAACAAAACTGGTTATCACGTACACCCTATTTACTAGAATTCGTTTGCGATTAAGCAATGTTTAAGTAAGTCAAATTATTTGATAAAAAAAATTCCAATACATTATCCTGTTGAATCATGAATTTTCGATAAAATACAAAGTATGATTATTGCCTAGTGAAGCGAATAAAACAAGATTATTCCAGATCATTTATCGAAAAAAATGTTTGTTAATCAATTTTGTAGCGAGCAAACAGATTTCGTTTCGAATGATTGCTTAACATCATTATTGAATCATCAAAAAGATAATTAAGCCCATTGTATCTAAAAAAAAATCAAAAATCACACCGATTCTAAATTGTGGAATTATCAAAATGAGAATCAATTCTGTTTTCAAATGTCCATTGAATGATTTGTTTAGAAAACTATTAGGTACTTCAAAAACACGTATTGAAATTTCAATATTTGCCATTCTCAGTATTCGATAGTAAATAATACTGTATTATTTTTATATTTAAACTGTTTTTTTAACCTTTAGTTTTTGAATGTGATAACTTTTATGCACATCCATAAAACGTAGCACGATCCCATTAAAATATCAGTCATTGGGTCAAATATTTACCTTTTTAGTATCAAATATTGCGTTTATTATAAATATAAGTTTATATTAAAATTTTAAATTAATGCACTATTATAGCAATATTTCTGTTAAATAAATCTATCGAATTGACCGAATATGTATTTACGTTGATAAATTCAATATCAAATATTTTAGATTAGCGATTTTTCATAAACTCTTATATTTAATCATTATTTTTTTACGCGTTTTCAACAACTTGAATTCATATCAGCTTAAGGTCAATTCGAGTCAAAATTTTAAATGATTATTTCTATATCTTTTGAATTTTTTTCGCTCAAATGCAATTTATTAGGAAAAAACAAAAATGCAATAAAGATTATTAAATGTAATATAATACATTTATAACAATTAAATATTTTGAAAAAATATATATTATACATGTACCCACAAAATTTATAATTGATGTAATTTTGATACTTACATATGTCAAAATTCAATTAAATTAACGAAAATTATCATGGCGAATTCCGTTTTTATTTCAATCATTCGTGATAAATTTATAATAATTTGTAAAAAGTATGTATTTTAGTTGGTAATTGTTAAAATAATTTTTCGAATAAATGTTAAAAAAATCGATAACCTTAAATTTGAAAAACAATGATAAACATCAAAGTTAAACTAAATCAATTTTTGATTTCTCATACAAAATTAATGTTTATTGATTTTTTTTTCCTAGGCATGGTAAATTACAATACTGAGTTAATTTTTTTTATAATTTTGGATTACTAGGTGATTGAATAGAAAATAATTAAATATTTAGACGTGTATTATCATAAAATGTGTAAAATCGACTAAAAATGTAATTTTTTTGGAACCGTATGTTTGATTATTTATTTTAAACAAATTTTCCTTGTTGCATTTGTGCGCAAAACAAAAATCAAACATTTCTTCAATATATATGTATATACATATATAACCGAAAAAAGATACATTCGTCGAAAACGGATTGTAAGAGTCAAATATACCCACATATACATGAACATAGTTTATTTGTTCTGCAAATACAACATCACCATATGAAATCCTTGAATCACATGAACATGTGACAAACCGCATGGTTTTTCTTCGCTTTCAAAGAATTTTATTCAAACCGTATGTATCCTAAATGATTTTGGTATTCAAAACGATACGTATTTAAATAAAAATACTAATCATAAAAAGTATACTTATTTCTATTTGCGTCAGTTCTGAAAATTGTACTGTGAATTTATTGATAATTTTGTTGCTTTTTCAAATTTGCGAATTGGAGAATCTTCATTGTTAGCTTTGAATCACTTCACACGTTATTAATCCACATATTTATAATATGCAACATGGAAAATTATCGTCAATTTCATAAGAATACACATCGTATAAACGCACAATATGAAATGTGTTAAGGAAACTGACCAATGATCGTTTTAAATGCAGGGATTAAAAAGTCCAAATAATTAAATAATTAAATATAAAATGTTTTATATGTATTGAATGATTATTTATACTTTCGCGTAACCACAATCATTTACCTCAAACTTGTTTTATTTTATTTCATAATTAACACAAACATATTATAAGAACGTCAAGTTTTCTCAGCCATGACATGGATTAGTTTATTTTCTGTTGAGTGATGACTCAAATAACACTATATTTTCTGTCACATTTATCATCAAGAAAGAAAATTATACACTTCGAAGAAGAATTTGAGACTTCTGTCCCGTCACAATTGATGCGATGAATCGTTCGAATAAATCACAATGAAATAGTTGAATCGCCCCACGATGATCAATTGAGTTACTCTATATGAGTTCAATATTTCTAAATTAACCTCAATGATGAATATTATAAAATTTATTGATTTCATTACAAATTTCATGTCTGAAATATAATTTATTATAAATAGAGACATCTATTGTCATTTCTATATACTTTAATTGTAACCACAGTAGAATTCAATTAATAAATATGTAAAGTATAGTTTTATTACCCATTGATTACCCTTATAATATTATACTCGATGTAAACTTTTATATATTTACAATTGAAGGTAAAATAATAGTTTCTTAAATTGTTTAATTTACTCTGAATCAATCTACATTATTAATCGATTTAGCATGAAAACTATTTAACCGAAAGAAACTTGTAAATGTTTTCAATCAAAGGTTAATATGCAACAAATAATTGTTTTCGCATTGACAATCGGTAATTATAGTCAATTAATAATAATGTGACTATAGTTCGGGTCAAGGAAAAGCTTCTAACCCGCAGTAGTTTTACGACACTACATGATACAGCTTTTCATTTGGTTCTATTACTTCAGATTTTCCCAACAAAGTCACGTGTAAATTTCCCGGTACAATTTGATTATTTCAAATATGAAAATCGGCTGTCATTAGAAAATGATAAAATCTAATATTCTACGTTTCTGAGTATGGCGTCAGTGAGTGGATTTAATTTTGCTTAATGGTTTTCCGGGATCAAGAAATATATTCTTTTCTTCTCCATCGTCACAAAGATTGTCAACTAATGATTTATTTATGCGTTTTCATTTAAAATGACCACAATTAAAAGGATCGCCTCAATAGGCATTACTTATTGACCTTTTTCGCTGAAAACAATCAATCGGTTTCCATATATTTTTTGTTTACACTTCGGAATCAATTAAGCTCTTGTGACAAACACGTGTCCATGTGCGTCAAGAATCTACGTAGTATTTATTGTTCTTCTATTAGTTAATTTCTCAGAAAATATTTTTATAGAGTTGATGATTTTTATGGAAAAAACAGACATTAAGTCTCCGGGGTCAACGACAATTTTCATTTCTTTACAAACAATGAGAACTTAACTAATGTGTTGTTTTCTATTCAAGTTGAGGTCAATGTCATTGCTTTGGGATAACGATCCCAAATCTTTAATGGCACGTCGAAAAACGGCACTTCTGGCTTTGGTGGTAATCCATCACGGAAACGGTTACTTTTATTTCTTGACCAGTGATGACCAGTGATGAGTTTTTGTACAAAATGGCTGTATTCAGACTTTGAATGATAATTCAGTAATAGTTCCAAGTTGAATATTGTTTTTTTTTCATTAGAGATCCAATTATTTTTTGAATATCAGATTTGAATACATTTTATTCAAATACATATTTGATTAGTATTATCTATATGATATGCCAGTATTATTATTATTATTATTATTATTATTGTTATATTATATTTTTTTCAATAGGTTTACCTCATTCCTGTTCGTTCAAGTCTTCCGTTTTCCCAGTTAAACCCATATCGGTAAACTTTCTTACAACTTTAGTGGTTCTTTCAGTTAATTTTAATTTTAAATAATATTGCGGAGGTTCTAAATACAAGTTCACTGTTTTTAAATTTCTTATACCAGTGCTCTAGTATTATATTTTTCTAACATGAAGACGTGTCAGAGATCATCCACGTGAAGTAGTTAGCACATGTTTAATTGTGGCCGCGCGAGTTTAATGCTGTACAATTAACCCGAGGGCACGTTACTTTACAAATGTCAATTGCATTGAAAAAAATAAAAAGAAACAATATTGATTATATAAGTTAATCGTTTGCAGATCTTATTTTTCACAATATTTCCATTGGACTACTTTTAGTGATAGTTATTTCAATTTTCATACATTCAAAGCAACATAAAAAAATAAAAAGCTTGTAAATGTAAAGTCGTGATGTTGATATCTTAAAAGTGTCGTATGTGTCCAATTAGTGTGATATTTAAATATCGCTTAAATTACTATTAATTCAAATGTTACCCTTGACAATGAAAGAAACTATTAAGATTTATGATTATTTCGCGCGGCGTAATTACCATATATTATATTTTATTGTCTTTACTTTGTCAACTCATATGTTTAGAATAGACATTAAAAACATGTGAAAAATAAGATCGAAATAATTTAATGAAATATTTTATAAAAATTATAACCATTTAAACTTTTAATTCTATACATAATATTGCAATAAAAACTATGTTTCAAATGTAAAAATATAGTACGAAAAATTATAATACATCTTCGCTCATACATGATTCAGTTTTTATCCATTTTTTCAATGATCCAATGAAAATATTCGCAAAAATCACGATAACCATCTGCACAGGAAATTCTCTTGAGACCCATATATTATATTATTTCATAAAATGATCGACAAAGAATTTTCAATCTCGTTTCACAGGTTCAACGAATGACATTTGAATGAAAATTAATGGTAAGGATCGCGCCATCCCCCGTGACACACTTTCTAGCAAATGGCAGATCGAGAAAAACTCGAAAATCACGCGATGGCTTTTCGACCTCGTTTTGTTCAAATCGTACGACTGCTTTCCTTGAATGGATAATTTTATTTGATTGGTGGTTGGTCGATGAAATGGTTCGTTTATGTTTTTTACTTATTTGATATGTTTGCCCCAAACGAAAGGCAATTTTTGATGGTGCAATTTATTTGTCCCTTTTCAAACTAACTACATTTCGCACTTTATTCGTATTTATGTATATTTAAAAAAATCACATAAAAACCCTAACATTTTTATTTTTATTTTTTTTGAATCATAAAAATAATATTAATTGTTTTAAAAACAGAATTATATCGTAGTCCAAATTGTTCAACCGTGAAACGAAATTTCCATAACTAGATAGAAATCTTATAATGTAAGACAAATTTTTCAAAATATTCTACTAATTTGTTTCAATTTAATATTAATGTAAATTTACGGTTTTTTTATCCAGCAAAATTATATTTTATAGACCTCTATGTCGGAATCAAATAAAGTTTTTCAAATGTTCTTTATTTTTCTCTGGTAAAAAAAAATACAAATGGTAATCTACTTTATTTTAGCATTAACAAATTAACTTAAATATCAAATTTTTATTTTGTATTTCTGTTGTTTTCATTATACACCATTAATAAAAAAATCAATGAAATTTTCATTCTTTTAACTTTGAGTAAATTCAATAGATGGTTATACGTTTTTCAACACGAAAAATTTTATTCATTGAATTATATTATATTCAATTAGACATTTATTTTACCATTATTTGAAAAAAACTAAATTTTTCACATTTTCATCAATTTTAATATTTTTGAAATATTTCAAAATAAATCTGTAGGAAACTTTTCGTTCTATATTATGACATTGAATATGAAAAAAAAAAATTGCGAAATGTCAAACTAACTAAATTTTTAACATAACTACCTTATTCAATCTTTCGGAAATATTCAAACATTAATATTCATATGCAACAGAACAACAAATTCAATATTTATATATCAAATAATTATACGTTTGCATTTGCGCCATCAATTATAATTATTCAGAGAAATCTCAATAATACAATACAATGATACCAGAATGATAACAAACTTGCATGCTTAAACAGTAACAAATTAGCCGAGTCAATTATCCATAATAAATCAAATTAAGTACACGTCCTTGACAACAATCGCATCCGAGCTGAAATATTATTTATTCAAATAGATAACAACATGCACAGAATTCAAATGGGACCACTTTTCACAGACAAAATGAGCTATAGTCCAACATTTTTCCATGGAGACATTTTTTCGAGAGAATCATAAAAAATGGAACATGGCCGATGGCGGCTAAAGAGCTAACGGTAAAAATCCGCGATAACGACATATCGATTATGCATTTGTTATGTGGCTAGATGAACCTCGACACGTTCTTCTATTGCAATAAACACACGCATTTGTGATATTTAGGTGACCCAATGTACCAGTGGCTTATCTCGCCGGCATGGTATGCTGAAAGTGAGGGTAATCGCTTCACCGTGCCGATGATTCGATTTGAACGGATCGATTGGTTCTTATTGGTAATAGGATGCGTTTTCAATCTTGATGATTTATTATTGATGGTTTTGATATTGAAAATTCGATTGTGTATGTTGTATGAATCATGTTTATCCGACAAGGCCTTTCGTTTCAAAGAAATTTTAGTGTTTTTCCTTATGTGATAAAGACCACTTTCAAGAAGAAGGATTGTTAAACTATTACTTACCACAATTTAATTTCGCTTGAAAAAGTATGTGGTTAGTTTTCAATAGAAATTTTTACTTTTATAGACATTTTATTTAATAGATTTTAATTAAAATTTAATGTCTAACCAAAAAAGTGACAAAAAAATAATTCACTTACTGCTACGATATTTGATTATATTTTCATTTTTTTTTCTCATACCTTTATTAAGTTTTAATATTATACTAATCTATCAAAAATTTTGTTAAGCTTTTCGTCTTTTTCTGGAGTTAAAATATCTCTAAAAAAATGTTAATTTTTGCCAAGTAATACATAATAATTCTTATAACTATGGATATGGATTCCCACAAAGAGGACAAGTATTATAAAATTCCTTCTTTCCCACTATGTTATACAAAATTTATAAAATGTATGTGAGCATTTCAGAACACTCGTACATATATGGTACATACTCTCATTTTTTTAATTAAATATTTGCAAAATTTTCGTGAATTCGAAAATTTCATTTTTCTGGAAAGAAAATCGAGATATTATATACGAAAAAAAATATTCAAAATCAAATTTTCAATGATTAAATATGAAATGATGGTGAATTGAAAAATTCGCTAATAATTCAAATGTATCTTTGATTTCATAAAATATCCCAAATTTATTTATGAAAACATGTACAATTAAATTTAATTATCTTACTTTTATATTTTTTTACTACTTTTAATCATAATTGTAATATTATTACTTTTGTGTTCTCATTAGAAGTGTTATTTATTTTATTCAAAAAATCAAACATTTCATCTTCATATTAAAAATTGATGAGATGGTTTTATAAAGTTATGGAAAATAACCTCATTGTCATATGAATTTCGAAAATAATAAAAAAAAAAACTAATTTGACTTTTACTCATTGTGAATTTTTTCTTTTACTAAAAAAGAGGAATCGAGCGCAAGATTAAAAAAAAACATATATTTGTCGACGTTTTACAATTTCTTTCATATGGATATAAGACAAGGACGTTGATTAAGCGCGTGGGTGAAAATCGTGTTTCACATTTGTTTTGTGAAATTATGCAATTCGTTCGTATCAAAAGTCAATACAATAAATTGATTCATATTTTTCAACGAAGACACAAATTGTCACATCTCCAAGAATTTTTCTGACACCGAATCAAATTAATTCATAAATTTCATTTAACCACAAAATCATCAAAAAAACCACACCCATCCAGGAAACGCAAAACCGAAATCCCGACTCAACCCATAAGATCATCGCACGGGAACAATACACGACCTCGCCAACAACACAACCGGTAGACCGAACAAGAAGGTTCACGAGACAATGTCACCGAGGAATTGTCAAACCATTGTCGACACACCATTCGTCAAATAAATGAACCGAACCGGCGAGGACCATGACACGGTAGCACAGTTTTGGTACGG
The DNA here is from genome assembly GCA_028571205.2 of Hydropsyche betteni. NCBI lineage: Eukaryota > Metazoa > Arthropoda > Insecta > Trichoptera > Hydropsychidae > Hydropsyche > Hydropsyche betteni. The sequence goes on from JAOXNN020000006.1 coordinate 3,481,285, forward strand.
GCGCCGGCCTCGGGGTCGGTCTGACGCTGTTTTTGTTGCTCATCCAGTGTTTGTCGTCTTCAGGAGTCATCATTTTCGTGAAAGTGGTGGATGAACATCGGGGTGAGGTGTCGGCCTTGAATTAGGAAGAAATTTCGAGATAGGGTGTCGATAGGGGTAGGGTTTAGGACTCCACATTGTGGAGTCTTAAATGGTCAGAGACGCCATTCGTTTCGGTTCTTGAGCGTCATTGTTCTTTCGCGAACGTCCAGATAGATTCCACGTTATAGGGGGTTAAAGTTTTTCCATTTTTTTTTTCGACATTTTAACGTGTTTACTGCATGTTTCAAATGCATTTGAAAAAAAATATATTTTTTTAATGCTTTTGAACGATATAGGGGGGGACGTTATAGGAAGGGGTTTACTGTATGAAAAATTATATGGAAAAAACAATAAAGTAAAATTTTGTTGAAAAAACATGTGTTTATGATTCGTAATTATTATTATGAAGTTTTTTCATTTTTTTTAATAAACAAAGTGTCCTTTTCGATTAATTTCAATGTAAATTATATATTTTTTAATTTTACTTTTATAGTCTGGACGTTTTTTTCCTCGAGCATTCTTGAACCCATGATAAACAACAGGTAAAGTCATCAACCCGAATAGGGATTCGTACAAGAGTTCATTCAGCTTTCATCGATTTAATTTATGAATATCTGTAAAAGGTGAATCTCACATTACTCTCAATAATTTACTCGTAAGCTTGTGATATAATATAACCAAAATTATCGAGAAAGTCAACTCGCATCATCGTTAACTTTATGAAACACAAGTAACATTGAAATTGCATTAAGAAGACCTCAGGAAGGTAAAAATCGTACAGGGACAGTCCCTTAAATTAACCACACGAAAAGAAAGTCAAAACACGTTTCTGATAAATACAAAGAATCGAGATATTACAATTATCTGTAAACATACGTTGAATCAAGTGAAAATTCGCATTATAAACTCACCAATTTCACCCACATTCTTTATTAAGAAATCATTGGACGGGCCCCTTGTTCTGAGACCAGTTTTGCAGCTTTTGTGAGATAATGATGATAAAAAATAAGGTACTGTTGTATTCGAGGGTGTGTTCTTGAAGACGAAAATAGTGGACGTAAAATTATATGGGTCCGAAATATGAACAACGGTAAATTCGATTTTTTTTTTACACGTTGCGTAAATATAAATCAGTTTTGAAATATGTTCCATATATTTTTTTACGGATTTGATAAAAAATATATATAATATTATATAAACATTTACAAATGACAAACGTGAAAAGCTAAATTAAACATTAACGATAACTTTTTGACATGAAAAATACTTATTTATTTAAATTATCTATTTGATCATGAATGTTATTTGATACTCATCATTTTTATTTTAGGGTCTCACCTCAATATTTCGGTGGCTGTTTTCGAATGCAAATGCAAGTAAATACTGATCGGACACATTGACAGAAGGTAAATTTATTTGTTTTATCATTTACAAAGCTGTCTTGGCAAAAAGAAACGACTGATAAAGGGGCTTTTACCGATGTATAAGTTCAGGTTAAAGTCCAATGAATCCATCAGCCCTTTAACCGATACGATACACAAATAATACACGAATCCAGCCAAAAATTCACAAACAACTTTTTTGATTAACTACCGTTCAACTTTAGGCTCAACTATTTCTCTAAGTCTCATATATTTCTTTCGATAATTTGTAAAGGAAAAGGCATTTTTTGCAGGCATACATGCATGTTTTTTCGATACATATGTCAACACCTGACCCCTTAAACTTGAAATAAATCTCGGAAAGAAAGTGAAAGTACGTCAAGTACACTCTTAAAAATCCTCTCAAGCTTGTGTCTGTCTGAAGTTTTATTTATTTATTTGTTTCGTGTTGCAGTGTTGCATCATGAATCGAGTGCCGAAATTTTCGCTTCACATCTTTCTTTAGTAGGCGAGGTGTAAAACGAAATTTGACAAAAAAATATATCCACTTGAAACTCAATGATAATTGAGTGATCAAATGTTGAATTTTTTGAGGAAACACCTCGTTTTGTAGATGAATTTTAACAAAAATAATATAAACTAAATGACTCGTTATCGAAATTTTTCATTTAGTATTTGACAAATAGGTTATCGTTAATAAAAATTGTGGGGCAAGGTTTATTGAGCTTCGCGTGGATGATATAAAATATTGCCATTTCGCCGTTTGAACACTTGAACACGCGCATAAAAAATGGAGAATTTCATCGAAAGTGAATCGAGTCGAAGGTCTCTCGATGTAATAATTTCTACCTTATAAAATTTGATTAAAAAAATCAGATGATGACATATTCGAAGAATTTTCGCCGTACTTTTACACTTGATCATTCCGAAAACTGTTTTCGCACCATAATACAAGACAATCGAAAAAACCTTGATAACGTATGATATAATATATCGTAAAGTTCAATGGTAATCATGGTCATGCAAGTATATTTACCTCTTATTTGAATATCCTTTATTTTGTTACAAAAATCGGCACAATGCCCTCCCTTATATAATGGATTCAAGTGCGTGCAATGAACTTTATTTTTACATTGCCACGATATTGATCCGAATATATTTACATGTCAATTTCATGACGATGCATGTACATATTTTCCGAATAATTTTAAGTTGAAACAATTAGAAAATTTCGCATTTTCAAAAATAAAAATATTAACAATATACATAAAAATATTCAATGTCACTACCCATATGAAAATGTAGGTAAACGATACGTACTCATATTTTCTATCTTAAACAAAATCTCATAATTCTTATACAATTAACCTCATATCATACAGATCATAATTAAACTCAAAATCAATCTTCATTATCCTCCATGAACAACCAATTAATTTTTCTGGCCAAAATGAAAAAAAACCGCGAAGAGCTTTCAAAAGCTCCGTGGAGCGGAAACGAAGAGCACCGAAAACCCGACACCGTTCCATCTTATCGTCGAAGACCCCTGCACTGTATCATTACATTATTATATTACACTCATCTCCCACTATATTCAGAAACAATATTAAATTTCGACGGAGGTGTGGTCGACCCGTATGCGCGTCCAATGCATTTTTCCGAGACGAGTGCGTTTCGCCTCTTTTGATGTATGAAACTGTTTCGCGTTTGTGTGTGTTATTTTTTGACTTTTGTGGTGGTGGTGTTGTGCAAGCGGGGCCCGCTGCATAACCTCGAGTGCTGGTGGATTTAAGCAGCTCCTCATCATCAAACGAGACACAGTCCACTTTCAGACATCGTCGAGGCTCTTCGGCCTCTGTATTGTGAGGGTTCGAAATACCACGTAAGGATTTTTCAGTTGTTGTTGATGGTAGGGTTTACAAGTGCTGTGCGCGTTTGTGGTTTAAATGATTCGAATTTGGATCGTGCTTTTTGAAAGTGGTATCGTTTTGGTGATATGATAGTTAATATTTGAAGTGATTGTTCGAAATTTTTTTTTTGAGACTACTTTGTTATGATTTCATTAATTTTCTAATAGATTGATTTGTTTTTTTTTATATATTTTAAGCTCGTCGATTGGAATTATTTTTGATTGTCATATGTTCACATCGAAATGGTTCCAATATCGATATTTTTTTGCATATTTATTTTGTAACAGTGAGTATAATTGACAAGATAAAAACCATTTTGAGACCAACGTTTTCTCATTTTATTTTTTAGTATGAAATTTATTTTAAAATGTGAACTTCAAAAAATATATACGTATATATAATACGATGTAAAATCCACAATGATCGAGAAGATTTAAATAGTTCATGAATTTTTTTCCCCTCACAAAAATTTTAAAACGAAATTTATCGAATTTTTTGTTTTAAGTATAATATATTTTCAATAAAAGAATCGAAGAAATAAATAAGCAAACTGTTATCATGTCATCCACCTTATCAAAATCGTGACCGTGACCGTCACCGCGTGCCATACTAATCGAGAGCGCATACTAATCACGCACGTGTGACGAAAACAACCATCAATAATTAAAAAAAAAAATAGATATAAATTAAAACATCGATGTTATTCTTTAGATCCACAAACCAGAGATGATCCTGAGGCTTTTCAAGAGCTTTTCTGTTGTTTGTTTCGTCCTGAACGCTTTTATAGCTATTTGTGTAGAAGGGGTGTCGAGCTTTTATGATGGTCGACGAAATCCATATTCTTCGAAATTATTGAGGGGTTTTGCTGTTCATCCAGTATATGATGATAATGGATCGGGGTTCATCGAATGTGGTACAAGGATTGTACCATTTGAACCGAGGAGGACTGCGAAGATTGTGGGTGGAAGCGAAAGTCCTTATGGGGCTTATCCATGGCAGGTATGAGTTTTCGAGGATTTTTTTCGTTTAATACATATTTTCTTAAATATTATATTTATTTTTATTTAATTTTTCGATTTCAGGTGGAAATTAAGATGATTGAATCTGAAAGTAGAAAATTTGAACATCACTGTGGAGGTGCAGTTGTAGGACCGAAAACGGTTGTGACCGCAGCACACTGCTTCGACAAGGTTATTTCGAAATATCTAAATAGAATGGTTGTAAAATAAAACAAACGAAAAGAACAAATTTCCAAAGTTTTTTTTAAATGTGCAATGTTGAAAATTTCTGAACTATTACGAAATATTCGCGTTTTTGCGAAACCGTTTGTTTACATTTGTTTTATTGATTTGTTGACGTTCACTAACGAAAAAAAAGAAATTTGTTTAGGTTTCGATGCGTAGTATTCAAATGTATGTCATTTCTATAATAATTAATTTGTTATTTATGATTTCAGCAACCTTTGAGAATAGATGACTACCGGGTGGTTACGGGTGATCATGTGTTGAGAGTGCGAGATCCTCACGAACATAGTTTTAGAATTAGAAAAATTTTAGTGCATTCAGATTTCAGAAAATGTACGTCATATATTCGATTACAATTTATTTACTTTATCAACAGATATTAATAATGTGTTAATTATTATAGATGGACCTCACAGCAATGATATTGCTGTTGTGAGCATAGGAGTAGGTCCGGAAGGAATCCCATTCTCTTCTCATGTGAGACCAATTTGCTTACCAAAAGGACCACCTCCTCCTGGTCCGTGTGATGTTACTGGTTGGGGATCTATCAATGGTATTTTCATAAATATATTTTCGAAAAAAACTATGTGTGTGAACTTCTAATAATTTCAATTTTTTTTTCACCAAATAAAGAGGATGGTGAAACATTTGCCCCAGTATTAAGAGCAGCAGCTGTACCAATTGTCGATATTGAAACATGTAGAATGCTAGGAATATACGGAGGAAGGCAACAGCCAATACTCGATACTATGCTATGTGCTGGTATACTAATTTTCAAATGTATCAAATCATTTTGAAATCACCATCAGATATTGATTTTTTTTTCATTTTAAGGAGTTCTACAGGGTGGTGTTGATGCATGTGGAGGTGATTCTGGAGGTCCTCTTGCATGTGAGAGGAATGGCCATTTTGAACTTACTGGTTTAGTATCATGGGGAGATGGATGTGGTAAGAAAAATAGACCTGGTGTTTATACAAAGGTATATTCTTACCTTAGTTGGATTAAAAACAGTATTCGAGAAATGGGTGATTGAATAGTCTAATTTGTGTTATTGCACATAATTTATTTAAACTCTATGATGTTTGTCTTATTAGCTAAAATTATTTATACCAAAGTGATAGGTATGTGCCAGAATGAAAGTTTTGGGATTTAGTTATGTCACTCTTAAGCAAGATTGAATTCTTGTAAAAAATGTTCCTTGTAATAATCATTATTAAGATATAGTAAGCTATTGATTTGATTTAATATTTCAAGTACAAATATATTATCCAGGTTTTTTCACAGTTGACCAATGTTTCAGTGCATATATAAATCAGTTCAAATTATTCAAAGGTTAATATTTCCATGACTGTTATGAAAGATAATTAAAATTAATTTGGTTTAAAGTGTAAAATAATTTATTAAAAAATGTTTATAAAATAATTGTAATATTGAAATGAATATAAAAAAATAATTATTCCAGCAATTGCATCAGAAAATGTAAATATCACAACAGACTGGAGGTATTTCCTATCTATAAAAAAATTGAAATATTGTTTATTTTGCAACTATAAATAAATAAGAGTCTTCATCAATTGACATTAATTATAAACTAATCATGTGAGCAAATGTTTTTATACAAATTTTTGTATACATATGTATATTGACAAAATACAATATGAAATAGTGTATTTAAAATTTTCAAAATCAGTTATATTATCATTATTGAAATAAATTTTTGAATTAATTTATCAACTGTTTTGTTCAAAAAATATGCATTAAATATCAACTTAATACCAATTTCCAGATATATTGAATTTTAAATATTCAATAATTAAAATAATCCACCTACATATACACCCTTTACACAATGTTTGTATAATTTTATTCAAAACTGATAAATAATACGAACAAGTTATATTTCTATTGAAGATAACACATTTTTAGTAGGAGTGATTGTGGTGGAATTTTCATTCTTGAAAATATAGTTGTAGAACAATTCAATGTAATCACTAAAAAGCCAAACGATCAACGCAAAGAATGCAAATTTCGTCAGCTTATCCACACAATACATTCTGGAAAAAAATATTTTCTTGAAAATAATTTCAAAATGATTTTAAATCACAAATCAAATAAAATCTTACACTTTCATGTGTCTTCTAGCAGCTGGCAAAGTATCTTCAGGCTCTTTAAGAATGTATAACCTTGTAGCTTTTATACACTCCTCGAAATATTCAACAGTATCAAGACCTAAATGAGTAATGTTTTAGTTAGTTAGTCTAGTTATTTTAGAGAAAAAGCCACTTTATTTTGCTTAAATATAAATGACTTTTCAATCTCACCTTTTCCGTCAATTTTATAAAGTAATGATTCTTTTGGATTTAGCAATTCACGAACACTTTGAATATTATCTGATTTAAAATCCCATTGATTATTGGCATAATACTCAAAAACTTCAAAGCCTTTGGTTATACGACGTTGTACACGCATTAATCTATAATTTTGTATTGATTATTATTTCATACAAACAATTTACAAACTTTATATAAACAATTAATTGATTTACTCACACTGGCTTATTTCCTGTTAAGAACAATAAACTATCTACCAAAATAGCAGGAAGTAAATGGAAGAAAAATACACAAAGATTGTGTATTAGTCTGGATGACTTCATAGAACCTCCCGGGTACCTGAATATTTATTGAAACAATAACTTCATACTCCAAGAAATAATTATAATACAATAGCGATTGCATACCAAGCCACTCCATTCAACGGTACTTTGTTTACAATTATACTTCTTCCAGTATCTATCAACTCTTGCCACGAAATTTTGATTTCAGCTGAACTTGTCAAATTATATACTGTTTTCTCAACATCCCTTTGAAATGAATTATAATTTCATTAAATGTAATAGAGTATTATTGAAAAAAAAAGAGTTTTTATGTTACTTGTTTGCAACGTAATTCCATGAAGAAACAAGAACTCCATTAGCAGCAACATCGACTGGCAAGTAATCAGCATATCCAGTAGAATTACAATACATGGTTCGTATGACACCTTTTCCAGCTCCTATAAATAAATCCTTATGAAGAATATTCTGAATATTTTGAAAATTTATTTTTCACTTTCATACACACTAACCAATCAACAATCCAACAGGTCCATTAATATTATCTGTCCACCCTGGCAGAGGTTCTTTCCAAACTGGAATAACTAGTGAAAACAAATAGTTATAAAAATTATCAAGAAATAAATAAATAACAATGATATTTACTTATAGATGGTCTCAATATTATAATTGGTATGTCCTTCATAGCATCTACAGCTAAACCTTCAGACAGTGCTTTGGTAAAAGCATAGGTATTTGGTAAAGTATCCAAAATTCTGTTAAAATATAAAGAAAATTATAGTCACATATGAAAACATAAAACAATTTATGTAATTATTAAAATTAAAATATAAGATTGCGTTTATTATGTAATTTTCTAAGATATATTAGATTAATGCATTGTTATTTGAATTGATATTTAATAAATACACTTACTTTTCCGTCATAGAATTCACAACAGCGTCATCGAGCCATTCAACACTAGCAATCAGATTATTCGGATCAACTGGTGGAGGATATGGTTTTTCCAAAAGAAGTTTTTCATGCAAGTGACAATACGCAGTTGAGACGTGACAGAACAACTAAACGAGAAAAATAATGATGTAACATACATTTTATTTTCATTAATAGCATCATTATTTTTTCATTAATTACTTCTAGTTTTTTACATTCCCTAGCCAGTAATAACATTTGTTGTGTCCCTCTGGTGTTCAATAGCACAGCTTTCTTGAGTTCCTCGTCGAATCTATAATGACAATTCATATTTTTTCAATATCCTTGTAAATTGACTTATTTCACATTCGCTCGCCACACAGAAAAAAATAATAACATAGATTATTGCATTGTTGCGGTGCAATAAACACTAATTGTAAGTAAATTACATTACTTATGCTCAAAATCGATAATCGTTAAGAATCACTGACCCATGACTATGTACAATGGAAAAATATAATAGACTTCGGAAAAATCTTTAATGACAACGCAAATGATACGCAAATTGATTCTTGATACATACAGAACTTGTCATTGTGACTGGTGATTAAAATCAATTGAATAAAATTCGCTTTTTATGATAATTTAATCATTCTCTTCTTTTTGTTCATTATAATAACATAGTCTAAGTTTAAGTATTTATTGATTTTTTGATTTGCGTATTTAAAGATATATCAAATTATTCTAATTAGCATAAATACACCCGATTATGTTCAATCAAACCTTGAATTTTTTATATGAATATTTTTGAAATATCAAGTAAGGTGTACAATTCCAGTATAAAAGTTATCATTTGGTCACGAATTATTATATTTTTTTACACAACTGAATGTATAAAAAAACCAACTCAATTGACTCTTACATAAATATTAAAAGCAAAAACATAAATTTTCGAACCAAGTTGAATAGTTTATATAAAAAATCATACAAAATTATAAATCAAAATTTGCTTCAATTTGATCGTTATGTAACAAAATCGCAATCACAACCTTCGTATACAATTTGCCATTTTAGACTCGACATAAATTTATAACTGAATGCAAAAATAAATAAATGGGTATACATGTATACTGTTTACAAATTTATTCTTTGGAATGAAAAAAAATCGTTCATCTCGCGTAATACTTTAGACTTGCGTAAATTTTTCATGAAATCGACCGCGAAATAGAATCAGACCGCATCAAAGCGAAAATTATCGCAATTCTTCGAAAACAAAAAATGTATATACAAAACAAGAATCTAATCTAAAATTACGAAATTCGATAAATATTCAACCGATTCAACTTTATTATATAGTTGAATAGGAAATCTGCACAAAAAATTACTGGGAATATACGAACATAAAAAAAATCGCAAGACGAACACATATGTATCTGTTTGGAGGTCATCTAAATTTAAATAATACTGAATTTCAACATTTACTTTAAAAGGATGTTGTTTTTATATGTATGCATGAGATTTTATATCTGAATTTAAACCAAAAACAAGGCAGACGAGAATAGAAATACCAGCAGAATCGCAAAATTGAAATGTCAGGGATACGTGCCCCGTTTCATTTCATTAAAAAAAATATTTTTACCTGATAGTTGCGGCCGAATGATAGATGAAGTTGACATTTTCCGTGATCAACTTCCTGTCATCATCGGATATTCCCAATCCTATCATAGACACGTCTCCTGCTATGAAACGTAATCTGCTGGTTAGTGCAGCTGTTCCTCCTCGGAGTGCTCGAACTTTGTCGAAAAGCTAAAAATCAAATATATAATATCTTTTAATGGTTTGTTTGATTCGAGTTCGTCTTAAATTTTTCGACAAGGAAAACCGAGCACTGATTTTATGTTTTTTATAAAACGACACTTTTTGCTGTGGTAATTTTTTTAAAAATGAATATTATATTTTATAGGTTCATTCAAATTTCTGATGAAAAATTTAAATTTATATTATTATCACCATAATTTGAACATTTGAAATTTGTACCATCGATGATTTTGCAAAAATATTTTGATTAAAAAATTTCAATTTAGTGTAGGTAAATATATTTTGAGGTTGTATTAAAATTATGTGTAACATATTATTATATTTTGTTTTTGTTTCTCCTACATCCACTTTTTTATTTTTTTTTTTAAATCCTTGATTTATAAAAATTAATATGGTATTTATTTTCACATTAGCTAAATTTAGACCATCAGGTAACTATGTTTGAACAATCCCATGACCAGTCATAAAACCATATAAAAGTCAATGTTTTTTTATGATATTAAATATTTTATATAACATTTAAATAAATACATTTATTATATTTAACATATTATAACATAAGTGTTCATAACATAAATTAAGCATTCAGTACTAAAGATATTTCATCAAAAAGTCTTTAATATCACCTATCGACAATTTGATCGTGTAAACAACATAGGCAGAAACGAATACGTTCGAAATTTCACAATAAAAAATAACTAATAATTATATAACATTTTCAAGATATTTTTTAAGCGACCGACATGACCTTAAGAAAAAATTACCCAACAGAGCGTGTTGTGCCACTTATTCAAAACTAGTAAACGTATTCGCAACTAACGCATCTACCTATATAAAACAAGTTTAGTCAAAATCGCAAGGTCCCGGATGCTTTTGAATAGATATCAAATGACGTAGAACACTGACCAACTCGTATTTTATAAGGACAAAACAAACCATCTGCTTTTCCGGACTGAGGCCACCAAAAAGAAACAATGAAAATTCGATTCAGAAGTATCAAGAGTTCGAAATCGTTTCCGCAAAACGAACCTGTGACATTTATCAAAGACACATTAATTCTGGTTGGATTCGCATATTTCGAATTATTAATATTCAACTATAGTATCATGACGTATTGACTTTTGACTCTGCGTGTTGAAGGAATGAATTGTTGAGTTTGTTTGGTTCTCGCAACGGATACGAACACCCATAATTTGAATGATGAGTACTCGAGTTGTTGCGTGTTGAAATGTGTTACAAAAAATTACTATTTTTTTTTAAAAGGGTTTTTCAACAATTTTGGCGTGCTTATGTCAATCGAAAATTAAAAATGAGTACAGTTTACGATTTATAAAAAAGTTGATCTTGAAATGAAAATACATATTGTAAAAAAATATTTGTCATTAACTTAAATAATAAATTAGGACATTTTTTTGATAGAATAACTTATCCAATACGTCCAATCGATAATTAATTCTCATCAGAAGGTTAAATCGACTTTGCACACAAATCTCAACTTTCCTTGAAAACTAGATTTTTAATCAGTATAAAATATTTTCGAATCAATAATCCACTTGACATTGGCTTTTAACATTTACATTTTCAAACACACAAATTTATCAGAACCATTTCCAATTTCGAATAAAAAGCGAAAGTTTGTCCTTGAATAGCCGCCTAACAATCCAATTAATGATCATTCATCCGAATCATAAAAGCTTTTACGCAACCGCAATTAACCAAATCGACCTCCATTTTTATCGATTATTTTTTGATGATGGAATAAAATATTTATATACTAATCGAATTCAATACAAATTTTGTGAATTTTATCTTTCTTATATATATAATATAAAAAAGAATCGCCGTTGGTTTTCTCGCTTAAACTTAAAAACCGCTTGACCGATTTGGAAATTTGTTTTTTTCCTTTATTTGCTTTGACCAATAGGTGGTTTAAAAAAATAATAAGGAAATTCCTAAAGAAAATCTAAAAAATAATATGATTTATTTGTATGGAAAATTACACCGCCGCGGCATTTATTATATATTATATGTGCAGAACGCGTGTTCACAACGGGAACCGGGAATGAGAATCCGGAACTGATGAACTGAACTGAAGAACTGAACTGAAGAACTGAACTGAAGAACTGAACTGAAGAACTGAACTGAAGAACTGAACTGAAAGACAACGGGAACAACGGGTCAACGGGACAACGGACGCTATTTTAAGATGAAAAAAAATCCAGTATTTATAGTCGAAGATTTATCGTTTCTTGACAACAGATCTTCTTATATATGCGAAAACGACGGGACGAACGCAAGACACGACAAAAACAGGACATATAGAGTCAGCTTAGTTTTAGCGAAACTAACGAATAGCGATTGTAGGCGATACGAAGTTCACCGGATCAGCTAGTAAGATAAAAAAACAAACCAATGCATTGAATCGAATTTTCAAGCGTCTCAACGCGCTCTATATCCAATATCATTTCGCCCGCCATAGCTCACCCATGACCCGGCCAACACACGAATTCCAACGCTCCCATCGCCCGACCCGTCATTA